>CM072514.1:44691485-45166485 GCA_036898135.1 Oncomelania hupensis | reverse complement strand
GTGCACATTTTGAAGCTTAAACAGAATTTTCTTCATCGTCACTTCCCGAACTGTCTGTTTCATGAAGCTTTCGTTTTTGAGGCTGCTTTGACTTAGGCATTTTGACGAGAACAGCATGAGCAAATGAAAACAAAAAGAGACAAAATGGCGCTAGATGAATCTCGCAAAGTCTCACTCGCGATATTTTAAGCGAGATTACCAGGATCGACAACTCGCAACTCACGCAGTACACCTGTGTGTTGATGGCTTAAAAAAAAAAAAAAAATCACCAAAATTTTAAAAATCGTAGTTTTTGACGGCCGATCGTAGCATCGTAGCAAGCATGTCGAAATCGTAGCATGCTACGCCTAAATCGTAGCAGTTGGCAGCTCTGAGATTATTTTATTGAGAACAGAGTGCAGTAGCATGCCACTTTGTAAAAGCGGATGTTGACACGAACTAACAACTTACCGCAAATAAGACAAAACTCAGACACAACAACATACGTAATCGATATAATTTTGCTGCTTAAATAACAGTTTTATCTCACACTAATCAAATACAGTGGTTTGGGAAGGAAAATGGGTTATATAAAAATAAAAAAAATGTTGAATTTCAAATCCTACGCGACATCATTTTGTGTTGCGGTAATAAGTTTGATCGCTAGCGTTTTAGGTTTTTCACGAGTTGCTTCCCTTCATTTCTTCGCGTAGGCCCTCAGTCAGAGACCACAGTCGCGCGCTGAGAAGGCCTGTAGTAGAGTACGCTATGATTTTACTGCCTCCGAAACACTGCAAAACACATGTGTGAGACGCTATTTTTAGAATAGACCAACCAATCATTTTTTGGCCTTCACTCTGCCATCATTTCCGGATAACCCTGCCTTCATTTCCGGATATTATTCTAGAAGGATTTCGTTGTTGTGAGTATTGTATTCCAAATCGCTTTTAATCGATGTTACTTTGCTGTTAAACGCACTTTTGTTTGTAATTCAGGACGTCTAGGGCTTTTATTATTTCTTAGGCCTTTCATTCTCTCTTATCTGTTTATTCATTAGCAGAATGGGGGCAAACATAACGTCGCACAATATCCGCTTGGTTCAAAGTCGTAGGCAGACATTTGTAATTCATTAATCGCTTTTACAATGTTTTATTATTGTGTCTTATGAACACCCGTTTATCACAATGGGCTTTTCGCTATAGGCGCTTGGTTCAAAATATCGATTTGTTTTCCTTTTGTGGTTTAGGCCGTGCACACGTTTGCGTTTTTTTTAGGAGAGGGGGGATAGGGGGAGGGGGGGGGGAAGGGCCAGAAGAGTGGGCCCGTAGCAGTGGAAACAAAAGTTTTACCCTTTCTGTTGATTAAAAATAGCACTATTATTTCAACGCAGTTTATTTTTATGTCCCAGGATCAGTGACATTGCCGTTGGAGGATGTCATTTTGTGGTGAGTATGCATTAGATAGCTTTTAATCTGCGTTATATTGCTGTTCAATGCAGTTTAAAGTTTGTCAGTCAATACATCTAGAGCTTTTATTTTATTGGGCAATAGGCAAGCTAATGTTGGGCGATAGTCACAAGTAATAATACACAGATTTAGCAAAAAGAGAGAGAAATACTGATAAATTAATGCAGTCGCCTAAATTGGGGTACAGGCACACAATAAAAAATCGCTTGCGACAGTTTTGTGTTAGAAGATAAGAATCACAACGAATTACATTAAATATTCTTTGCTTTCAAGTGCTTTAATGATTTCATAGATAACCTTTTCTTTCCCCATAAATTAAACTCGATGTCTTTATGCAGCAAATATAATAACAAATAAATAAATCAAAAATAAAAATACATCTACTAAATAATAAATAAAATTCTGTCTTATCTGTTGATTATTAATACCCGTGCTGTGATTTTATTTTTATTTATTTCTTTTTTTTCCATTTTACTTGCACCCTTTTTTGTTTTTCATTTGCTTCTCCTCTTTTTTTTTATTATCTATACCTCCCTCTCTGTATTTTATCTCTCTCCCTCCTTATTATTAAATTTAATAGATTTAATTTAATTTAGATTAATAGATTTAATAAAAGATAATAACAAATAAATAAATCAAAAATAAAAATACATCTACTAAATAATAAATAAAATTCTGTCTTATCTGTTGATTATTTGCGGAATTGTGGCAGAGATGGAACTGGGTCCGTGTTTTAATGTCGCACAATAGGCATTTGGTTCAAAATCATATGTACAAGTTTGTCATTCAGTACAATACAATACAAGATTATTGCTTTAGGTCCAGCGGATTCTTCCGAGCCAAATCAGGACCAGAGAGAGGTTATCTTAAAATATTATCAAATGATTCAAGTCTTAAAAAACAAGCCTGTTACTCTTAAATACACAAACAAACTTTCACATGACACCTCTTTAAGAGACTTCTTTAAAACTGATGTATTAAAAATATATTCTCTTTCTTCAATCAAATCACTAAATTCAGTCCTAATAAAATCCAAACTAAACAAAACATGTCGATACGATTTATATGCGATAAAACAAACCAACATCATGTAAAAATTGAAACAGATGTTGACCATTACATACTTTAAAAATCTCCTTGAAAGGTATGGAACCAAAATATGTTTCCCTTTCCTCAATCAAATCAGCACACTCAGACATGAAATGGCGAACGGAAAAAGATTGATCACATGCAAAGCACCATGGTGGTTCTTCTCCTTTTAAAAGGAAACTGTGGGTGACATAAGTATGCCCAATATGAAGGCGAGACAACACTGTTTCTTCTTTGCGAGTGGATGCAAGGTTAGGCAAAGAAGCAGACAAATCGGGAAGAATTTGAAATAATTTGTTGTTGGTATGGTTAGACCAGTCAGTCTGCCACAGTCGTTTACAATAAGATCCAGTCAAACAACGTAGGTCAGAGTAGTGCACAAACTGGAAAATCTCTGGAGGGAAATCGAGATGCAGAGCATCTTTAGCCGCTCTGTCTACTGCAATATTGCCGCTGATGCCCATGTGACCAGGGACCCACATAAAAACTATCTTTTTACCCTCAGAAACAAGTTGTGTATGGAGGTCATGGATCTCTGCCAGAAAAGGGTGTGATATCTTTCTCATGGAAAGAGCCTGAAGTGCTGACAGTGAATCGGACATGATTAAAAACGAGGTTCTTTTGGATTGATAAACTTGTTTCAGAGCTAAATGAATTGCCTTGAGCTCAGCTGTATAAACAGAACAAAAATTAGGTAAACGCTGCTGCAAAGGCTGGTCTAAGTGTCTCCCGGAGACCGACGCAGCAGCAACTGAATCTCCTTTCTTTGACCCGTCTGTAAAAAGTTTTTCATATCCTGGGTATAATGCACACTGTTCTAAATAAAGTTGGTTATATACGGTTTCAGATGTATTGTTTTTAAGGAAAGCGAACAACTGCCAATTAATGTTTGGGGTACATAATTTCCATGGGGGAGCTTCAGTCCGAAGTTCATCGTCGTTAATGGAAGCAACATCAATGCCTGCTTTTTCCAGATGAGCTTGCATTCTGATGCCAAACGGAGGAATTGTGTTAGTTTTGGCTTCAAATTTCTGAACAAAATCTGGGTTGAAAACACAGTCATAAGCAGGGTTCATAGGATCAGTTTTTAATTTTAAATAGTAATTCATTGACAATTTTGTACGTCTCAGCTCCAGCGGGGGTTCGTTAGCTTCCACGTAAAGGCTTTCACAAGGGGAAGTGCGAAACGCACCCAATGCAATGCGTGGTGCCTGACGGGCAACTGGATCTAGCATCTTAAGATAAGATTTTCTAGCAGAACCATAAACAATGCAACCATAGTCTAACTTGGATCTAATTAAAGAACGATATAACAGCAATAAAGTTTTCTTGTCAGCACCCCAGTCTGTACCACTGATAACCTTGAGCGAATTGCAGGCCTGTTGACATTTAGTTTTCAAATTTTTCAGATGAGGAATGAAAGATAGCTTTTGATCAAAAATAACACCCAAAAATTTGACTTGTTGGACCGCCTTTATTGGAGTTTTATTGAGGAGAATAGTAGGGTCTTGAATAATTCCCCGGTGCTTGGAAAAGTGAATACATTCAGTTTTTGCTTCAGAAAATTTAAAACCATTTTGTAAAACCCAGTCTTCAACGGCCTTGACACATAACTGTAGCTGACGTTCTGCAGATGCCAAAGTTTTACCTCTGGCTACTAACGCAAAATCGTCAACAAACAAAGAATTGTCAATTCCCCGTTTAACGGAACGAACAATATTATTTATTTTAATATTAAACAGCAAGGGAGACAAGATGCTACCCTGAGGCACTCCCATCTCCTGTTCCCTCATATCTGACAAAGATCCCCCAACCTTAACCTGAAAAATTCTGTCTGTTAGAAAATTGGATATAAATAGAGGTAAATGTCCCTTCAAACCCATTTCTTGTAAATCTGAAAGAATGCCATATTTCCATGTGGTATCATAAGCTTTTCCCAAATCAAACATGATGGCAACGACATGTTCACCCTGGACGAACGCGTTACGGATAAAAGTTTCCAGTCGCACCAGGTGGTCAACAGTACTTCGACCACTTCGAAAGCCACACTGAGTGTTGGATAAAATATTATTTGTTTCTAGATACCACAGTAAACGAGAATAAACCATTCTTTCTATAGTTTGTCGGGTTAGTATGGTCTTTGCCAGGTTTAGGGATGGGTACAATAATGGCCTTTCTCCAGGAGGGAGGAAAGGTGCCAGTGATCCAGAGCTGATTGAAGATGTCCAGCAGTTGAGACCGTGAGGAACTTGTTAAATGTCTGAGAAATTGATAATGTACATCATCCGGTCCTACTGCTGAATCTGCACTTTTGTTAATTGCATCGTCAAGCTCGACTAATGAAAACGGAATGTTGTAATCTTCAGAATTATCGGAGGTAAAATTTAACTGTTGTTTTTCTTTACGGGTTTTAACTGTTTGAAGAGGGACAGAATAATTTTCAGAGGAAGAATTTGCAGCAAAAGAAGAAGCCAACTAATTTTTTATCTCCGATTACGTCACCCTGCACAGTAAGGCATGGGCTCACCTGTTTGTTACTTTTATTTTTGAGTTTGCGGACTACTTTCCACACCTTCGACAGTTTCGCTTTCGAATTTAGCGTGGAGCAGAAACCTCTCCACGATTCTCTTCTCTTTTGTTTGAAGAGCTGTCGGCATTGCGCTCGCAAACGTTGGTGGTTTTGTTTATTTTCAGTGCTTGGGTGTAAAAACATAGTTCTTAAAGCTTTTTTACGAGCTTGCTGAAGTTTTCTACATTCATCGTCAAACCAGGGTTTTTTAAGTGTGTGAGGGTTTGACGAAGTTTGCGGAATGGACTCCTTGGCACTGTTAATAACTATGTCAGTGTAAAGCTGGATTGGATCTATGGCATTCGAAAATTCCTGCTTCTTAGTACGTAACTGAACCTCAGACAGGTTAGAAAACAGACTCCAGTTAGCTTGTTTCAGTTTCCACCTGCCATGAGTTTGCTCAAGGTTGTCTGAATCATATTTTAATAAAACTGGAAAATGGTCGCTGCCATGGAGATCTTCTAAAACTGTCCATTTAAAATCCAAAAGTAAGGAGGGATCACAGATCGATATATCAATGTGGGACAAAGAAGCAGTTCTAGAACAGGAAAAAGTTGGAGCACCCTCGTTCAAAGTTACTAGGTTTAACGAGTCTAAAATGTCTTCAATTATTTTACCCTGAGAATCGGTTCGATCACTACCCCACAGGGGAGAGCGACCATTAAAATCTCCCAACAACAAAAAATGGGTAGGTAACTGTTGGACCAAATTCTCAAGTTCACTTTTAGTTACATTTATTGATGGTGTCAAATATAGAGAACAAACTGTGAGGGATTTAAAAAGAGATACTCTGGCTGCAACTGCTGGTAAACTTGTATTAAATGAAATTGGGTTAAATGGGACATTTCTATAAATAAAGAGTGAAACGCCTCTAGAAGATAAACAATCTAGAGAGGAATAACCAGTAATATCTATAAGATGTTTCTCTGACAGGAGAGTTTCCTGAATGGCTAACACCTCAGGTTGATGCTCTATAAGCAGACAGCAGAGCTCCTCATAATTTGCCCTTATCCCTCGGATATTCCATTGTAAAATGGCCATAAAAATGAAGTAAAAGAATGCTAAAATTTTCATCTTTGAAAGCACAATTACGTCTCTTTATCTTTTGGACCCTCGTCCATCTCTTCATGTTCCATCAACCCCCCGAAACGGTTCTCCGTTTCGAGAGGCTGATGGTGCTTGGAAGAAAGGGGTCCGGGCCTTTGATTTTTGGTCAAAGCCCCGGAACCTGAACTGCCAGCCGACTTCCTCCCCTTCTCCCCAGCACCGGACTTTGTATCTTCCCTCTCCCCTTCACCCCTTCCAATCTTTCCCTCTCCTCCTCTGACGCTCTTCTGCTGGGCAACTAGAATTTTCGCCGCCCCAGCAACTACCCGGTCGCTAAAACCGTTCGTTGCTGGTGCCGTGGGATGAGGCCTAGCCTCCTTTGCAGCAGGTGTGACGGCTTTTGACACGGCCGTCTGCGTGTTGTCGGTGACGGTTGGGGACGTGCCCGTCGGCACATTCTCCAGTGGAATCGGTGGGGCTGGAGAACCCCCCTTTTGAACAAACGTGAGCATTTTTTCCAGAGTGTCCATCCGCTTGCACAACGTTTCAAGAATCTGGGTCATTTTATTTAAGAGAATTTCCGTTGCCGGATGTGTGCTAGATTCCACAAGAGGTGTGGAACCAACAACGGACGCAAATGACCTCTCTCGCACAGCCGGCCTACTTTCCGTGACTTTTCTCCTCGCGTCACTGAAGGAGCACCTCTCAGTGGCCCGAACCTTTTGAATTTCCAGCTCCAACTGCCACTGAGGGCAATCTTTGGAGCTGGAAGCATGCTTGCCCGCACAATTTACACAGCAAATAGGATCTTTGCAAGCACTTTCGTGTTTATCCTTTCCACATTCGCGGCAAATTTCTGTACTTTTGCAGGTCTTGCTACCGTGACCAAATCTTTGGCAACGGTAGCAGCGCAAAGGCGATGGTGTAAAGGGCGTCACCTTCACCCTAAGGTATCCCACCTTGAGTGACTCCGGCAACTTGGCCATGGCAAAGGTCACAAAAAGGGTGTTAGTTGGGATACGTTGGGGTCCTTTGGTGACAAATACCCTCTGCACTGCCGTGACCCCCTGGCTGGAGAGCTCATCTCGGATTTCCAACTCGGACATATCACACAGGTCCTGACATCGGATGACTCCCTTGGAGGAATTCAACCGTCCATGAACAGAAACTTTGATTGGTCTATCAACGAAGACAGTCGAATTCCTCTTGAGCAGACAATCCGATGCCCTTTTAGTCGAGCATTCCACCAGGTAGGCCCCAGATCTCAATTTTTTAACGTCCTTGAAACCGGTTGTGCAAACGGACTGGAACCCTTTATGGATGGCGAACGGAGACAGCTTGCCTAGTGGCATAGCTGGATCCGCCCCCTCTACAACCAAAAAACGAGGCCAGGCCCCTTCCACTCCAGAATCACAAGCTTTTCGTCTCACGTCCAAGTCACTGTCCGTATCCGTGTCAGAGTCGTCACCGTGAGGTCGTTTTTTTGTTGATGCCATGTTATTAATTTATGAATTCATCCCCCCTGCTCCCCACCCACCACGGAGTCCAACAAGGGGATGCGTCCAAGCGGAAAGTCCAGCAAGGAAACGCACCAGGGCTACAGGGGGGATATACACCCAGACAATCCCGCACTGCCACTACGGTTTTGTTCAAGTTTGACCCATGAGCCGCAGCCTTCTAGCAGAGCTAGGGCAATACACGACCAGCCACTTGACTGACGCGGGCCATGCCAGCCTCCCATCTAGGAGAAGTCCGGGCCAAAGAGGTGTGTTAGTGTGAGAGACCGCAGTCCCTCAGTGACCTCAACCTCCAGGATCCCATTCTCCCCCGACACGGGTTGCCCTGCACGGCAAACGCAGGGGGCCAAGAGAAGGCCACAGAGAAAAAGAAGGGTAGAAAAAGAAGAAATGATGGGGAAAAAGAAGACAGGGAAAGTCCGGTAAGGCAGAAGAAAGGGAGTCAAAACTGCATAGAATACTGGGAGAATTTGAGGGTGAAGAGAATATAGGTGAAAGGACCAATAAGACAGAAACAAGACAAAAGAGAAGAAAAAGGGGTAGGCAACTTGGTCACCCAGCCAGAGAGAGGCATGGGGTCCACCACCGGCGCGCGGAGCCGAGCCCGTGGGGGCTGTCATTCAGTAATCGCTGTTACATGTAATTCATTCGGCCTTTTTACACTCGCTTATGTGTGATGAACACCCCTCTTTTTTTTAATAGGCCATTTTGGGAAAAGGCGCTTGCTTTAAACAGTCGATTTTTTAAAAATATTGTTTGTTTTTTTTGGGGGGGTGAGAGGGGGGGGGGGGCAAAAAACATGGGAGTAGACACATAGCAGTGGAAAAAAGTTACGATTCTGTTGATAAAAATAAGGCCTATTATTTCAACGCAGTTTATTTTTATGTCACAGGACCAGTGAATGCCGTTGGAGGATTTAGCTGTTTTTGATACCATTGTCACCATTTCTACGAAGGATTTCGTTGTTGTGAGTATTGTATTCCAAATCGCTTTTAATCGATGTTACTTTGCTGTTAAACCCACTTTTGAGTTTGTAATTCAAAACGTCTAGGCTTTTATTATTTCTTAGGCCTTTCGTTCTCTCTTATCTGTTTATTCATTAGCAGAATGGATGAAAACATAACGTCACACAATAGCCGTTTGGTTCAAAGTCATAGGCAGACATTTGTAATTCATTAATCGCTCTTACATTGTAATTCATTCGGCCTTTTTACACTGTCTTATGTGAGATGAACACCCCTCTTTTTTTTAGAAGCCATTTTGGGAAAAGGCGCTTGGTTTAAACAGTCGATTTTTTTAAAACATTGTTGTTTTTTTTTGGGGGGGAGGGGTGTGGGGGGGGGGGGGGGGGCAAAAAAACATGGGAGTAGACACATAGCAGTGGAAAAAAGTTACGATTCTGTTGATTAAAATAAGGCCTATTATTTCAACGCAGTTTATTTTTATGTCACAGGACCAGTGAATGCCGTTGGAGGATTTAGCTGTTTTTGACACCATTTTCACCATTTCTACGAAGGATTTCGTTGTTGTGAGTATTGTATTCCAAATTGCTATTAATCGATGTTACTTTGCTGTTAAACGCACTTTTGAGTTTGTAATTCAAAACGTCTAGGGCTTTTATTATTTCTTAGGCCTTTGATTCTCTCTTATCTCTTTATTCATTAGCGGAATGGGGGGCAAACATAACGTCGCACAATTCACAACTTTCCGGCACCTCTCATAAAAACTCGTGGGTATCGCCATTATAAATTAAAACGAGGTTATATGAAACCAAGTTCCGGTTTGGTTTGTTTTGCTTTTATCAAAGCTTGATGCGTGACTTTTAAATATGGCAAATTGCAGAAAACGACGATTGTTAGTAGAGCCCGAAAATGAGTGGGATAAGTATAAAAACGGTGGAGGAAGTACATGCTCAGTGAAAGAATGCAAAAAACAATCGTAGAGGCCTGTATTTGTGGCGACTTCGGAGGTGCGTCGATCATCGACAGAAAGTGAAACAGGACCTAAAAAATCTTGTAGTTTTTCCATAGCTTCGCCGTCGCAACCTTCACAAAACACGAAGTAACTGACTATGTTTATGCGAGCGTTGTGGCCAAGTGGGCTAAGGCGGGACTAACTTGCCTTGTCCACAAGCCAGAAACCAATGGCGCCTGACAGGTGTGGGTTCGAGCCAGCATCTGGGCGTTATGTTTTTCCGAATATTTTTCAAAAATTCACAAATAATGTTAGGTAGGTAGGGTTTAGGCGCGCCACTGGCGATAGAAAGGGATAATAAACTGCAGCAAAAAAAAAAAATATGTGAGGGTACGATACAGGTGGCCAGTGACACATGTTATTATTCTTGAATATTTGGAAATAACTCACTAAAACACGCGGAGAAAAAAAACCGGAAGTATTTTTCATAGAGGGGATTCCCGTTGGTGCATAGGATAGCAGAAAAGTGTGAATAGCCGTTTGGTTCGTCATTCAGTAATCGCTGTTACATTATAATTTGGCCTTTTTACACTGTCTTATGTGTGATGAACACCCCCCTTTTTTTTAATAGGCCATTTTTGGGAAAAGGCGCTTGCTTTAAACAGTCGATTTTTAAAAAATATTGTTGTTTGTTTTTTTTTTGGAGGGGGGGGGGGGGGGGGGCCAAAAAACATGGGAGTAGACACATAGCAGTGGAAAAAAGTTACGATTCTGTTGATAAAAATAAGGCCTATTATTTTAACGCAGTTTATTTTTATGTCACAGGACCAGTGAATGCCGTTGGAGAATTTAGCTGTTTTTGACACCATTTTCACCATTTCTACAAAGGATTTCGTTGTTGTGAGTATTGTATTTGAAATCGCTTTTAATCGATGTTACTTTGCTGTTAAACGCACTTTTGAGTTTGTAATTCAAAACGTCTAAGGCTTTTATTATTTCTTAGGCCTTTGATTCTCTCTTATCTGTTTATTCATTAGCGGAATGGATGAAAACATAACGTCGCACAATAGCCGTTTGGTTTAAAGTCATAGGCAGACATTTGTAATTCATTAATCGCTCTTACATTGTAATTCATTCGGCCTTTTTACACTGTCTTATGTGTGATGAACACCCCTCTTTTTTTTTTATAGGCCATTTTGGGAAAAGGCGCTTGGTTTAAACAGTCAATTTTGTAAAACTATTGTGTTGGTTTTTTTTGGGGGGGAGGAGGGGGGGTAAGGAGGGGGGGGGAAACATGGGAGTAGACACATAGCAGTGGAAAAACGTTACGATTCTGTTGATTAAAATAAGGCCTATTATTTCAACGCAATTTATTTTTATGTCACAGGACCAGTGAATGCCGTTGGAGGATTTAGCTGTTTTTGACACCAATTTCAAATGGCATCCCAGTACAAAAGTCAGCAACCAACACATTGTGACATTCAATCAATTGTACAAGAACTGGGAAGCCTAAAACTATCAAGACTATCAATGAGCCCTTCAGACAATGATTTCCCCTTTCAGCTTTGTAGACGACAATTTCCTGTTAGGCCAACCTTTGGCATCACAATAAACAAAAGCCAGGGTCAAACTTTTCAGAAATGTGGAATAATTCTATAGCACAGCGTCTTCACTCATGGTCAATTATATGTTGCAGCCAGACGTGTTGGAGATCCAAAAAACCTGTGCATTTTTGCTGATCAGCAAGAATTCAAAAATCTACCAAAAGGACACATCTACACTCGTAATGTTGTTTTTAATGAAATTATCTGAGGTGCTATGCGGAAGTTGAGATTAGCATATTTAACCCGGAGATAACCCTAACACCGAGTTGTCATTCATTATGATATTTAGCTTGGAGTTAGGGCTATCAAGGTTAAGCTGCTAACTTCTGCATACCATCTCTGATACATATGCAGACCTTCCTATTGCTAAAAATAAACGTAGCATACAATGATTTTATGTGTCCTACTAACTATTGATTCTGCTATGGTTTACTTTTTAAAAAATCTATGCATTTGGGAAGATTATCTCCCATTATAAAGTTTTGTTCTTGACATATAAATAAACATCCCCGTTGGGGTGCCGGGGGTTTCAGTATAAATAGTATCCCCACTTTCTGGAAATGTAGTGCTTTAAATTCCCACTGTCGCTGTCTTTCTCATTTGCTCTTTCTCATGCCTGCTCTGTTCTATCAATCTGCTATACTATCGTCTTCTTTGCTGGACCAGTCTCCTACCTTTTTTCTTATAATAATAATAATAACAGGCAATTTATACAGCGCTTTCCAAAATCACAAAGCGCTTTACACAAACAAATGTAAACACAACATGCGTACATTGGTCAATAACACGCAACCACATATACATCTCAACACCAAAAATAACTAACAACACTCACTCATGGTGCCTAAGAAAAGGCCTCTCTAAAAAGATGCGTCTTCAAGTTCGTTTTAAAATACGCTATTGAAGGACTGTGACGGACGGACCGAGGTAGCGAGTTCCAGGTCTGAATGGAGAAGAAACTGAAAGCTCTACCACCGTGTCTCACCCTGTGGTATTCTGGTACACGGAACATCTTTTCATCTGCAGAGGAGCGGAGAGACCGAGAAGGAACATAGACAGTCAAAAGTTCAGAAAGATAGCTAGGAGCAGTTCCAGAGATGATGTGGTAGCAGAGACATGAGGTTTTATATTTAATTCGTTGTTCAATTGGGAGCCAGTGTAGCTCTTGAAAGAGAGGCGTGCAATGCTGTGATTTCCGTGCTTTGAAGATGAGTTTAGCTGCAGAGTTTTGGACTTGCTGAAGAGGTCTAAGGACTTTCTGTGTGCAACCTACAAGGAGTGAATTACAATAATCCAATCTAGACAGAATGCATGCGCTAACTAGTGTTTTTGTTGCTTCTTGTGTGAGATACTGTCGAATGGAGCTTATGCGTCTAAGTTCAATGTATGCAATCTGACAAGTTTTTGCAATGTGTTGCTGCATGGAGAGATCCTGATCGAGAAAAAACCCAAGATCGCGAACAGTGTCAGAAAAAGAAATAGAAGTAGTTTCAACAGTGATAGTTGAGGGAAGAGAACTCTTCTGGGACAAGACTCCTTGTTTGTGTATGAGGTCTGTTGGATCAGCTTGGGAATATTGGACGCTTTCTGCCAGGTGGTCACTAGGGCTTCCTATGATGTTATTATTTAGCAATGTAGGCATTTTATATGTATGTGTTTTGTTGATAATTTATAATGATGTTTGTATTCTATTTTGTTTTGGTAAACGGGGGTTCGATAAGTTGGGGTGAAGCCTCAGCCGTCCCCTGCGTGGGATGTCTTTATTGTAAAGTGACTGGCTGGTGGAGGGCATTCAGTTTTCCCACTAGGGTTGTTTCAGCAGATCTTTTATGCGGATTTGGGGTTGTCCGGTCCTGATTTGGCTCGGAAGAGTCCGCTGGACCTAAAGCAACAATTATGTAATGTAATGTAATATAAATAAACTTGTTAATTTTAAGTGCCATTTATAGTGTTAGTGTTTATTATAATAAAAATCAATAACCTGCTGCTGTTAAATTGGCAACTGTCACCAATATTAACAAATAAACACAAAAAGAACTTTATAAAATTAATGCAATGTGTTACGCAATTTAATTTACTTTAGTCAATAACATTCATACATAAGTTTATCTTTAATCTATGTCTCTTTTTAGTGATTCCCCACTGACAGTGCACTTCAGCCTTCCACTTCCAGAATCATAAACACAACAAAGATTATTATATCAAAGATACTTTTATACAATGTGAATTAATTTTCGAGCTAATGTTAATTAAAAGTATCTTTGATATACTGTATATCTTAGTTGTGTTTATGATTCTGGAAGTGGACGGCTGAAGCACACTGTCAGTGGTGAATCACTAAAAAGAGACATAGATTAAACATAAACATATAATTGTATTTTACTTTCAAAATACTTAGCAGTTCCTGTTGTGTTTACAATTTCTTCCACTTTCAGTCAATTGATATATTTCCTACATGTAGTTATTGTACTAACACCACAACATAAACTATACACTATGTAGGCTACAATGGAACATTATAGTCTCAAATAAATTTGACTTCACTCAGTGGCTGACAGCTTGGACACCCAAAGATAACCTATAACGGACATAAAATCAGCAAAACAACAAAGAAATATAATAGATACCTTTAAATATACAACAATACAAGACAAATGAATTTTCGTTTTTTGCTCTTCTTCAGATTAAAAACAAACATAAAATGACAAAATCCTACAGAGTGCACAAAAAAAGTCACTTCCAGGAAAAGTTTTAAAACTGGCATATAACATCAGTCCCAGCAATTGGGCCATCAAAAATGTATTTGCACGGGTAATAACTGCTAGTTATTATAAAAATAGCTGCTGTTTCTTCTAGATCTAATTCTGTTTCGATCTGCACAGCTTCAAGCTGTAAGTCAAGTCGAGAGTCGTATTTTGAAGCAGTTAGTATTATTATTATTTTATGATGATTAATATACTGACACAATTAATACTAAAGAGTAAAAATAATACATAAGTGGTTATAAAACCGAAAAATATCGCAAATAAATAATTTATGAAGTGGATTCCACACTGCATTACTATTAATATTCCATTCATACCTTTTGCCCATTCCAGTCTGCTTAACGTTCCGAACATTCCACTGACTCTAATAATAATAACAACAACAACAACAACAACAATAATAATAATAATAATAATAATAATAATAATAATAATAACGATGATAATGATGATGATGATTTATTCGCCTAATCTAGGTACGAGTACGAGTACGAGGAATAGTAAATTGAATAATGATGATGATGATGATGATGATGCTGATGATGATGACGTTGATGATGATGATTTATTCGCCTAATCTAGATTTTGCTCTAGAACAAATTTAACTATAACAGAACGAGGAACAGTAAGTTTATACAGTGAGCTCCGGCTCTATTCAAATCTGGGGACTTGGACTGGGCTTCAACAGAGCCAAACATCGGCTATATTGATTTTATATTGAAGAAATTTAATAGATCCGACGATTATGTCATTCTGTATTGTTTTCTCCATATTTAATATAAAAAAAAAAATAAAAAAAAAACAAGATAAAAAAGAAGAAGCATGGTCTCATCTACTTTATGAAAGTTTTGACATAAAGTCGACATGTTTTTGTTTGATTTTGTTGTTGTTTTTCAGTTTGCTGTGTTTGACTTTGTGGACTGGCTAGTGTGCAAATTAGATTTTGAATGGAAATGCTTCTGGACCTCCAAATTAATAAAACATTAAACTTCTTGTAACAAAGTAACAAAAAAATTGCTTACCTGATTTAATGAAAACTCAAAAGTTTCAATTTATGCCTGAAAGACATGTTTAGGACTATTAGGGGTATAATATACTAAACGCCTCAGTCTACCCAGCAGTATGGATACCTGACTCCGGGATCATGCAGCAAGGGAGAGGAGATGGGCTTCGCGGGCATGAAGCTGGCCCAGAGCAAAGAGAGGCCACAAACGTCTCTCTCCCCAAAGACTAAAAATTACATATACCATTACGTTGTTTTACCACAATGTTAGTTTATTTTATGAGATCTTTTTTGCTAACTCGGTTAAGATGCTCTGATGCTTTGAAGTTGTTCTGATGTTATTTCAACCAAAATATACATTGTTCACATGTCGCTATCAAATTCATGAAAGTTGACTGTAAAAATACCGACTAGACCTAAATTTATGTACAATTTGTAAATAAAACTAAGAGAGGTTTGTAAGAACGCACAACGGCAATTAAGACCTTTTAGAATATTTGATGTGTAATAGGCCTATTTTCAAAATTGTAAACAAACTGAGATTTCTACATTTAATGTTCCTAGTGTGGCCGAATGCAGTTTTTGTGATACATTGATTTTGGCCCTTGATTTATAATTGATGCCCTACAACATCAATGGCATCAACACGGACATCAAAGCAAGGCTAATCCCTCAAAACGGTGGATAACTTCAAATATTTAGGAGACGTTGTATCAGACAATGGGTTCCTACAGGAAGTCCTCTCCAGGATCGCAAAAACTGCTGCTTAGACAACATTGAAGCCCACTATATTATTATTATATATAATATATAATATATTAATAATAGTTTTATATATATATATTTATAATATAATAGTTATATATATATATATATATATATATATATATATATATATATATATATATATATATATATATATATATATATATATATATATATATATATATATATAAAATGCGATTTAGGGCGACTTTTTGAGTATGCTAGTTAATCGATCATCTGTGGTGTCCCAACGACTTTCGAGTTACAGGATAGGATAGGATAATAATATAATTTTGACATATTTTAGTATTATTTTCCTGTTAACACAATCTGCAAATATTTATTAATAAAAACAATAGCAATGTTTTTGTTTCAGTAAAATTGCTGTAAAAAAAAGATCCAATTTGTATTGTGTTTTAAGATAAGATAAGATAAGATAAGACAACTTTTTTTTTACAAGAAATTACATTGTGGTGTACAATTACAATCAACAAGGAATAAACATCACAATAATAATAACAACAATCATAATGACAATGAGGATGAAACTGCAGTCACACATGAATATAATTACACTTATGCAAACTAACATTAAACGACAGCAAATGTTACATGAAATTATTTTGGGCAAACTTACACACACACACACACACACATGTCATCTATTAAGTAATGAGACAGCCTTTGGGATAAAACTGTTTTTCGTTCTGAGAGTTCTGACCCTTGGTGTTTGGTAGCGCCTTTTAGAAGGCTTTTGCTAGCTCTGGTCATGTCAGAAGGACTTAGATCTGGAATTCTGGCTCCAAACTTCGGGGGTGTATAGTGGTTTAGAACAGTAGATACTCAATTTATTTAGTTATGTTTTTGTTTCTCCCTAACAATACTGGTGTCAGCAAAGGATATGAACTAGAAGTGCCAAGCCATTATGATTCATATGCTCCTTATGGAACTTGCTCCCCCATGAGGTGCAGGGGGTTTCTGTATAAATACTATCTACACTTTCTGGAAATGTAGTGCTTTAAATTCCCACTGTCGCTGTCTTTCTCCTTTGTTCTTTCTCAGTCGTACTCTGTTCTATCAATCGACAATACTTTCTTCGCTAGACCAGTCACCTACCTTTTTTCTTGAAAACTTCTGGGACAAAGCTCCTCATTTGTGTGCGAGGTCTGTTGGATCAGCTTGGGGATATTAAATGCTTTCTGCCAAATGGTCACTGGGGCTTCCTATGATGTAATTATTTGGCCATGTAGGCACTGAATATGTATGTGTTTTGTTGATATTTTATAATGATGTTTATTTTCTATTTTGTTTTTTTAAACGGGGGTTACATAAATTAGAGTATAGCCTCAGCGTGAGATGTCCTTATTGTAAAGTGGCCAGCTGGTGGAGTGCCTTCAGTGTAACCACTAGGGTTGTTTTGGTAGATCTTTTATGCGGATCAGGGGGCGAGTCCTCTTTCAGCGAAGATGTGGTCTTAATTTTGTGGTCCTGATTCGGCTCTTTGCAATCCGCTGGACCCTGAAAGCAATGAATAACTAACTAATTAACTATGGAACTTGCAATATTTAACATGAAAATGACTGTCCATAACAAAAACAAAAAAATGAAACTGACATTAAAATGCAAAGTAATACCGAATTTGATCTTCTATGCTCTTGACCTTGAAATGTGTTACGTTGGAACGCGAAGGATAGTATGTCTGAAACGCGCACGATAGATCTAATCGTCTCGCTTTGCAAAGTATTCAATAATAGAGTGTATTTACCTTTGATTTGAGTTTGCGTTGTTGTTAGAAGGAGCTTTGTATAACGTTGGTAATTTTAGTTGGTCGATATTATTGGAGAATTCTCTAGATATGCTTGTTTAAGCTTGTAGAATATGTATGCTTGTTTAAGCTTGTAGAAGCTTCGCGATATTTGAGAACAATCTTGGACAGAAAGGAAAATTGTATGACGTAGAACAGTGATGACGAAGGTAATTCTGATTGGTTGTAACGCGTCATTCTAGAACGTCCTGAGGTTATCTCGATTTGAGAGAAAAAATATGTAATGGACACACTGTATTGTGAAGAGGAGAGTGAAAAGGCGATTGTATGCAGTTGTTGATGAACGCTGAATAAAGTTTGAAAACTTCATTCGACTCCGTGCCTTGTGGCTGTTTGAACGGGTTGCGTGGATAAACGAATCTGAGCTACACTCATCAGTACTTCAGCATTGCGGCTGAATCAACTACTGATAGAAAAACACCAACGTCAATCGAGTGTAACAAAATGACCTTGACCTCCGGCTCCAAAAACACTCATGTAATATAAAATAAACTACAACAAAAGTTGTATTATGTGCATGTAATATCAAATAAACTACAGCAAAAGTTGTATTATGCCAAAGACGATTAACCTAGAGTACCCCAAGGCCTTACAGGACCTACATAATTATTACCCATTAGCACCGGAAAGAATGCATGGTAAAGCCAATCAACTTAAACTTATTCCCAATGTCTTTAATAAATATAATTACGTCTGTCACTACAGAAACCTGCAGTATTAAGTCATACATGGCATGAAGCATGGCAATTCATAAGCTTTTATACTTCAAACAAACGAAGGTCTTGGCTGGGTACATCAATAAAAACACAGAGCTCAGAAAACAAGCACACTATACGTTTAAAAAAGATTTCTTTAAGCTGCTGAATAACAGCTGTTTTGGTAAAACTATAGAGAACCCTTACAAGCAAAAAGATGTCAGGCTAATTACAACACCTAATCAAGCATTTAAATTAACACATTAGCCTCAATACCTTGGTTACAAAGAGTTTCATGACTCACTGTATGCCGTTACCATGAAAACCGTAAAAGTTAGTCTAGACAAACCCATGTTTATGGGGATGACTATTCTAGACCTTTCTAAATTACTAATGTTCGAATTTTACTACCATTTCTTTAAACCTAAATACCCAGAGTCCAGAGTAAGAGAGTTTTATACACAGACACAGATTTACTTATACTAGACATCGGGGGTCACGTGACGGAACAAGAAAAATGGCGACGTCCTTTTGAATCCTGCGATATCCGTCGCTAAATTCGATCATTTTACGAAGTCTGTAGGCTAAAAGTATAAAAAAAAACAATCATGCCAGCGGATTTCCTAGCTCACCGGGGGACGACGGGCAGGTTTGTTTCTGTTCTATTGAGAATCCTGAAACGTAAATTGATTCAATTCGAACCTTCCTATGTGTTACTGTTATGGCGCAGTTGTGGTATAATGGAAAAGCATTGTGTTCGTGTAGTGGCCGACTATGAGATTTTATGTGGAAAGACTGTTACGTTCAAGCAGGAAGATAACGGTACACATAAACAGGCACGTTTTGGAGTACTGACAGCTGTGACAGTGTTTTTTATGGCAAGTTATTTGCTGACATGTGGCGACGTCGAATCCAACCCAGGACCGATCCCACCAATAAAAGAAACACTTGAAGTAAACAACCTACAGTGGGGCCGGGTAGCTCAGTTGGTAAGAGCGTCTTGCTAGTAACCGAAAGGTCGCTGGTTCGAATCCCGGATTGGTCAACGTGTGATCATATTATTTTCCCCTTAACCAACAACTGGCCCGCTGGTGTCAGTATAAATCGGTCCAGTAGTCACCTATATGCGAAAGTGTCGTGTGACTATAATCTACAAACAACAACAACCTACAGGATAACATGGAGGACGACCAAATGCAGCAGTCACCATCAGCGAAATGTCTACAGACAAGCAGTAGTGGGCATCAGCATGAAAGTACACAAAATGTTATACTGCAGGCGTTGGCAGCAGCTGTGAAGCAGTTGGAAAGTAAACACGACAACAGCACAGCACAACTACGGTCAGAGATAGTGCAGGAGATGAAAGTAGACATGCAAAAGATGAACGGATCGCTGTCAACACAGTTAGAAAAAATAGAGGTGAATCAGAAACAGTTAAAGTCCAAGGTAAACCAACTTCATGATCAATGTATCGATCTGCAAAAAGAAAATGTGCTTCTTCGTGAAAAAGTGGACAATCTGGCATCAAAGTGTGACTCCCTGGAAAACCATAGTCGCCGTAACAACTTGTTATTTTTCGGACTACAGAAAAGCCGTGGTCAGGAGAGTTGGGAGGAGTGTGAGAAGAAGGTGAGAGAGGTGATCAGAGTCGGTATGGGTATTGCACAAGAAATCAACATTGAACGGGCACACAGAACCGGAAAAGGCAATGCTGTTGTAGTAAAACTGCTATCATACAAACACAAGATGATGATCCTGAACAAAACACGCCTATTGAAGGACTCTAAACAATTTCGAGATGTATTTGTCAGGGAAGATTTTTCCTCTTCAGTGCGTCAGAAGCGAGAAGGGCTAAGAAAGAAGGCAAAGCAGTTGTACGAAGCAGGCCAGAAACCTAAGATGAAGTTTGACAAGCTCATTGCCAAAAACATCATCTACAGCTACGATCTTGAGAACGATCGAGTGCTGAGAATGGAAGGGACAGGGGGAGCACGACCTGATGACACCGACGTGGTCGATGACAGCGAGAGGGGAGCTACGGAGCGAGGGAGTGGCAGAGGTGACTATGCCTGGGGGAACAAATTTTTCTATAGCGACCATCAACAGAGCACCGACCCCCAGACCGACTTTCCCCCACTTCAACGACACGACAATGACACCGACCAGCTTGTATTTGACTCTCTGCCACCCGCAAATCAACGGCCTCTGCTGTTGACATCGGAGTACCCGGGTCTGAATCAAGCAAGCCATACGCGAAAGAGCAACGCCGACGACACTGCGGGTGACGATCTAGCCTTGAGTCCAAGTGCGAGTTCAACAAGGCAGTGTGACTTAGAGATAACGCAGCCGTACGCACGTGCACGAAGACTTAGTAACATTCCAATGCCCAGGCGTAGTCCCGTGAAATTACGTCAGCGTTCAGTCAATAGGCCTAGTGATAGGAAAAGCTCACAACCAAGGATAAACAATGTAATACAAAACATAACTGTGGCACAAAACAAAAGTCTAGGTCCACAGCAAAATCGGGGAGAGAAAGCAAACGATGATGAAGGAGTGGGAGAGGGTGGAAGAGGGACAGAGAGAAGTGGATGTACAAATACATAGAAATAGGGAGGTGGCCAACGCCCAAGTTATCTAAAAATATGTACCTGGAATTGTGATGGATGGCTACAAAAACTTGACATAAAAGAAGCCATTGACTCATTGTTATCCTTTGACATGTTTTCGTTGAACGAAACATATTATGTTGACAATGAGAGAGGAGAATATGTACAGTGCATTCAAGGACTATGATGTTTATGTTGCAAAAGCAGTAAAACTAACATATGGGAGTAGGAACTCGGGAGGGGTAATGGTTTTTGTGAGAAAATCCTTGGCAGAATTTGTGAAACGTGTGGACGTAAAATATAAACATTCTATAGTTTTGGAAATAAGCAAATTGCTCACTGGTCTTAACAAAAACATTGTATTAATATGCAAATATATTCATCCTTTTGATAGTAAATACTGGAATACAGTGGATTCTGGTTATGGAATTGAAGGTTTGGAACAATGCATTGTAGACTTGCATGAGAAACTGGATGACTTTTACATGTTGATTTGTGGTGACTTGAACGCCAGGACTGGCTCTGAAAATGCTGTACCGTTAGATAATTATGATGATTATGACTATTGTTGCTTGAGAGATAGAAGTGCAGACAACGAGCTAAAGAAAACTAATCATGCCAGATTGTCTGATGACCAAGAAGTTAATAATTTTGGCAAATAACTTATTGATATGTGTTCTACGTTTGACTATACTATCTTGAATGGTTTACAGGAATTTTGTTTTTATGATTCTTTAACATATGTTTCTCCCAACGGTGGCAGTACTATTGATTATTTCCTTGTGTCACGTGATTTGTGTACTGCATATTTTGTTCACTCATTGCGTGTTTCGTTTGTTGACTCACCGCATTTCCTAGTTGCATTATCACTTTGTATCAAGAAAACACTTCAGCAAAATAATATTCATAAGCCTAGTTGGGTAAACAAGTTAATCTGGAATCAGTCGCTGGAGTGTAGTTTTATTGATGTTTGGAATTCTGATGTTACCCAAAATACATGTGAGCATGCATTGTTGATGTTGAACTATGATGTTAATCAAGCCGTTCAGATGTTTACAGACGCTTTGTTGACAGCCAGTGATTGTATGAGAAAACGGGTTATGATGGGGAGTGGACAGCGTGAGGCATTGTGGTTTGACGCCCAATGTAGGAACGCAAAAACTAATGCTAGACGACAGTTGAATAAATTTAGGCGGAGTAAGAGTAGTGCAGACAGAGAGTTGTATGTGCAGGCGAGAAAAGAGTACAAGACTGTGATAAAACGTAAGAAAACAAGCTACAGGAGAGATAAAGCTAGACAACTTGCAACTTTAGGAAGGAACCGGAAACAGTTTTGGAAAGAATTAAAACTAATTTCTGGAAACAAGAAATCTGGTGTTTCAAAAGATATAACCGATATCCAGTGGTTTGAACATTTTCGGCATTTATTGCAGCAGGAGCAGACTAAGCTAGGTGATAACGTAAGGCTAAACGTAGGGCTATGCGATAGGGATCAAACAGTGGCAGGGGAGTTAACCGATGACTGTAATGAACTAAACAGCGACATTTCTGACTGCGAAGTAAGAGATGCAATTAAACATTTAAAAAAGGGTAAATCGTGCGAAATTGATGAAATTTTAGCAGAAATGTTGAAGTTAGCTGATAGCACTGCTGTCAGATTCATGACAAAGCTGTTTAATATTCTTTTTGATAACGGAATTTATCCAACCGAGTGGGCTAAGGCAATAATTGTACCGATTTTCAAAAAAGGTGATGTCCACTCCACAGATAATTATCGTGGTGTATCTTTGCTTAGCTTGGTAAGCAAGTGTTACATTTTTGTGCTGAATAAACGACTGGTAAAATGGGCTGATGAAAATAAAAAGCTAGCAGAGTCGCAGGCTGGCTTCAGGCATGGATATTCCACTGTTGATCATATTTTCACATTAAATGCTGCAGTTGAGAAATGTTTTGCCAAAAAAGGAAGTAAGCTATATGTATGTTTTGTTGATCTAAAAAAAAGCGTTCGATTCTGTTCAGCGAGAACCACTATTTGATGTTTTATTACGTCATGGATTGAGAGGAAAATTCATGAATGCAGTTGTAGCAATATATAGTTCAGTTTTGTCATGCGTGCGTATAGAAGATAAACTAACTGTGACGACACGAGTTTTCAGATAGCAGGGAGAATTATACTTTTTACGAAGTTACCTTCTTTGTATGTAGTGTACATAGGGTAGCGTGACCGATTTACTTTTTTGCGTATGAAGGTGCAGTTTCGTAAAGTCCGTGCGTAACGAAGAAGACAGGGGTAGGCCAAATTCAGAATAGGGCTATGTGTAATAAAGAATGCGCATACTGACGAGAGCTCAACTATTTGCTTGTGGCCGGTGCGTTTTTGGTAGGGCAGAGTGGTTTGAGATGCTTTTGCGAGAAGGACGAATCTAACCAGGCAGCAACCCTGTGACGGAGGTCATTGTAGTGTAGGGTACTGCTGGAAGGGTGTGTTTATTGTTTATATAGCCACCCGAGGTCTTATGCCCTCGTCGGGATAATAGTGGGCCTCCTACGTGTAACACAAACACATAAACCTTTCAAACACTTGTGACATTTCTAAATAGGCAAAATTTTGGAAGATATGATTAAAATAAATGTTTTTAGAAACATGGCCATCATTAAAATATTGTAGTTTTTTAGAACAATGGTTTTAAACACAGCCTCCCGATGCAGGCGAAATTGGGTCAAAAGTAAATCCGCAGTTAAGATGAAAATTAACAAAATCAACAAATTCTATTTTTAAAAAACATCAATGGTAATCAAATCAAGCAGCTTGAAATTTTGTTATTGTTTTAACTAGATAGAATTGCCGTTTGACCGGGAGATAGTTTTTAACAGAATTTGAAAGTTAAGAACAGCTCCGGATGTAACAAAATAGCGGCTTCCGATGGTTGGGGAGGAAGCATGATCGTGTTTTACTGATGAAAAGGCTTTCTGGTAAGTAAAACTTTCTGTGTTTTGATTGTTACAGTCATGCCCACTTAGACTAATATTCCCTTCTTTTCCGGTATGTGAAATCTGAGGACAAACCTTCCTAAAAATTCCCTTCTTTGTACACAGACTTTGCTGCCTGACGCGAGTGACAGTCTAGCATAAACATAGGCGTGCACTGGTACCAGAGAATTCCAGACTGGAACTTCTAGGGGATATAAACTAGGCTATCTGCTAGTGTTGATAACACGGCCTCCATGTCAAGGAAACACTCTATTCCGCAATTCTAACACAGAAGAAACTGGCTTCATAGCATTAGGCCTGACTCGTCCTAACTGATCCTAGTAATGAATGTAAACATGGAACACAAACCCATGTGAAAATATAGTACAACAAAGTATGTTACAGTATTACTAAGCATGTCAGTTCTTTAAGTATCCATTGTACATTCTAATAATAATAATAATAATAATAATAATAATAATAATAATAATATCAATATCTAGGTCACAAAAGTTCTGGGATGCTGAAACCGATTTCACGGTCAATTCATAATGTTGATGCCATTATGTTGTTTTCTTGGACTGATTTGTTTTGTTCTTGATCTGATCTAAGTTTTATTAAAAGTTTAAATTGATGCTTTATTTCTGGACTCATTATTGTGTGTTTTCGCATGTACTGATTTGTTGTCATTTTCTTACTTACTTTCTTTCTTTCTTTATTGGCAGCAGCTGTTGATCTCTCCAAACCCTTTGGTGTGACCCTCCCTACGGACTCATAGTATGTTGTTTCTGCAAGTACCTCATCATCACACGGACACAGCTTGTTACCTTGGTTTTGGCTGTAAGTGGATTCTTTATGTATTTGCAGGCATCGTTTTCTTCTGCTGTTTATTGTTTCTTTCATTTTGGTTTTCCCTGCGAAAAGTACTTCACAGCAACAAAGGCAAACAACAACTCAGAATAATCTACTCGGTGTTTGTCTTTTTGTTTTAGGTTTTCACTGATATTCAGTGTTTTACAGAGAGAGAGTGTGGGTGTGTGTGTGTGTGTGTGTGTGTGTGTGCATATCTGTTTGTGCTTGTTTAATAAAGTGGCGCCTTTTCTCTGTTGACAGGACCATGTTAAATCCCTTCTCTCTGTGTGATGGCGTTTCAAGTTGTTCAAGTGCGACAAGTTCACCAACAGCAGAGATTCAGCCTGATCTTGTGCCATCTTGTAACTGGAGTCTGTGTGCACTGTGCCAGACCAAAACCAAGGAGCATGAAAGTTGTCCAGCTAACGCCAAGCAAACAGCATCTGGATCTACATATGCAACATTGGCTGATAACCTCTCACACTTTCATGCTAGGGGTGCACTTTCATCAGACATTTCATCAAGGCTTCCCATTGGACCTACTTTAGCAGACATATTTTGGCACAACAAGGCAGTTATCCATCCCTCCTGCAGGTTAAAGTACAGCTCTTCGCGCCTTAAGCGTGTGAGGGAAACTCCCCAGTGCCCGACAGAAGAAAACACAAATTCTGATTCAACGCACAAAGACCATCCACGGAAATCAGCTCATCAAACAAACTCAAGTCCAGGATTTTTCCAGGGCTGCTGCATTTGTCAAGAAATAACTCCCAAGGGTAAACTTCAACAAATTATGTCATGGTCAGTTTGTGACAAATTACAAAAATCTGCAACAGCTGTTCAAGATCACAAACTTATTGCCTTGACCAATTCAGTGGACTTGATTGCTCAAGAAGTGAAGTACCATACTACCTGCTTGACCCTTCTTCATAGGAAAGCAGCTGTGAAGACTGATTCTCAGGATGAAAGTGAATGCTTGTCTTTTGCACATGAACATGGCATTATTTTTTCGGAGCTCATTTCTTACATGGAGGAAGAAAGAGAATTGAGCCATCAAATTCATGTATTCAAGTTGGCTGACTTAGTACAGATGTATCAAGAGAGGCAAGATGATTTTGGCATTGGAACAAAAGTGAACAGCACACGGCTCAAAGAAAGGCTGCTGTCACATTTTTTTGACATGGAGGCTCGTTCACAGGGAAGAGACATTCTTCTTACTTTTTCAAAAGAACTGAGTGATCAACTAAAAAGCGCCTATGACTATGATGAAGAAGCAGTGTGCCTTGCAACAGCTGCGAAACTGATCAGACGTGATTTATTACCTCACACCTCAGCATTTGCAGAAAAGTATGCGGAAGACAGCCAGGTGAACAGTGTAACACATTCTTTGTTACACCTGGTGCAAATGATCCTTTGTGGGCCAGCTATAGGCAAACAAGAAAGGGGACCAAGCCAAGCTGCCTTGTCTATCGCGCAGCTGATCAGTTACAACATGTACAAGACAGCCAGGAACAAACAGGTAAAGCACTCCAAGGAAAGGGAACCTCCAGTCCCCGTCTACGTTAGCT
The DNA here is from genome assembly GCA_036898135.1 of Oncomelania hupensis. Lineage (NCBI taxonomy): Eukaryota > Metazoa > Mollusca > Gastropoda > Littorinimorpha > Pomatiopsidae > Oncomelania > Oncomelania hupensis. The sequence continues at coordinate 45,140,254 of CM072514.1, read as the reverse complement.
TGCAGATCCATGCCCAAACAAGAAAGCAAGAGCTCGTCGACACAATGCATGCTTTGGGACTTGGCATTTCCTACAAAAGAGTTTTGGAAATTTCAACAGAGTTGGCAAGAAGGGCCTGTGAACAGTTCAACAAAGATGGTGTTGTCTGCCCATTGAAGCTTCGGACTGGTGCTTTCACCACTGCCGCTGTCGACAATATTGACCATAACCCGAGCTCCACCACAGCAAAAGACTCGTTTCACGGAACAGCAATTTCCATCTTCCAGCACCTAGAGAAAAATCAGCCTGGAACAGAGAGAGAATCCACTGTAGAAAGACAACCACCACCGGCATCAAACAGTCTTACAGTATCAGAACTGCCTCACTTTTACACAAGTGCAAAATTTCATAAATGTCACACGAGTTTGAAAGATTATAACACATAGGAGGCCCACTAAATTCCTCTCGTTGCTACAACTGACACATTATTAATTAACTATACAATCATACAATATATTAACTGCTGCATAATAAATTACATGTCAGTTTTGGTACCTCTTTTACGTTGTGGTTGCTGAGAAATTGATATTTCATATGTCTCTTGTTGGTGCATGTTATTTGACCTTGACCTTTGAACCTAAATTATGAATAATAAAATATATAATTATTGGATATGACAGGGTTTCTTTATGACAGTGTGTGTTCCAAATTTTATAATTCTAGAGCATATGGTTGCTGAGAAATGTGCATTCTTATATTTATTTGGCGGCCATTTTAATTTGATCTAAAAATAGATACTGAAAATGAAAAATTGCGATGGCCATGTTTCTAGTTTTTTTTAGAATCACTAATTCGATCACTCTGCAAAATTTCATAAATGTCACACGAGTTTGAAAGATTATAACACATAGGAGGCCCACTATAAGGATGTTTAGAGTTCGAGAGGAAGAATATTAACTGCCATTTGTGAACGAATGTAGGGTTTTGTTCTTAAGGTGTGTGTTGTTCTCGATTGAACACCCGCCAAGACTTAGTGTCTGTTACAGAACTAAGGTGACCTCATCCTCAGTTATAAGTATTATTTGGGAAGAGAAATAACCAGCAATAGCAAGACAAAGTGACTCTCAAAAGACTAACCATTTGTGTACTGTGACAGTGCTGTGTTGTGTTGTGGTGTTGGGGGAGAAGGTGTATCACGAGCCGGGGCCTAAAAGGTTTGGGCTGTTACTTCTACGCTGTTACTTCTACGCTGTTACTTCTACGCTGTTACTTCTACGCTGTTACTTCTACGCTGTTACTTCTTATGCTGCTTCTTATGCTGTTGACGTTTGGTTACCGTTGTTGACGCTGATTGATTTCTAGCCAGCCTGGGTTGTGCCGTTGCCTCTACAGCAGAGAAGAGTTGTGGTGGTCTCTGCCAATGCTGCGAGTTTTGCCTATGTGTCGAGGCAACGCTATTACAGGAGGTTTTCACACCTAATTCACGCACACACAGACTCACACTGCACCACACCTAAAAACATATTCATCTAGTTAGAACATCATCCACTTATTGTGAAAGAGACTGTTTAGCTCTCTGAGCTACTTGACAAAAACATTGGAACAGTGCTTCAGTGCTACAGCTTCACCGAGATAGCAGTTTAAGATTAAAAGATTTATAATGCCATCACTTATTATTTGAAGATTTACATTTTGTATTGATTTATTAATTGTGATTTTGTTGTACACATTTTGTAAAGAAACTGTTGCTGTTTAGTTCTGTTTGGGGTTTGTTACAAGGGGAGGTAATTGTTAGTTAGAATTGGGACGGGGGTCTTGATAGGGGTTGAGGGTGGTTAGTTCCCATTTGTCCTGTGTTTGCTTGTTAATTGTGGAATAAAAGAGTGTGATTGTATTCTGGCATTTTGTGTTAGTTTATTTTGTTTGAGTTTTATTCCTTTGCACTCGCTTTATGTGCTGAAGTCATGGAACCCGCTCGGGGGCCGTGACACTAACTGACTTTTTCGATTGTCCAGTTGGCCTAAGGCAAGGATGTGTATTAAGCCCGGAAATGTTTTCGCTATTTATAAACGAAATTGCATCAGCTGTGGAGGGAGGTGGTATGCACGGCATTCAGTTCTTGCCAGGCTTGGTTGAATTGTATTTATTGCTGTTTGCAGACGACACAGCACTTCTCTCTGACACCGCAATCGGCCTACAAAACCAAATTAATATTTTAAATAATGCATGTAAAAATCTAAGCTTAAATAGAAATATTGATAAAACAAAAGTCATGGTTTTTCGTAAAGGTGGGTTCCTGGGGAAAAACGAAAAATAGTATTTGGATCAAAAACTGCTGGAAGTAGTGAATGAATACAATTATTTGGGTTTTGTGTTGGGCAAAGCAAGGGCTTTTGTTGTTGTTGTATCAAATTTTATTCATCAGATTAACACAAGTTGTACTGGTAAATAAATAAATAAATAATGTCCTTGCACTTGCTTTATTATTTATTTATTTATTTACCAGTACAACTTATGTTAATCTGATGAATAAAATTTGATACAACAACAACAAAAACCCTTGCTTTGCCCAAATACTCTAACAGGGTAATTTTGCAAAGTTTCTGGGCATGCTACTTCACATTTCGTTTGATCTTTGCAATTTCTTGCCAGTGTGTGTGTATCTGTAGCCACACGCACACACACACACACACACCCTCTTTTATTCCTGTAGCAACTTACAGGCTAATTTTTCACATTCACACACACACAATCACAACTATAAGCGAGAAAACCAGCAGGGGGTCATTAGGAGCGGGCACTGTCCTATCCTGCCCGCAGGGGACCATGTTACTTTTCCAATTAAAGAGCGATAGCTTAGCTAGGCTTCTGGTTAAAACACATTGAACACAGTGAACGCAGTGACACGCATTGACACTAAAACTGTTGACCATATGAAGGGTTAAAGAGATAAAAGATACAAGTAAAAGATAACAGATAAAAACTACTAAAACACTCATAGAACCACTAATTCTTAACCGATTTTAGTGCGGATGGTGTCAAAATGATCAGCTCTATAGCGCGATTCCTTTTCAGTCATTTTTCAATTTAGGTCCGATTGCACATGATATATGTTTTTGAATGCCCTACCCGTAATTCTAGACCAATTTTAATCGGGTTTGTTGCAAAATGATCAGCTCGATAGCGCAAACATTTTTCAGTGAATTTTTTTGGGATAATAAGATACAACAGAGATATAGGATAACAAAGGAGTGAAGTACCACTAATTCTTGACCAATTTTAATCGGGTTTGTTGCAAAATGATCAGCTCCATCTGCCAAGACAGATGGTGTTTAAAAACACATCACCTTGATGGGGGGTGGGTGGGGTGGGGGTGCCCCCATGAGGTGGGTGATGAGATAAGACCCCTCCCACCGAGTGATGGTATGGGTGATGGGATAGCTTTTTCTAATGCAGCTGCCGCGTATCCCACAAAACAAGAAAACAGCCCCAACGATCTGCGAGTTATGGGATTGGTGATATAAACACAGTTTAGACTAGTTGCGCGATTCGCGTCGTATAAATTCTATATCTCGGGAACCACTGCACCGAATTTGATACTTCACTCGAGACCATGGACTTAGTTTTTGTGAGCCAAACCTGACATATTTTATCATATATCTCAGTAACAGTTGTCCGCTTTTGTCTATATCAAAAATATATATATGTATATATTCTACTTCACTTTGTCAACAGTTTTACTGTCACTACATCACCTGTGTGAATGAATGAATGAACATTGAGGTTTAATGTCTACACCCACCATTGGCGATATGGCAGACGGGTATAACCATCCCAGGGACAGAGGGGTAGGGACCTAAATCAACACTGAACCACAAGAGCCATCATACTGCTAAAATTAGGTACTCCAAGCCCTTCATTGGCTCTTGTCCGCTCGGCAGTTTTGACTCAGTTTTCACTTCACTTTCAACACTTATTATTAATGTAAAACTGCATCAAAACGAACAGTGGCTGTATTCAAATAAAAATTGAAAGCTTTATCTTTACATCTGTGTTGTTTTTAATGCATGTTTATGCGAAAGATTCCGAGAAAACAGCTTTTGAATACGCCCCTATCCGAACGCTGAATGCCGCTGCGAAAAAATTGTCACCGTCGTTTGCTGAGAGGTGACTCGTTTCAAAGTCTTAGCGCTTAGCGATACTTCATTGGATGGCCTAAAAATAAGAACCAATGAGAAGTTCGGATACTTAGCTTCATTTACATATAAGTATGGTGGGCTCTCGTGTGTAAACGTTTTGTTACGAGCCGAACAAAGTGGATAAAGCGGTTCTGATGTAAGTTTGATTAATAATAATAATAATTTTATTTATAAAGCGCATTATCAAACAATAGTCTGCTCAAAGCGCATCAAACACAGTCACACACACAATACAATAGTTAGAATACAATAAATAAATAAAATTTAAAACAAAATCCATTAAAATTAAAAAAAGAAAGTGGAAGTAAACCTCACTAACACAATAGTCGCATTAAAACAATGTACTAATAGCTTAATAAGACTGACAATATAATAAAAAGTCAAAAATAATGATGGAAATGTAAAAACAGAAAATGCTATTTTAAAAAATGCAATCACATCTTTTAAGCTCTGTAATAAGTAAATATCAAATTCCAAGTTTAAAAAAAAAATTCAGTCACATAAGATATGAAGAATGATTATTAAAATAAAAAAAAAATCATGACCATGATGTCGTAGACATTATATAGCACCCATACACAAACACCTAGGAATTGTCAGAAACAGACGCAAGTACACACAGACACACGCAAGCTGTTGTGATATTTTAATTCCTCAGCACCCACTCACTGACCCTCTTACGTATGCAAGCATCTCTCAAAGACTGAAATCAGTCATTCGACCAGTGACAGAATCACAGCGGATCAAGCATGCAGATGCTTGCAGAACAGAAAAGTTTTAAGATTCTTTTTGAAAGCAGTGACAGACTGAGTGTGACGAAGTTCGGAGGGAAGAGAGTTCCACAGCGACGGAGCGAACACAGCAAAAGATCTTTTCCCGAAGGAGTTAAGAGAATATCTGGGGACGGTCAGTAAGGAGGCATCTTCAGAGCGAAGAGAACGAGTAGGTTTGTAGAGGAGGATGAGATCAGCCAGATAAGAGGGAAAGGTATCAGTGTGAAGACAGTGAAAACAGAGAGAAGCAATTTTGTATTCAATGCGAGCCTTTACAGGCAGCCAGTGCAGTGTTTAAAGTGCAGTGGTGGCACTAAAGCGCCGCGGCTGCAGGAGGACAAGGCGAGCAGCGTTATTTTGAATACGTTGAAGTTTGGAGAGTTTTTCATCAGGAAGGCCAGCCAGAAGAGAATTACAGAAATCAAGTCGGGAAAGAATAAAGGAGACAGCGAGTTTGTTGGCAGTGTCCACAGAAAGGTAGCGGCGTATTTTATTAATCCTACGGAGATGAAAGTTGAGGGATTTGCACAGACTGTTTATATGTGTCTCCATCGTGAGTGTCTGATCAAGATGAACTCCAAGATTGCGGACCAACCTTGAAAATGGAATCTCCTGATCAGACACATTCATGGACAGAATAGCAGACTGATGAAGTTTCGATCTTGTCCCGACAAGGATGAGCTCGGTCTTATCTTTGTTCATTTTCAGTTTGTTTGAGCCTATCCAGTCAGCGACAGAACGAATGCAATCAGAAATGTTTTGGGCAAGAGCTGGGATTTCAGAAGGAGGAGAAGAATTGTGCAGTTGAGTATCATCAGCAAAGAACTGGAATGAATGATTGAAAGCACTGATTATTGAGATGAGAGGTTGTGTGTACATAGTGAACAACACAGGACCAAGAACAGAGCCCTGTGGAACTCCATACTTCAATAGTGAGGGAGTGGACTGTGAGTTGTTCACTATGACAGACTGGGTACGGTCAGAGAGGTATGAGCGAAACCATGCGTGAACCGCTCCAGCACAGCCAAAAGTCTCCTCCAGCCGGACGCAAAGGATGTCATGATCAATGGTGTCGAAGGCAGCGGACAGGTCGAGCAACGACAAGATCGACACTCTGCCCTGATCCGCCGCCGTCAACAGGTCATTGACCACGCTTAGTAACGCAGTCTCTGTACTGTGGCTTTTTTTATAGGCTGACTGGAACGGCTCGAGTAGGTTGTTTGACTCAAGGTGTGACATGAGCTGTTTAAGAACGATCCGATTTTAACTAGAAGTTTAAAACTTAGCAAGAAATAAAGAGCAGACTTTCCTTTATAAAACTAGGGTATTTATTAATTTGTGCATTACTGTATCGCGGAGCGCTTTGCCGTAGAAAAGTCTACCTAAACGGTGTTCGGGTTTTCTTCCGGCCATGGCCAACTCGTAGGCCTATTCAGCGACACGAGTGCTGAGCGTAGTAGCACACCAGTAGGCCTATAATTTGCCGTCACGCACTGCGAATTTGATGATTTCCCAACTTTGAAGCACCAAAACGGCTGAACATTACATGGGATAGGCCTGAAGAAAATTGGGCTTGGAGTATAACATATGAAGGGGTTACCTGTCAAAAATCAGCTTTCTGGTATCAATATTGGCTTCACTTTGAGACTCCAAAGTTGTCAATTTCTTCAATTCCAAAACGTTGCCAAAAAAACACCAACATTCGGCATTTTCAAACATTAATAACTTTTTACCTATTTGTCCTATGGGGAAAAAAATATACCACTGTGTTCAGAATGAAAACCTCTTTAAATCTATGTCAGTTTTGTGATGAGGAAATCGTTTTTTAAAAATGGCTTTTGACTACCTACTAAAATGGACAGTGAAAATGGCCACGTTTTATATCGCCCACCACGGGATTCGAACCTGGGTCATCGGTGTGCCAGGCGAACGCTCTACCACTTGAGCTATGGCTTTGACCCTCCTCCCCCCCTCCCACCTGTGTGAATAAGAAAGATGCTACAGCTCACAAGGACATACTATTTAGCCTTACATAGGCAAGATGAAAGAAAAAAATTGACATAAGCAGCCTCCATAAGTCAGAATAGTTGAAGCCACAATGTATGTGTGAAGTGAGACAATGCGAGGCTCGCAAAGCTGTAGGGGTGGAGCCCTTGAACACCTTATTAGGCAGAATAGTTGATGTCACAAATCATGGATGAAATGGTGAGCCAATGGCAGGCTCGGAAAGCTATAGGGTGGAGTCAAAGTCGCTCGCAAAGCTGTAGGGGTGGAGTCAAAGTCGCTGGTCGCGCGTTCCAGCAGGACTCTCATGGCGTGCTTGTCTTATGATGCTACATGTGACCAATCGTCTTGAGGAGATGAGTGCGGAAAAATGTCAACTCGGCCTCCATCTCTCTCCTTCTTAGTAAAAATGTGTGTAGCCGAGTGTGTACATATACACCGATTTCTATATTTGCATCTTGGTAAGGACTATGCTCAAACTTAGCCAAAATAGTCTAGGACTCACGTAGACAGCGATTTTGCAATAAAATTGTGAGGACTATGGTTGTAAGTCCTCAGACAGGAAAAAGTCCTCACAGCGTGGGTGTGCGACATGGCCAAGTTTTTACGACGACGTAGATTCAAACACACACACACACACACACATTTTTGTAAAAACGACATTCTGATGACTGTTGTGAAAAAAAACAGGGATTAGTTTGACACACTTTTCATTTTTGTGACATTATTTTGACATTTTCACATTTTTGAACCTATCCCTAACCCTAACCCTAACCCTTTACCTAACCCTAAGCCTAAAACAGCTGTAACTCTACCGGAACCCTATTTTGACGTCAAAATAGGGCAGCCTTCCAAAAAAGTCAAAAGAAACCATGTGGAGTTCCATGAGTGTGTCACTGTAACGTCGTTTCTACATGCCCACACATACACGCACACACACACACACATTTTTGTAGAAACGACGTTGTGATGACTGTTGTGAAAAAAACCGACATTATTTTGACACACTTTCCATTTCTTTGATATTATTTTGACATTTTCAAGTTTTTAAGCTATCCCTAACCCTAAACCCTAACCATTAACCTAACCCAAATCCTAAAACAGCTGTAACTCTATGGAGCACTATTTTGACGTCAAAATAACGGGGCAGTCAAAAAAAGTCAAAAGAAACCATGCACAGTTTCATGTGTGTGTCAGAGTAACGTCGTTTCTACATGCCCACACCCTCACACACACACACACCCACAGTGGCGGGAAGGGTGCATAGATCATAACTTAACATTTTAACTTCTTCGCTATCGCTCAACACATTCTAGCAGGCAGACCAGACAATTAACATTTATGCAATACTTTCACGCAGTGACTTATGAAATTGGGATGAGATCAGATAGTTATACATCCAGCTTAGCAAGAAGAGAAGAAATGTGTGTTCGAGTTTCTGCGAAATGCATCGACAGAGTCTGCTCACTTTATGCCTTCTGGAAGAGCATTCCACCAGACCGGTGCAGTGTATCTGAAAGACCTCTGGCCTTAGCTCTTAGACCTACACTTCTTGTACCTAGGAACAACGAATCGAGACTTGGAAGCTGAGCGGAGGCTGCGAGATGGTTCGTACACATTCAGAAGTTCGAACAGGTATTCAGGAGTGTGCTTTTTAACTGCACCATAAGCAACTGAAAGAACTTTGTGTTCAATGCGTTTGTGGACAGGAAGCGAATGGAGTAGCTCAAGAATGGGGGTGATGTGGACTGATTTACGACTTTTTTGTGACCAATCGAACTGCAGAATTCTGCGCAGATTGGAGGCGTTTGATCTGTGTTTGAGGCAGATTGGCAAGAAGGCTGTTGCAATAGTCTAGTCTTGACAAGACCAAAGAGACAGCAACAGTGTTTGCTGCACTACGGGTCAGAGAAGAACCGATTTTACCAAGAGCTCTTAAATAAAAGAAACATGATCTCACTACTGCCGAAACATGCTGTTCAAGTGAAAGGTCACAGTCAAGCACAAGGCCAAGAGTCTTTACAAAAGGGGAAAACTGAATGTCAGCATCGCCGACCTGCAAGGACTGGAAGGGGCGAGATTGTCTTCTAATTCGCGGCCCAAACAGCAAAGCTTCTGTCTTCTGTTCATTTAGTTTCAACTTGTTCGCCCTTCATCCGCCTCTTGATCTCAAGACAGGTCTGCTCAACATTTCTGACGGCTGCGACAGCAGCATCACAATCAATTGAAATTTTGGAATATAGTTCCGAATCATCAGCAAAGAAGTTATGATCAATTGAGAAACTGCTTATGAGGTTAGACAACTGGCGACCTTCCCTTCCTCAGCGACCGCACCACTGCTTTTCGGAGAACTGGGAGGACCTCTTCCTGACTGGTTTGATTACTTATCAGACATGATGGACCATATTTATAAATCAAAGCCTAATGCTGATGTACTCATTCTTGAGGATTTTAACATTGATCTCTTGAAACCACAAGTTAGATGGGACTGCCTAATATCCTCTTTTGGTCTTAGTCAATGAATAACTTCACCTACTGGGGTAACCTCATCAACATCATCTTTAATCGACCACATTTAAACCAACGCACCGGTAATAATTGATCACACTTCCATTTCTTCTATGAGCATAATATACAGCACAAAAGTTACTAAACTGCCCAAATCAAGCATTAATACTCGTATTACATATCGGTCCTTTGATTGTGGAGCTTTTCTGAGCGATCTATATTATGCATCATTTGATGATGTATATAATTATAATGACCTAAATGTTGCTCTTGAATGTTGGTATACTATTTATCTATCAGTAGTCAACATGGATGCACCAGTTAAAAAGAAAAGAGTAAAACATTCTAAATCTCAGCATGGCTGACACCCAAAAATCATAGCAGCGAGACAAACTTAAATATGTTAAACAATTTCAAGAGTACCCAAAAAATCGTAAAAACATGGTGCATGACTCTAAAGAAATTGCTTTAATAAACTAACAGAAAAAATAGACATTTCTCAACTTTGGCATGCAATGAATTCTTTTATTAAAGACTCATCTTTAAATCATCATAAAATTCCATCAAATTTATCTGCTGATGACTTCAACAACCATTTGCTTTCTGTTGCTACTTCTGTACTGAACTCGAATTTTTCATATTGTCGCGAGAGGACTAGTTTTACCCTGCTTACTTTACTATTTAGCCTTGTTTAGTCATTGTAACCTTAGAAAGTTAGTGTATTACACAGCAGACGATTACAGTATACGGAGGTACACACACTGCGAGCTTGACGCAAACAGTGTAGTGACGTCAGCACTGTGTGCGTGGAATCGAAACGTTTTATCCAATCAGGACTCAGGCTTAGCGGCTAGATCCAGTTCTGGCTGATTCAGTCCAAACCAGGTATTAGATCAGTTGAGAGTAAGACGCCACAGGGTACACAGCTACACCTGTGTAGAGCAATACCTCCACTGAATAGACCAGGAAGCAGGACTTGAGAATCTTAGAATTCACTCAAGTAGCCATGAGCCTGACTTTGTCAAACAGGTAAATGAACGTACTTCTGTTTCATCGTGATATATTTATATTATTGTTGAAATTATGTTTGTAGAATTTGCCATGCATAGATGTGAATTGTTAATCCGAATTTGCCTTACCACGTGGAGAAGCCGAACACATGTTAAGCACGACCAGCCGACGCCATCTTGAATTATGTACGGAACCACTGTTGTTGAACCTATATGTATGTTTGCAGACCAGTGGCTGTACCAGTGAATGTTTATAATATTATTAATTCTGTATGTGTATAATTAGCCACGATTTATATTTATGTATTTATAAGAAAGTAGAGTTTGAGATTCCAGTGGACCACGGATGTAGCGGAATGTTCGTCGCTTATGTATAGAGATGTGGAGCTATCACTGAGGGCTACTTTGGCTTTCAGTGAGACGCTCTGCACAGACCTGTTATTCAAGGTTGTGCAGAATTTCGTCTCTTATATTACAGACGAGCAGGCGAGCTATAACGTGCGCCCAACTCAACAGGAAAGACGAGTTGGCTGTTTAGCCTCTACAGCAACCCTGGAAAACACCCTGCAAGACCCTACAGCGTGGCAAGGGACCAAACTACACGACGACACATCGTGTACCAGAAGCTACCTCAACGAAGGACTTCAAACCCACTACGTGACAGTTAAGTGCATAAGCAAAAGTGCACCCAAACTGATAGCAAAAGGACCACAGTAGTCCACTCTTCAGAAACTATAGCAAAACGGACCACAGTAGTCCAATCTTCAAGAACTTTAGTAGCCAGTGCCCGATGAAGACATAACAGCTGCCTAGACTATCAACGATCGAATTATTTGCAGTGACTCATGACTTTTTAAGGGAGATTAGTACATCGAAGATAATGTATAGAGTAGAAGAAATAAATGTGTGATTTTAACTGTTATCAAGTGGCTGGACTACATATGATTCATAGCCGTGTGAAAGCTAGTGTGACAGTGATCTTTTACCATTTTTCTATCTATCTCTGTACCCCAGCCTTAACACAGACCGAGGTAAACAAATAAATTTTTTAAAGTAATTCACAGGGTGACTAACTAGCAGTTCCCATCGAATAAAGCGTGAGGGTTACAGCATTCCATTGTGCAGAGCCCAGAACCAAATAAACCCCACGTGACACATATACACAGTACGCTTGCTCTGATAGTATTATACAATTTTGTAAAAAAAGAGCAAGTAACTCTTCACCCTTTAAATACCACTCATTACTGTGAACGAATTTACTAAATGCATATCAAAACTTAAAAATAAGAAATTGACCGGTCCAAATGAAATAAGTACTAAGATTTTAAAATTTTCTTTGCCTTATGTTATTAATACCCTTACATAAATCTTCAATTTATAAATGTATTTCCAACTACATGGAAACAAGCTAAAGTTTTTTTCCTTCCTAAGTCAAAAGTCAGTTCTGAATAACTATCGGCCAATTTTACTGTTGTCTACATTTCAAAGATTCTAAAACGACATATTCACACTCACCTAGCAAAATACATGGATGATCTTGGTCTTTTTCATCATCTGCAATCTAATTTCCGTAGCCACCATTCTTGCGCTACTGCCCTCGCTCTTTTAATTGACAAATGGCTCTCCAATATGAATAAATCTACTTTGTCAAGAGATGTCTTTAAGGATCTTTCCAAAGCCTTTGACCTCGTCAATCACGGCATACTGCTTCAGGAACTGTACCTCAATGTTTCAGTTGCTTTAAAAAAATTTCGTTCCTATCGTAATCACCGAAATCAATTTGTACACATTCATGGAATAAATTCCTCTGTTGGCCATATGATGCACGGTTTTCCTCAAGGATCTGTTCGGCCCTATCTTATTTTGTATTTATATTAATTGATAAGAGGGTGTGTGTGTGTGTGTTAGAGAGATTTTTTTAAAAAGAGAGTGGGGAGATTATTTTAAGGGAGAACACTTTTGAAACAGAAAATGTATTGTACAAGAGTAGCGGCTGTTTCCCTAATTCTGTCGTTTTGAATCAAGTTTCATCACAATATATATATGTATATATATATATATATATATATATATATATATATATATATATATATATATATATATATATATATATATATATATATATATATATACTAGTGGTTTTTGTACCCTGGCAAGCCAGGGTACACATGATGCTGTTTAAAATATAGACAGAGAGAACTTTTGTCTGCGAGTTTCATTTGGACGATGATACCGAACCCACTTGATACCTCCCCATACCCCCTTGATACCTTCCATACCCCCTTGGTTCCTACCTATACCCTCCTTGATACTTCCCCGATGATCGTTTCGCAGGTATGGATGAAAGGAATCGACCATCACCATACCCCCTTAAATATACCGTATCCCCGTTATGCCTACCCATGCCCCTTTAAACCTACCCGTAGCCCCCTTTTACGTATACGTACCACCCCATCCCGATCCTTGGTAGTAGTAATAATAATAATAATAATAATAATAAGAATAATAATAATAATAATAATAAAAATAATAATAATAAAATTGAATATAGAATAATACAAATAGAAATCAGAAAAAACACCAAGGTTTTAAAATAAAATTTGATATAAGATATTATAATTGTTATTATAATAATAAAAATAATAATTATTAGTTTATAAATAATAATAATAATAATAATAATAATAATAATAATAATAATAATAATAATAATAATAATAAGAAGAAGAAGAAGAAGAAGAAGAAGAAGAAGAAGAAGAAGAAGAAGAAGAAGAAGAAGAAGAAGAATACTAATAAGAATAATACTAATACTAATAATATTGAATATAGAATAATACAAATAGAAATCATAAAAAACACCAAGGTTTTAAAAGAAAATTTGATATAATAATAATAATAATAATAATAATAATAATAATAATAATAATAATAATAATAATAATAATAAACCCATATAAGCCTAGCGTCCCATTTTTGGGACAATACAAATTCAACCACTTCAGATCTAAACATGAAGACTACTGTCATCATTGCATGCTACAGTAGATAAAAGGACACTACCGCATTCCATCCAACCTGAAATGAGAATCATCTCCCTCTATTACTACGTACAGCAGCCATTTGTAATCACTGGGTGACTGCTTTTGAGGTTCAGCATGGCATCAAGTAAAAGGTGAGTGAATAATTTTTCCTGTGATCAACTTTTTGATGAGGTCATTGAAGATAAAATGGTCTTCTACGTGTAATCTGAAAATGTGTCTCTCAGTTTTTAATAGAAGTTAAATATTTACATTAGAAGCTGCGGAAGTGGCATCCCAAAAATGGGACGCTAGGACTGAGAGGGTAGGGTTTTTTTCACATGAAGAATGGTTTGTTATTGATATTTGTCAGGACTTACTCTGTCCATGATCTGATCAGCAGGTTAGAGGAAGACGGGACTTTTGAGATAGCAATATTTACATCGATCCTCCCCCACTTGATGAATTGACGGATGAAGACAGTGCCGAGGAGGACGATGGAGGAACTGCTGACAATCTAAATGGCCGCCAGCTGCAGCAGAAGTAATGGTTTTGAGACATGGGATTCGGACGCACTACGCTGCAGAGTCCAACACACAGGATAATTTAAGTTCTGATCTACAGGTGGTCTAAACTGAATCATATGTGAAATTCAGTCATCACCTTTACGCACCCTCTCTCCGCACTTAGCACAGATGATGAGAAGCAACACAATGTTAAAAGTAGGCAAACATTACATCAAAATGCTCTCTTCTTTTGCTTTGTCATACTGGGATTGTGACCACTCTTTTTCCCAGGCGTTATTACCATTCAGTTTGCCATTCTGTTATCTCAGGTTCCTCCCCCCACTGGAGATGCCCATGCTGTTGCTGAAGGCCTGGAACCTGGGACTTCTCAGCCTTCAGCACCAAATCCATCTGCTTCAGATGGCAGGACTGGGAGAAGAAAACCCCACCCACAGCTGCCTCAACATCCAGCAAGACCAGCAGAACGGCTACTGGATCAAAAACAAAGCAGAAGACTGTTCGTGAGTGGAGAAGATTGGACCTCAGTGGCAGGATGAAGGATCGTTTCAAGTGGAATAGTCGACCTTATGATGCTGCTCTATTATCAAGTGATCCACATAAACTGTTTGAACTCTTTTTTGATGACGACATTGTTGAAATGATTGTCCAGCTCAATATCACTTATGCGAGGTCAAAAGGAAATCATTCATTATCGGTCAATTCTGGGGAGATGAGGACATTTTTGGCCACCATGCTGCTTTCAGGGTACAACACTGTACCTCGGCGCAGAATGTACTGGTCTCAGGACGATGATGTCAGGAATGTAGCTGTAGTTTCAGCAATGCTCAGAGACCGGTTTGATGACATAATGCACTACCTGCACCTCTCCGACAATGCCTGCCTGGATGCAGAAGACAAGATGGCAAAAGTTCGCCCTCTGATGTCCATGCAGAATGAGAGGAACGCCCTTTGTGATCAAGCACTACAACAGCACTATGGGCGGAGTTGATCGAATGGATCAAAATGTCGACAAGTGCAGAACCAGCATCAGGTCAAATAAGTGATGGTGGGCACTGTTCGCATACTGCCTCGATCTCTGCGTGTACAGGGCGACGCCTACAGGCAAGAAGCACCACTGGACCTCCTGGGCATCCGTCGGGCCATAGTCCGTACTTATTTGGCCAAAACCCCCAAGACCAAGGGAGCTGGACGACCCTGCTGCAGGACTCCCACCCTGGACAAGCGGGTTTCCCCTGCTCGGAGGTTTGATGGAAAGGACCCCATGGTTCAGCCGTAGCCGACCCAGCTGCGCTGTGCCTCATGTAGGAAGACGACGATGAGACGGTGCTCAAAGTGCCACCTGGGGTGTCCATGACCGGTGTTTTGTGGCCTTCCACAGCCAGTAATACTCACCTGTAGCTCTGCTATGGCTTGGAGTGCTGAGGTTATTGATATCGCTACCAGCCACTTGGCTTCACTGACTGCCATTAATTTTATCCCCAGTCAAAATGCATGTCCAGGAGTTGTAACTTTGCTGAATATGAATGACCAATATGTGTTAGTCAGTATACATGTAAAGGATTTTGAAGTCACTTACTGTAACCATTATTCTATTTTTTCCCCTTTCTTTCGTTCACCACTTCTTTTTTTCATGTTCACGAATTTATTTCAGTTTCTGAAATGTTTGCCTATTCAATGTTTTTGTACAATTTATGGAACTTCACTGACTGTGACCACTATGTAGCTAGTCATTGCGCTGTTAAGGTTTGAAACTTAAAGCTAATTATTTTATCAATCAATGTTCATGTCCAGATTTTTGTTTTGTTGTTTGAAACACTTTGTTGCCAAGTAAAGTTACAAAGAGAATGCTTCTTGTTATGTTATCTTCATGAAAGTGAATGGAAAAACCCCTACCCTCTCAGTCCTAGCGTCCCATTATTGGGACGGTACTATTTCATGTCCTAAATATAAAATTCGGGCAGCTATCAAACAATCTCTGCTGGATATGCTCAAAATGCACTAAAAACAACATTGCTACACTACTTTCTCACAAAATAAAAATTCAGGCATATATGGGTTAAAGGTAAAAAGCCTAAATTAAGAAGAAAAATATCCATATTGTAGTGTTAAAAAAAAAAAGCCCGCGCGAGCTTTGAACTTGGGTTGCTCTGCACGGTAGGCGAATGTTTTACTAAGTAAGCTACCAAGGCTTCCTAGAAAATCCATCAATTTTTTGGTCTATATGGGAAAACATGCTAAAACCTCAATTTGATTTTTAATGGAAGCGCGCGGAATGAGGCTATTGCAGTTTGTGGACATTTTGTTTATTTATTTATCTCAGAAACGGTTAAACGTTCGGTAAGGAAATGTCGGCTATAACGATTTCGCTGGTTTTGAGCACACAGCAGGCCGATCCGCAACGGCCAGCACCTGCCCAGATCAGCGTCGGCTAAGCAATTTATATATATATATATATATATATATATATATATATATATATATATATATATATATATATATATATATATATATATATATATATATATTGTGTGTGTGTTTGGCTAGGTAGAAACGCCTTTATTCTGACATACACTTGAACCTCTACGTACTTTCTTTTGATGGACCCCGTTATTTTGACGTCAAAACAATGTTCCGTTAGGGTTAGGGCTGTGTTAGCTTAGGGTTAGGTTATGGGTTACAGTTAGGGTTAGAGTTAGGGTTAGCTTTAAAAAATGGACAAATTTGTAAAAATGTCAAAGGAACGTATGTAGAGTTTCATGAAAGTCATCACAACGGCGTTTCTACACGGTTATGTGTGTGTGTGTGTGTGTGTGCACAAGTGGATAAGGAATAAGTGTGTGTGTGTGTGTGTGTCTGTGTGTGTGTGTGTGAATGCTAATTGTGTAAGTTCACTGAGATGTGACTTAATTAGCCAACACACTAGAAATGACAAAGAGGTTTGTCCTTGTATGATTATACTTCATTGAGAGCAGTCTATAAGCGTACATTAATAAACTCGTTTGTAATCATAATTAGATATGAACTATAAGTAAACAAGTAATATAATAAGTAAGTAATCTTTGTTTAATGTTTCAAATACTACACCAAAAATTTCTATTATAAACGCTCTCTATCTCTCATTCTGTCCCTCCCCACACCAATCCTGTGTATGTTATCGAAGTATTGATCGATTTCAACATTCAGTTTCTCAGAAATTAAGCTTTGTTTGCACTGTGGAGTGTCTACTAAGAGTTCTCAGAAAATTACATCAGCTGTGAATAGATTTTTGTAGAAGCGTTGTGGACACATAGCCAACTATGATCTGGTTGTGAGACTCAGTGCAGCTTAAGGTTATAAAACCAAACCATAATGACCCAATAAAATAAATTTCGAGTCATGTTGACATGAATAAAAAAAGATTGCGCCGTTTCGACAAGCTTGGCCTGCGAATTGGCGCACGCGCTTTTTTGACAAGCGTGACCTGTGAATTTGCGCACACGCCGCTTTCGAAGGTAAGGTAGGTAAGGTAGCTTGGCATAATAAACCACTTTCTGGATGGGTGGGGAGAATTTACATTTATTAATAAAGAATCAGGAAACAAGACAATAACAATAATGAATACAGCGATGAAGTAATGCTTTGGAGGAGGATGAAATGATCGATTGTATCAAAAGCAGCATAGCGGTCGAAAAACGTTTAAAGAGAAAGTTTCACAGATTCAGTATCAGCAAGATATGGACAAAAGTCGGTGGAATGATCAGAACGTTAAGCGGACTGAAATGGGCTGGAAGCCAGATGTTCATTCAACTGTATCAAATATTTTCAAGGGAGTTTTTGTATGAATGGACACTTAGTTGCAATGCTTGAAGTGTCCATGTCCGTTTCCTTTCTTCCCAAAGAAAAGAGTGTGAAAGAGATGTTCGGATGGGACAAATTGACGCACACAAGCGTAATCATACACCTATTTGCTGATGCTATTATTGTTATGACGCTTTTTCTATGAATATGGCATGGGTTAATACGTCAGGAAGCGTCATGACGTCTTTATCAACGTCATATTCATAGACACTACATCATAAGGCAGTAATGACATCAGCAAATAAACTATGATTACTCTTTCTTGAAAGTCAAAAGTTATTTTGGCAACCTTTTTTTTGGAGGAGAGGTTGGGGGTGGGTGGGTGGGTGGGTGGGAAGGGGGCAACTACTACTTTTGGGCTTTTTTTTCTACAATGGTCCAAATGTAAACATGTATTAATATCTGAAAAAATATTCATAATAACTTCATATTTTGAGTAAGAACAATGCAAACATTCGAAAATGTGAAATTTTGGAGTTACTATGTTCTTTCTTCATTATGCATCAATGATGTGCGTTTCTTTTATTTGTCAATAAATTTCCAATAATTGCACTGGCACTGGCACTGAAATTAATGAAGAACTTACACATACACACTTGTTATGGTCACCTAATAGCTGTTCTCAGTATGAGGTGCTCGTTCGTACTTCCTTCAAGGTCTAATGATGTAAACGACGATGAGGACGACGACGATGATGATAATGATTACATAAAATGGCATATGCATTTACCTTCCAAGTCCTGGCGAGTCGATGAGAGTTCAGCTATGTCTTGGTTGTCATCAGTGAAATAGTTGATGTAACAGATGTAGCGACCAGCATCCCAGCACCCGGCAACACGTATTCCTACACGTATCTCCGCTTTCTTACCCTTTATGGGCACTCGACCATCCACGGTGTAGTTTATGTTACCTGCGCGGGCCTTTGCAGAGATTTACAATGAAATTGAGTTGAGTTGAGCTGTATATATATATAAATATATATAAATATATATATATATATATATATATATATATATATATATATATATATATATATATATATATATATCCCAGAAATCATAGTTTATAAGGATATATATATATATATATATATATATATATATATATATATATATATATAAGTACAAATTCACTGTTAGGGCGACCGCAGTGGAATGATGCCTTAGGGTGACCTCACATAAATCTGCATATAACACATGTCCAGATTCAACTGAATGCTGTAATATAATGCAGTATGCATTCTTTAATTTTATATTTGAAAGATATACATAATTTTGCTGGTCGCCCTAAGGATTACCATGTAATTGAGGTGACTTTGGGTGACCACTGTAAAAATGCTACTTTGAGTGACCGTGTAAAATACATACCTTGGGTGACCACTGATAATATATATGTTTATTAGTGGTGTACAAAATGCCTTGTGTTTGCATCCTATTAGTTAATTCGGTTGTATTGTTGTTCGTATTATCACTATCCTCACTAATTTTGTTCCCCTAGATCATCATGAAGCTTGGTTTTGTATCCCTCTTGTTATTATTATTTGTTGTACTTGTAGTAGTACTGTTATTATTATTGTTATAATTGTTACCATATATTATTACTCTTTTTGTGTTGCTGCTGTTGTATTATTTTTAGTAGCTTTATTGTTATTAATATTATTATTTTTATAATTACTCTTATGACTATGATTATTATTATTAGTGTTATTATTAATATTATTATTATTAAATCACCTTTTTTTTTCAAATGAATATACGGGTTTTTTTATTTCGATTTTTGTAAAATGTGGGAAAAAAAAGAAGTAGGTATCCCTTTTCATTGACATGCATCAAATATAACATTCAACATCACTCTTGTTGTTATTATTATTTGTTGTAGTAGTACTGTTATTATTATTGCTATCATTGTTACCATATAGTATTAGTCTTTTTGTGTTGCTGCTGTTGTATTATTTTTAGTAGCTGTATTGCAGTACTACTACAACAAATAATAATAACAACAAGAGGGATACAAAACCAAGCTTCATGATGATCTTGGGGAACAAAATTAGTGAGGCTAGTGATAACACGAACAACAATACAACCGAATTAACTAATAGGATGCAAACACCACTAATAAACATATATATTACCAGTGGTCACCCAAGGTATGTATTTTACACGGTCACTCAAAGTCTTCTTCTGAGAGAGCAACCAGCTGGAGGAGTAGTCGATTCGTACACAACAAGTCTGGAGCACCTCGCTTGGTTGGCAGGAAACTCAGTTTCAGTTTGTTGTATGTTTCATCAGCTACAAAAAAATAAAGAAAAAAAAAAGAAAAAATAGGACAGCATTGCATTAATATGACACAGGAGGCAAAAAATAAAACAAAACAAAAAGAAAGAAAAAGAAAACTTCAAGAAAAAAAGCAGTGGGGTGGTGAGTGAATAGAGGAAAGGGCAAACCAAAATATTATGACAAGAACTATGGATCATCAATATAATAATAATAATAATAATAATAATAATAATAATAATAATAATAATAATAATAATAATAATAATAATAATAAATCTTTACAATGGCACTCATAAACATTAAAACTATACAACATAGTTTTTCATATCAAACAACTGTTAAACTTAAATAACATACAAATGAACAACAATGGCATAAAAGTACAGATAAAACCAAAGTAAAATGTAATCACTATTGCTTTTTTAAAAATTATTATCGCATATATCAGTAAAATTAATGTACACAAAAAAAAATATCCTCAATTCTGCCTAAGTAAAAGTACTAAAACTAAAAGTTAAAATTATATTTGGCTGCAATTTAATTTATGTTTAAAAACATTGGGTCTTGAAGTAATTGGGAGAGATTTGGATGCTTGCAGAACAGCTCAAATAAAAAATCAATAACAAAAATAGCTTCAACACAAATTGCCCGAAAACATATAGGCCTAACCACTGCCACAAGTTTCTAGCTCACTAGCTGTAAATGAAAACGAAAGTAAACAGTGCTGAAGTCACGTGACTTAGCAAGATCGTTTTTTCTTAAGTCCCTGTGCATATTTTACCCCAATGGAATACATGTATATGCTAAGAATCTTTAATATATGCAGATAAAATTTGTTACCAGTTAAATCTGGTGGAAAAGGTGTATCTTAATTAATTTTACATATTTTTGACCATACCATTCAACCTACATCGATTCTCGATTGTCAACTTCCGGTCTTCAAATAATTGCTAAACAATTGGCCTATCAATTGAAAAAATATATTTATCGACAATACAAATGTTATTAACAAGTATTTAAAGGCTAAACTTACCAACAAGTGCCTTTAGATTGACTTGTGACGACGTGCAAGAAGATACACTGACGATCGACTGAAGCGGTTCAGTCTCCTTGTTAATCGTACTCCGCCATTACCGACGCACATTAGTAGCTGTTGCTCAACACCACTCTCCATTTCTAAATAATCTCAGCTAGTGTGAACTCAAAAATCCTAAACTGATTACATATTATTGTAGAAAAAAAGATTTGCCTTTCCAACGAGCTACTTTTTAAACAGATCGATTCAGTAGAAGCTCTAAAAAAAGCAACAAAAAGTTCCACAACAGATCACAAAATGAATTTCCCACTGAATTTTTAAAAAAAATTGCACCAGAAGAAAGCCAAAATAGTACAGATTCTTTCATTGTCGATTTCTTGGTTGGAGACTAATTCCCTAACTGAGATTTCATTTTGTATGGAGGTGGCCTTCTCTTCAGAAGCTCCTGTGTTAAGTGGTATACCTCAAGGTAGCATTTCGGGTCCTGTTTTATTTACTATTTTCATAAATGATTTACCAGATGAGGTGTCCAGCAGTTGTAAAATTTTTGCTGATGACACAAAACTATATAACTTGTCCAGTGAGAGTCTTAAGCTACAGTCCGATATAAATAATCTTGGTAAATGGTCTGATAAGTGGCAACTTCATTTTAATACTTCCAAATGCAAGGTACTAAAATTTGGTAAGAAAAATTCTTGCCATGAATATTATATGACCGCTGATGGACAGAGAGTGTCAATTGACAGCTGTACCGAAGAGAAGGATCTGGGGGTCACTTTTGATAAAGAGTTAAAATTTGATAAACACATTAATAATGCAATTGCAAAGGCAAATAAAATGCTGGGGATTATCCGAAGATCTTTCACCTGCCTTGATAAAGATACGTTAACATGTCTGTATAAGACTCTTGTCCGACCTCATGTGGAATATGCAAATGCTGTTTGGTCACCGCTACTGAAAAGACAATCGTCAGTAATTGAAAAAGTGCAGCGAAGAGCAACAAAATTGGTAAAATCCTTGAAAAATCTGCCTTACAAAAAAAGACTAAAGAAACTAGGCCTTCCGAGTTTGAAATTTAGAAGAGTTAGAGGTGATCTTATACAAACATACAAAATATTAAATAACATCGACAAAGTCAATGCTAATACATTCTTTAAGTTTTATGATGGAGGCAAAACTAGAAACTCAGAAGACAAAATTTTTATCCAGCACTGTCGTACTAACAAACGAAAGCACTGTTTTAGCCATAGAATTGCACCACGTTGGAACAAACTACCATTACATGTTAAAAAAGCTAACAACTTAAATACTTTTAAAAACCTTCTGGAAAAGGTAAGTTTCATTGTGGAATCCAAATTTGATTTCGATGAATGATTTTCATTTAATTCTAATTCTCTGAACAATTGCAAAAATTTAAAGTTGTATAAAAACAGGGACACAAAAAAGCTGCGAAGCTTAACATAGTCCCTTGAACTGAACTGAACTGAACTGTGGGGTTGAGAGCGCCCTGTGAAGATGGCGTCTGCCACAACCGAGGCAGTGCATCGCAAAACATGTTTCGTACTTTGAAACTTGGATATCTTTCACTCAAAGAAACACACGCATAAAAGATAAAAGGCTCAGGCATTTATTTGGTATGTTTTTATTCAACATCAGGCAAAACAATCAAGAGAACAATTGCAGTGAAAGTGGCCCATAGGGCCGACACAGTAATGGCGCAACTTGGAGTACCTAATAATAATAATAATAATAATAATAATTACAATTTAAAAATAACACAAGAAAAAAAAGAAGAAATACTCTTATAAAGTGTATTATTCCATTGGGAACGTCAGCATTTTTTCCTGTTTATTGTACAAATTCATAATGTTTTGGCTTCATTATTATTAAATACAAAATATGTCTTCAGTTGCAGCACTTTCAAAAACGCGACATTTAAACCTATAATTGAGGGCCTTTCTCTATGAAGATTTTCTCTTTGGCCTGGATCATAGTGATACCCCTACATCTCAATCGGATGAAATAATTAACATAAATAGAAGGGAAAAATAATACAAACATTTCATCCAACGAATTAGGCCCAAGGCATTCATAGAATAGAATAAAATCAGCTGATTGAAATGTACAATAAGGCAACAAAGGAATAGGTGCCTCAGTCGCCCATACCCAAAGTTAGCAGGATTTGTCTGTGTTTATTTGCGTTTTATGCCTGGACTACAACTTAACATTCACCCGGTCATACATCCATAGCTAATACGAATTATTCTGTAAACACTTGGTGAATCAGACATCCGATCGAGTAGCTTGCCATCAGACAACTTTTAAATCAATCCCATACCTTCAAAATAAAATACTGTTCTCTTTTGGAAGGTATAGGTACACCAGGACCCACCTAATCTTTATAGGTCATACGTGTCAACAGTGAAAGCTTGTGTAAAAAGTGTTATCAGATGAAACTTTGTGCACATAAGACACCTAATGTGCTTGATCATAGCCAAACTTTGAGGCTTGATCAAAACAAAACATAAGAAAAATAAACTGTGCGCTGATAAAGAAGAAAAAAAAGTAAACTGGGCGCCCGATTTACCCACACCTTCGGTGAATGCTGAATTAACATATCTATACATTCTTTTAGCACAATGCTTTTCAATCACCAGCATGGCACTGTATTGGTGAATGGTAGCCCTGCAGGCACATGAACTTGGGGGTGTTTGTGGGGAGCTACAGTATAGCCATTACTTCATAAGAAATTATAAAGTAATGTGGTTTTTTTTTAATCACTTCCAACAACGTTGGAAATTATGAAGTAATGGTCATCACTCCCCACAAACATGCACAAACAAATTCAAGTGCTTATGGCAAGCCCCTATTAGGTTATAGGCACAAAATTAGAGGAGTCTGTATAACCACTTGTTTTGCGCGTATAAAATAACACCTATCACATTCACAATTGTTCAAATAAAACACCATATTAAGGCAAATGAATTTTTTTTTTAAATTAACGATGACTTGCTTTTTAAATCATTTTCATCATGCCAC
Source organism: Oncomelania hupensis (assembly GCA_036898135.1). Classification (NCBI taxonomy): domain Eukaryota; kingdom Metazoa; phylum Mollusca; class Gastropoda; order Littorinimorpha; family Pomatiopsidae; genus Oncomelania; species Oncomelania hupensis. The sequence goes on along the minus strand of CM072514.1, from coordinate 45,116,049 downwards.
TAAATTTATCATGTCTGTTTTTAGATGGCAAAACAAAGACAGAAATGCTTCTTAAACACTTTGTACAAATTTGTAGCCACAAATTAACCTTGGAATTTGGTAATCTTGTGAATTAAACTTTAAGCACTGTACTAAAAATTAAAACAACAACAAATGAATAAATAAAAAGTTTCTTGGAATGTTAACGGAATACTTAATTTAATGTACAAGTATTGAAAAGTAAAAATTACCTCCCATTTACCAGTAATTGAGACATACATACAAACTACTGTCACTGCCTATTTCTTATAGAGGTTTTAATTGATTGTTTGATTGATTGATTGCTGCTTTAGGTAGAGCCAAATCAGGACTGGACAACCCCCGATCCGCATAAAAGATCTGCTGAAACAACCCTAATTGAAAATTGAATGCCCTCCACCGGCCAGTCACTTTACAATAAAGACATCCCACGCAGGGGACGGCTGAGGCTTTACCCCAACTACTCGAACCCCCGGTTACAAAACCAAAATAGAATACAAACATTATAAATTATTAACAAAACATATACATATAAAATGCCTATATTGCTAAATAATAACATCATAGGAAGCCATAGTGACCCCCCGGCAGAAAGCGTCCAACACTCCCAAGCTGATCCAACAGACCTCATACACAAACAAGGAGTCTTGTCCAGGAAGAGTTTTCAAGAAAAAAGGTAGGTCATTGATCTAGCGAAGAAGAAGATAGTATAGCAGTGATAGGACAGAGCAGGAATGGGAAAGAGCAAATGAGGAAGACAGCGACAGTGGGAATTTAAAGCACTAAATTTCCATAAAGTGGGGAGGTTGGGACAGACAGGTGAGAGAGAGGGAACATAACATGACATAAAACATGTGTTCACCCAAAGTACTAAATACAGTGATAATCCCTTTTAGGGTGCCAAATGGTCGCCTTAAGTACAGATTTTGTATTTTGATGAGCGAGTCTACATCATGGGTACTCTGTGCAGTTAACTTGTATACAGATTTCACTCTTTACTGTATTATATTACACAGCTTACACGTTTTCATATTTTCTCGTATAATCTATATGCAACGAAAACCAAAATATATATTTATCCACTTCTGAAGGTTCATTTGTATTCTATCACAATAGGAATAAGGTGAACGTTTGGTTCTGCATATATCATGTCTGCTTTTTTAATCGTCGAAATTCATTTTTATTTCATAAACTTCAAAACAGACATTCAAGTTTTTGTTCACTAAATATTGACACTGGTATATGCAGAATCTGAAATCAATTCAGTGACACAGTTTATCCATTTTCTGGTGAGTCAATATTTTTATTTAGAATTTGTGTCAGCACGGGTCTTGGAATTTTCTTTTTTGATCCACCAGAGACTTCGGCAAGAACAAAACAACATTTGATCAAGTTCTGCATATAATGGTGTCTCTTATTTTGTTAAGTGTAAAACATCATGCATAATTATATTTATAGCGAAAGTGCGCAAATATTAGTTTACTACCACATGTTACTCATCTAGTAGCCATGATATAGACTCAACACATACATGTATATAATGTATGCGCTTAAATCCCTCAGAGGTAAGGTGGTACAGGTCATGTCCTGGTCACGAGGTAATTTTCAGGACATATGTCTGAATCTCAGAAATGAACTAGACATTTTTTTTAAAGGACAGGACATTGTGCTGCTTGACAAAATAGGTTACAGGACAATGGCTATAGATACTGGACTGAATCGGGTGTCCGATATGGATATAAGTCCCTGCATAATTAATTACAATATGTTTAAGTTTGAATAGAAATGGGCATAAATTGTCGACAACAACAAAAAACTGTACATCAATCCCTTTCACAGGACATAAAGGCGACAATGGGTTGGAGAGTGCATCAATTGAAAACTTCAGACTTGCAAAAACTATGTACAAATTCACTGTTAGGGTGACCGCAGTGGAATGATGCCTTAGGGTGACCTCACATAAATCTGCATATAACACATGTCCAGATTCAACTGAATGCTTAACATAATCTGGACATTAAATGCTGTAATATAATGCAGTATGCATTCTTTAATTTTATATTGTAAAGATATACATAATTTTGCTGGTCGCCCTAAGGATTACCATGTAACTGAGGTGACTTCGGGTAATTTTATCGCAATAGGAATAAGGTTTAAGAATTTGGAAAGACAGGACCATCAGTCTACATTCCAAAGTTAGACTGCTTCGCACCTTTGTCATCTCCATCTTCCTATATGCTTGCGAAGCATGGCCCCTCACAGCAGATCTATAACGAAGAATACAAAGCATGGAGCTGAGGTGCTACAGAAGACTTCTGAGAATCCAGCAAGGGAACGCACCAGGGCTACAAGGGGGATATACACCCAGACAATCCCGCACTGCCACTACGGTTGTGTTCAAGTTTGACCCATGAACCGAGCCTTCTAGCAGAGCTAGGGCAATACACGACTAGCCGCTTGACTGACGCGGGCTACGCCAGCCTCCCGTCTAGGAGAAGTCCGGGCCAAAGAGGTGTGTTAGTGTGAGGGACCGCAGTCTCTCACTGACCTCAACCTCCTGGATCCCATTCTCCCCCGACACGGGTTGCCCTGCACGGCAAGCGCAGGAGGCCAAGAGATGACAGGAAAAGTCCGGTAAGGCAGAAGAGAGGAAGTCAAAACTGTAGTTTAGTGGGAGAATTTACAGGTTAAAAGAATATAGGTGAAAGGACCAATAAGACAGAAACAAGACAAAAGAGAAGAAAAAGGGGTAGGCAACTTTGTCACACAGCCAGAGAGAGGCTGGGGTCCACCCCCGGCACGCGGAGCCGAGCCCGTGGGGGCGCTCGATGAGAAAGGGACTGTATACACACAGAAAGATATAGAGGGAGAGAGCTGCCGGCTCTTAGCCAACACACTAGAAATGACAAAGAAGATTGACCTTGTATGCTTTGACTTTATTAAGTGCAGTCTATATGCGAACATTAATAAGCACTTCTATAATCACGTTTTAGATATAAATTATAAGTAAAAACGTAATAATATCAATAAGTAATAATTTTTATGTTTCAAATACTACACAAAAAATTCTATTATAAACGCTCTCTCTGTCTCTCTTTCCATCCCTCCCCACACCAATCCTTCTGTGTATGTTCAGTATTGAAGTATTGATCAATTTCAACATTCAGTTTCTCAGAAATTAAATTTTGTTTGCACTGTGGAGTGCCTACTAATAGTTCTCCTCAACCAACTAGTGTGAATATATTTTTGTAGAAACGTTGTTGGCACACAGCCAGCTATGATCTGGTTGTGAGACTCAGTGCAGCTTAAGGTTATAAAACCAAACCACACTTGACCCAGGAAAATTATTTTTGGTTCGTTTTCTGCTTGAATAAAAAAAGTTTGCACTTGCACTAAGTATGTGTCCTGTTTCAACCTGTGTGTACTGTTTTGGGGTGTATGATCCGAGAATTGGCACGCACGCTGTTTCCGGGGCTTGACATAATAACCCATTTTCGTGAAGGGGGGGGGGGAGGAGGAGGAGAAAGGGGGAGGGGGCGTGGTGGTCGTGGGCTTGTGTGTAATGGTTTGGTTTGTAAGGGGTGGTGGTAAAGGGTGGTGGTAGAGGGTGAGGGGCAGCTTAATAATTGTTGAGTATAGTAACACCACACCGGAGCATATTGTTGTTGTATCAGTTTTTATTCATCAGATTAACATAAGTTGTACTGATTAAGCATATTGGTCACATTTTTCTGAAACAGAAAACCAGGGGAAAAAATTCTGATCAATCTGAGAAACCTTTACTAGTAAACCGTTCTACCAACTGTGCTCACCCCATCCCATTGAGAAGTGGTGAATACTAAACTGGCAATACAATACCAATAGACTCTTGCCAAGCTATGTGTTTAAAGCGGCACTGTGTTTACATAGAGTATTAAGTATTAAACTGCTTTTTATTTAAGCAAAGGTTGCATGGGTGAGTAATTAATTGGTAAAAATAAATGTATTATGAGAAAGATACTTTTAAAACAGCCAGTTTAAAATAGAAATAGGGTAAAGGAAAGAGTGAAAGCGGGAGTGGGAGTAAGGTACTAAAAAAGGGCTAAATATAGGGGGAAAGTGGGCAACTATAGATCCCTGACCTTAAGTGCCCACTTTAGCTCTGAACTAGAGTGGCAAAGCCCATATGACACACGTTCCTTTTTTAACATATACTATACAATGGGGAATTATTTAGTTCTTTTGTAAAGCTTAAAATGACGACTTTCATGATGAACACAAATACGGAACATATAAGGTCAGGGAGGAGGGGAGAGAGAGAGAGAGAGAGAGAGAGAGGGGGGGGGGGCGGGGGCCAAATAATCTTATCAGATCACCTACTTCGGATGAGAGAATAAACGGTTTAGTCTGTGTACACGTTCACACGCTTTAAATATCCTGATCCTGATCCTGATAAGTGTGCTCCCCAATACACATACTTTGCATGTTCAAAAACATTGCCTATATTTTACGAGAGGAGTACTAACTATTGCGCTCAACCTTTACTGCCATGCAGATTTGCACTTTCTCAAAGATCAAGATCGCCATCCTTCATGTTCTAAACATGCACTGTATTTCAAAATTGCCTAAACACATTTTTATGCATTTTAGCTTGTATAATTTAAGATTGACCAATCATTCCATGTTTTCAATTTGCTTCTTTAGGACAAATCCCAGACAGAAAAGACCCATTAACACTGAAAATGTTTGTTTTTAACTATGTGTGGGTGTCTAAAAATACATTTGAATGGCTTGCCATCACGTTATTTGTTTAACATTTCTTTCCCCTTCCCCTCCACCATGTGCTGCTGACGTGGTGAAAACCGCCCTGATGACCCTATCATCATGATAATTGATTGAATAGTTACTCATACAGCGATTAATACGATCCTTCTGATCCTGCTCCTCACCTATATTAAATATGTCCTTACCTTGGTAAATCTGTCATCCGAGTGTTGAGCGAAAACGAGAGGTTGTGGATCGGGAACGTAATCTTCGGAATCGTCAGGTCTTACCTCTGTCAGATGACGCACTATTTCAATATCTCTCAGAGACTGGAAGGAGCTACTGGGTTGTAAAGGTGTGCTGCACGTGATGCGGAAGTTACGAACAGTGCCGCGGATGTTCTGGATTGGAATCTTCGGAGACATTACTAGCACCGGATCGTTCACTGCGGCGGACTGACTGTAGACTGTGAACACAGATATCGGTCAATGAATCGATTTTCACAAATATTTTCATTGGTCAGTTAGTGTTTGACTAAAACTGATATCGCATTGTAAATTGACTAGTCATATCCTGTCCTATCTTATCCCGTAACTCGGAGGTCGTAGGGGTACCATAGATGATCGTTTAACCAGCATGCTCCATCTTTCTCTGTTCTCAGCAACCCACATGGCTTCGTTTAGTATCAAACCAGTCCATTCTCGAATGTTGTCCTCACACCACTTTTTCTGTCTCCCTCTTCTTCTACCTCCTTGCACCTTGCAGGATGGTTTTTGCAAAGCCTGATGCTCTGGGGACGTGGCCATATCATCGGAGTTTTCGTTTATTCACCACTGTGAGCATGACATCATGTTGTCCAATGGCTTGTGTGATAATCTTTCGGACTTTGTTGTTGGTGATGTGCTGGTTATAGGAAATGCCCAGAAGTCTTCTGTAGCACCTCATCTCCATGCTTTGTATTCTTCGTTGTAGATCTGATATGAGGGTCCACGTTTCGCAAGCGCATAGGAAGATGGAGATGACAAGGGAGCGCAGCAGCCTTACCTTGGAATGTAGATTGATGGTCCTGTCTTTCCAAATGGGTTTCAAACTTTCAGGGCAGCAGTTGTTTGAGCGATCCTGGAGAGGACTTCCTGTCGGGACCCATTGTCTGATACAATGTTTCATAAATATTTAGCTATGCACTGTGTTGAGAATTGGCCTTGGACGTTGATGTCCATGTTGATGCCATTGGTGTTGTTGATCACCATTTTGGTCTTCTCTGCACTTATTTCCATTCCATAGGCCCTGGAGGTGATGTCAATCCTCTGTACAAGCTGTTCAAGTTCTTGTTCCTCTCCAGCCACTCCATCAATATCGTCCGCAAAACGAAGGTTGGAGATTGCTCTACCCCCTATACTGACTGTGCCTTCATGATCTGCAAGGGCATCTCACATGATGCGCTCTATGATGATGTTGAAGATTGTTGAAGAGAGATGGGGCTGTTGTGGAGGACTGCACTGGTAATCTTGTCATACAGGCTTTTGATGACTTCAAATTGTAGGGCTGATGCTGTACACTCTCATGGTTACCCACAGAGCTTCATGGCAGACTCGGTTTCTTGAAGTCTACAAACACATGATTTAGATGTTGTTGGTGCTGTAGGTATTTCTCGCAGATTATTCTGAGGTTGAAAATCTGTTCAGAGGTACTTCGCCCTGCCCTGAATCTTGCTTGTTCTTCAGCTATGATTTGTTCAGCTTGGGGTTTTAACCTGTTGAGTATTGTTTCCAAGACGACCTTGATGGGATGGCTGATGAGGCTGATGGTGCGGTAATTTTCACACTACTGAAGGTTACCCTTTTTGGGAAGAGTGATGACAAGCGACTGGGTCCTTGGTGTAGGCCACTCTCCACTCTGCCAGATATTGTTACAAATAATGTTGAGGGCGTCAAATCATCGCTTCTCCTCCTGCTTGAAGAAGTTCCGCGGGTATGTAGTCCACTCCCGCTGACTTCCCCTTCTATAGTGATTGCACTGCTGCCTTAGCTTCTTCTCGGAGATTTGGGAGGGTTTTTTCATCTTCTCTGTTCTGAGGACATGCTAGAACTGATGGGGGTCTCTGTTTGGTCTGTGGTTGTAAAGGTCAGAGCAGTACTCTGTCCATCTGCCCAAGACTTCTTGTTCTTCTGTAAGGCATATGCCAGACTTGCTTTGGATCGTGGAGACCTTGGGCTGTTTAACACTTGTCAGCCACTTCACAGTCTGGTAGGCCTTCATGCTGTTGTTCTTGTTCAAATTGTTCTCTATTTCCTGGCATTGATCTTCTATCCAGTTCTCCTTTGCTGTGTGCATGCCTTTTCGGATGTCATTGTTGATTTTTCGGTTAGCATCAGCTCCCCGTGAGGTGTTTTTTTCACCTCTCTTCGTTTATTACACAGCCTGGTCCAAAGGTACAGGTGTGATTGTCGCGATACAAGCGCCTACTCTACGCATCCTCGATATTCTGCTATAGTCCAGACAATGCGTCATAGACAATACGTCATAGACAGTGACGATAATAATACTGTTTTCGGAATGACGCAGTATGCGACATTGTTTTTATTTAGTGTAGTTCAATTTTAGATTATTGTTACCATAGACAATTTGTGTACTATCCTTTCGATAGGCTGGATGTGGGAAATATCGTTAAGAAAAACCATTCGAGCGACCATCTTGGAGGGCAAGGAACGTATGTTTACGCCAGACCACTATTTCGGATTACTGAGGTCATAAAGTTGGTTCGAAAAGCTCGTCTCACCCTAAACAACACGTGTCGTAGACACCACAAACGAATCCTGAGCTGGTAAGTTACGATTCGATGTGTGAAGCTGGGAAATGGGTAGTCTTGTGCTTGTGTCCATTGCGCCATGCGAATCATTCATCGTCCTTCATCAAGGTGATTCGTTATTATTCTTCAATGTATGCAAATTGTATGATAATAGTTATTTTAACATGTTGTTTTCATTTCATATAAATTCTTCAGCGCGTGAAGTTTATATGGTGATAGTTAATTTAACATGTTTAGCTTAGTTCATAAAGAATGTTGGTGCATTCTTAAACATTGGAACAGTGTGGATGAACAGCGAGGAAAGAACATTATTATGTTTTGAGAATAAGATACAATAACCCGTGAATATGCAGGGTTCTTATTCAAACAACGTCAACGGCGTTCCTCGCTGGTCATTCAACAGGATGCAGATTGTGTATTTAGTCCCTGTTAATTTGTCTGTGCGCAGGGAAAGGATTTTTTTGCTTCCTTCTTCATAATATTTTCGATTCCTGATATGATCGTTTTAATCTACTTCCATCCTCAACGTTTATTCTTCTGATGACATGGAGCTCGTCATATCCCTGACGTCCATGTGAAGCCAGCTGGACGACATACCATCCTTTTGGTCAAACGTGAGGACACAAACTGTGTTAAACAAAAGAGACGATTCTTCTTCTCCATCAGGGAATCTACGCCAGCTAAGTAACTTTTTAATCAACAGTGAAATTCTTCAGAACCATGACTTCACGGGTTCTCGTATCAAAACATATGAAAAAAAAATATCATCAACCATCAACCAGTGGTATTCTTTTTTAGTTGTAAAAAAGCAAACAGAATGAATGAATAGCCAATAATTTCTTTTATTCTTTATTTTCTATTTCTCAACATCATTTTCTTGTTCTTATCGATTTTTAGGCATAGCACAAAGAGGAAATTTATTCTATTTATATAAAATTCTTTCAATTGTTCATTCATCTTTTAACATCAATATATATATTAATATAAAATATATATATAACGCGACAATGGGGGCTCGTCTCGTGATAGTTGGAGTCACAATCACTTTTTAAGTCGTGTTACCACTGGTGGTGATGATATTTACTACATTGTACATGTAAATTATCATTGTATCATTCATTTGTTCAACGCGGGAGGTTGGCGGGAGCAGCTCTTACAAATGGGCGGACTTATGGACTACCCTACCAACCAATGTAACATCAGCTTCCCACGTCGATCATAAGTTACCAGTTATATTTACAGATATAATTAGGTTGCATATTTATAACCTTATGCAAACGACTCCCAGTACGTGTTGTCAATCAAATGTTCAGCAGTAATTTCGGGTATTACATGCTGTAAAAGAATAGGCAGAACGGTGGTCTATTCTATTATCTCAGTCTTAACCGATTGAGTGTTGAAGCTAATATTGGAATCCTATAGCATTTGTTGTATAGTGAATCCGGAGACACGAGGACCTGTGTCAATATTAGAAGGAGAGAGATAACAAGTTATAATTTAGTATAAAGACTAAATAACTTGTTGACCTACTAGTCACCTTTGAAGGTAAGGTAAATGTTCTATGTTCAACGGACCGAACAGTAGACAGACAGTAGCGTCGCGCTTAATAGATCAGTGATAAACGGAATAATCACATAGGATCATTAAGTCAGTTTTGTAGCCTAACATTTCTGTTCGCCGAAGTAAGAGCGACATAGAAAATTAGAAGAATACTCGTAGTGAGAGAGTATTAGCAGAAGGGTCTAGTAAACTCATCCGCCACAAAGGAACGGACCGCGAGTTATACTAGAGTGTATTTTATAATTTATAAATATACACACAGTAAATCCCTGAGACACAGGTGTATCATCCAGGGTGGATTGTATCTGTGTGGCAATCAAATAAGGCCACGTACAGTTGATCTTATTAGGCGAATCAAGGTAAAGGTAGCAGGATAACTTTTGTGAATTTGATAAGTTTAGCTACTGGATTCGAGCCTAGACAGTGACACGTTATCACAATTCTAATTACATTACAAGAATGAATTAGAATCTTTGAGTTCGAAGTAGAACTGGTGTTAACAAGAGGGTGCCATTGCCGGATACACAAAACTCTTCTTTTCAAGTTCTTGGTTTTATGCTGTTGATACGCGAATAGCAAATAACAGAATTTGCAGTAAAAGCGTATAGTTATAACGAATCCATTGGGGTTGTTCGATGATATTTCAAAGAGTTGCCATTTTGTATTCTTTTTTCTCCTCGGGGAAATAACGTCATTGACGTGACGTAATCGGCATGACGTAATCGGAACTTCTCGAACGCTGATCTTTTGTGTCATATTAGTATTTATTACATTTTGGCATTAGTAAATGACAACGACTCGTGCGCAAGCGAAAGCGATGGAAGCCAACGATCCTTTCTTAAAGTTTAAGGCGGAAGGAGAAGCGTTGGGGTTGTCGGGTCCAGATCTTGTCAATTACGTCAAGGAAGAGAAAACGCGGTTAGCTGAAGAAAGAAAGCAACAAGCTGAAGCTGAAGAAAGAAAGCGACAAGCTGAAGCTGAAGCTGAAGAAAAGAAACGTCAAGCTGAAATCGATGAAAGGAAACATAAAGCAACATTGGAATATGAATTAGAACTCGAACGAATTCGTCACGTGAACAGTGACAACACCAACGACAATGCTGCCGATCCGTCGGATTCTCGTTCATCGCAGTTTTATCAGGAAAAACTGAAGATAAAACTACCTTTTCTGGAAGACAAAGATGATCTGGAAGATTATCTACGCACCTTTGAGAGAACAGCTAAGATTCAAGAATGGCCAATTAGTCAATGGGCTCCTCGCCTAGGTATCTTGCTAAAAGGGAAAGCGAGGGAAGTCTACTCTATGTTGAGTGATGCTGATGCCGGCGATTACGGAACATTACGGCGATCATTATTGTTCCGATTCCAGCTGACGGCAGAAGAATATCGGAAAAAATTTCGAGAGGCCAGAAGACAGCAAGGAGAATCAACACAAGAGTACGCTACCAAGTTAGATCTCTGGTTATCCAGATGGCAGGAACTTGCAGGGAAAGACAACACATATGACGATCTGCGTGATTTGATACTGCAAGAAAAGTTTCTTAGTGGGATACCGTTTGATCAAGCGCGTTTTGTCAGAGAAAAGGAGCCGGAGACGATGGGCGATGCAATAAGATTTGCTTTAACCTACGAATCAGCAAAGCAAGCCACTATGTCTGATCATGAAAGACCCAGGAATAGATTCGGAGATAGACTCAAGCATAGTAGAAGGAAAGAAGATGAGGAAGGAGATAAAAAGAAGGTGGAGGTAACGCAGAAGCAGCTCCACAACGTCAGGACAAGGAGGCCTGAAGTAACCTGCTATACTTGTCACCAGCAAGGTCATGTGGCGAGACAATGCCCAAAAGGAGGGAAAGAAAACAAAGCAGCCGCCGCAATAGCTGGAAGTATGAGGCAAGAGGATGTACAGAGTCACGGCAAGCTCTGTTCATTATGTACGGCGATACCGTTCTCGCCGGAGTGCCAAGTAGAAGTAGAAGGAAAGCAAGCGACGGCATTGCGCGACACTGGAGCGTCGATCACCATCGTCGATTCCAGTCTCGTACCCGAGCGATGTTTGTTAGGAGAGACCATTGAGATAGTGATGGCCTCGTCGCCTGCGAAGTTATCACTACCAATTGCGACGGTACACATGAACACACCATTCTTTGAAGGGAAGCCTGTTGTGGCCGTTATGAAGCAACCGGTAGAGCAAGTTCTTGTAGGGAACTACCGTAAGTCTGAGGATGGGAACCTGACGCCTGTTCCAGTTTACGCTATTCGAGAAGTGTGCGCAGCAATGCAAACTAGAGCTTCTGTGGGGAAAACAGATAAAACATTGAAAACATCCAATTCTCTGCTCGGGGATGTCACTCCAGTGGAGTTGGGACAAGCTCAGAAGGAGGATCCAACCCTGGAGAAAGCAAGGAAGCTAGCTGACAATGAGACCAAGCATGGGAAAGGAGGGCGCAAATCAACTTCTAAAACTACCTACAGCTGGAGAAAGGGAATTTTGTACCGTACTTTTCTCCAAAACGGTAAAGAGACCAAACAAATTGTTGTCCCAAAGAAATATCGCAACGAAGTGTTAAGATTGGCCCATGACACGCCGATGTCAGGACACCTGGGTGTAACCAAAACCAGGAAGAGAATCTGGAACGATTTCGTATGGCCCGGAATCTGCGGAGACATCAGACGCTATTGCGCGTCATGTGACATATGCCAAAGGACGTCACCGAAGGGTCAAGTTCGGAAACTGCCTTTGGGCAAGATGCCAATAATCCACACACCTTTTGATCGTGTGGCGGTGGATATCATCGGACCTATCTTACCAGCGTCCGACAGGGGGCACCGCTATATAATCACCATGGTGGACTATGCTACACGCTACGTCGAAGCCAAACCATTAAAATCCATCAAAGCCGAAGATGTGGCCGAATCATTGTGGGAAATGTGGACTCGCTTAGGTATTCCGAGAGAGATTCTGACAGACAACGGATCTCAATTTGTAGGATCCCTAGCTGACGAAGTGAACAGGCTATTAAGTGTGAAAGGCCTGAGGACCACACCAAGACACGCACAATGTAACGGGTTGGTGGAACGTTTCAATGGTACCATCAAAAGTATGCTGAAACATCTTTGTCAAGAACAACCAAAAGAATGGGACAGGTTTATTCCTGCACTTCTATTTGCTATCAGAGAAGTACCGCAAGAATCACTACAATTCTCTCCCTTTGAGCTTCTTTATGGACGAACTGTACGAGGACCGTTACAGATTCTGAAAGAGCTCTGGACACAGGAAGAACAGACGGAAGAAACCAGGACCACATTTCAGTATGTGATCGACCTCCGGAACAGAATTGAAGAAACCTGTAAAATCGCCAGAGAAAACCTTGGAAAAGCAAGCGCTAAACACGCTAAACGTTTCAACATGAAAGCAAAAGCACGAAAATTCAACGTTGGAGATAAAGTTCTCATGCTTGTTTCTGATAAAGCCAACAAACTGCAGATGCTATTGAAAGGTCCGTACGTTGTCACTGACCGCATCAATGAATGTGACTACAAGATTGCAGTAGGAGACAATGAGAAAATCTACCATGCTAACGCACTGAAACTGTATGTTGAAAGAGAAAAGCAAGTGGAAACTCATATCGTCGCCGTTGTGATGATCGACGAACATGAACAGAAAGATACCACTGAGACAAAGGATAGCATACCCGTGATTCAGCTGGAAAATGCCAAAGGACCGACAGATATTCATTTATTGGGCAAACTGACGGAAAAGCAAGACACAATGAGCAATTTCATTGATGACGTCATGGTAGCAACTGAGACGTGGGAGGAGCACGTGCAAGTCCTCAAAGCAACGTTGGATAGATTACATGAGTGCAATCTGACAGCAAAACCTTCCAAATGTTATTTTGGATTTGAGAGCCTGTCATTTCTAGGACACATTGTTGGTCAAGGTACAATTCAACCAGAAGAGGACAAGGTTGAAAAGATCAAAAACGCGCAACCACCGAAGACGAAGAAAGACTTGCGCGCTTTTTTGGGTCTAGCAGGGTATTATCGGAAGTTCGTGCCGAACTTCGCTACGCTCGCACTGCCGCTGACTGAAAAGACGAAAAAAGGGCATCCTGAACGAGTTCAGTGGGACGACAAATGCGAAGAAGCATTCACGTCACTCAAGCGAGAGTTGTGCAAGAAGCCAGTCATCTGTCTCCCTGATCCAGAGAAACAGTACGTCCTGAGGACGGACGCATCAGACAGAGGTATTGGCGCTATCCTGATGCAAGACCATGGTGATGGTTTACAACCAATCGCGTACGCCAGCAAGAAGCTGAGTGAAACTGAAGGCCGGTATGCCACGATCGAGAAGGAATGCATGGCAATAGTATGGGGAATACGGAAGTTTGAACAATACCTGTTTGGAACAAAGTTTGTTATTGAAACAGATCACCAGCCTCTACAATATCTGCAAAAAGCAAGGACAGAAAACGGACGGCTGATGAGATGGGCCATACAACTCCAACAGTATAACTTCTCTGTACGAGTCATTCCAGGCAAAGACAATATCGGGGCAGATTATCTCAGCCGCTCGATGTAAGTGTAAGGAAAAATTGCATTCTTGATTTTTCACTTAAGCGGGGGGATATTGTCGCGATACAAGCGCCTACTCTACGCATCCTCGATATTCTGCTATAGTCCAGACAATGCGTCATAGACAATACGTCATAGACAGTGACGATAATAATATTGTTTTCGGAATGACGCAGTATGCGACATTGTTTTTATTGAGTGTAGTTCAATTTTAGATTATTGTTACCATAGACAATTTGTGTACTATCCTTTCGATTGGCTGGATGTGGGAAATATCGTTAAGAAAAACCATTCGAGCGACCATCTTGGAGGGCAAGGAACGTATGTTTACGCCAGACCACTATTTCGGATTACTGAGGTCATAAAGTTGGTTCGAAAAGCTCGTCTCACCCTAAACAACACGTGTCGTAGACACCACAAACGAATCCTGAGCTGGTAAGTTACGATTCGATGTGTGAAGCTGGGAAATGGGTAGTCTTGTGCTTGTGTCCATTGCGCCATGCGAATCATTCATCGTCCTTCATCAAGGTGATTCGTTATTATTCTTCAATGTATGCAAATTGTATGATAATAGTTATTTTAACATGTTGTTTTCATTTCATATAAATTCTTCAGCGCGTGAAGTTTATATGGTGATAGTTAATTTAACATGTTTAGCTTAGTTCATAAAGAATGTTGGTGCATTCTTAAACATTGGAACAGTGTGGATGAACAGCGAGGAAAGAACATTATTATGTTTTGAGAATAAGATACAATAACCCGTGAATATGCAGGGTTCTTATTCAAACAACGTCAACGGCGTTCCTCGCTGGTCATTCAACAGGATGCAGATTGTGTATTTAGTCCCTGTTAATTTGTCTGTGCGCAGGGAAAGGATTTTTTTGCTTCCTTCTTCATAATATTTTCGATTCCTGATATGATCGTTTTAATCTACTTCCATCCTCAACGTTTATTCTTCTGATGACATGGAGCTCGTCATATCCCTGACGTCCATGTGAAGCCAGCTGGACGACATACCATCCTTTTGGTCAAACGTGAGTGTGACGACACGAGTTTTCAGGTAGCAGGGAGAATCATACTTTTTAGGAAGTTACACTTCTCCGTATATAGTGTACATAGGATAGCGTGACCGATTTACTTTTTGCGTATGAAAGTGCAGTTTCGTAAAGTCCGTGCGTTTCGTAGAAGACAGGGAGTAGGCCAATTTCGAATAGGGATACGCGTAATAAAGAATGTGCATACTGACGAGAGCTCGACTATTTTGCTTGTGGCCGGCGCGGTTTTGGAGGGCAGAGTGGTTTGAGATGCTGTTGCGAGAGGAGCGAATCTAACGAGGCAGCAACCCTGTGACAGAGGTCATTGTAGTGTAGGGTACTGTTGGAAGGGTGTGTTTATTGTTTATATAGCCACCCAAGGTCTTATGCCCTCGTCGGGATAAGGATGTTTAGAATTCGAAAGGAAGATGTTAACTGCCATTCGTCAACGAATGTAGAGTTACATGCTTAAGGTGTGTGTAGTTCTCGATTGAACACCCACCAAGACTTAGCGTCTGTGATAGAGCTAAGGTGACCTCATCCTCAGTATAAGTGTTATTTGGAAAGTGAAATAACGTGCAATAGCAAGAGAAAGTGACTCTCAAAAAGACTAACCAAGTGTATTGTGACAGTGTTGTGTCGTGTTGTGGTGTTGGGGAGAAAGGGTGTCACAAGCCGAGGCCTATAAGGTGAGCAAATCCTGTCATTCAATTCTTTAGTGGCGCGCTCCGAGAACTGCGTACGTGTATGAGTGGTAATGAGTGTGGGGGAAGGGGATGTATTTTAGGATGTATAATGAATTTTGTTGATTTTATATGATTTTCTTATGATTTTCTTATTGTATATGTGATGGGGAAATGTCGTTGCTGTTGTTGTTATAAAAGTGGGTCAAAGGCGACGATGGGGAATATAGAGAGGGAGAGAGAGAGTGAGGGTGTATGTATGGAGAGAGCGATAGAATGTATTATACTGAAGAAAGATGAAGTGATGATTATGAAGGAAGCATGTTTACAGTATAGTATGGCAAGGTAGTATGGATGAAGGGAGGTAATCGTGATGTGCTATAATTGTTGGGGGTGACGGTGGTGATGAAGGGGGGCGGAATGAATCAGGACTGTGTGATTGAAGTGAGGTCGCAATGATTATGTACATTTATATAAAGGTTTGTGTTTATAGAAGATGCGAATTATTTAGCATCAAAGGTTGATTTATATTATTGAAATGTGTGTATAGTATCTTGTATTATTATCATGGTATTCATAATTATACAGGTCAAGATGGTGGACGGAGGACGGCGTGTTATGTTATATTATATAGTGTTTATTGTTTTGTAGGCATATTGTTAAGACTGTGTATATGCTTACAGGTGTGGGCTATTACTTCTACGTATTACTTCTACCTGTTTATTTCTGCGCATAATTTCAACGCTGTTACTTCTACCTGTTGCCTGTTATGCTGTACTGATGTTGCTGTTGTTGACGCTGATTGGGTTCTAACCAGCCTGGTGGGGTGCCTTTGCCTCTACGACAGAGTAGTGTTGTGGTGATCTCTGCCACTGCTGCAGGTTTTGCCTATGTATCGAGGCAACACCATTACAGGAGGCTTTCATACCTAATTCATGCACACACAGACTCACATTGCACCACACCTAAAAACATATCCATTTAGTTAGAAGAATCATCCGCTTATTGTGAAAGAGACTGTTTAGCTCTCTGAGCTACTTGACAAGAACATTGAGACATTACTTCTGTGCCACAGCTTCGCCTAGATAATAGTTTATGATTCAACGCCATTGCTTATTATTTGAAGATTTACATTTTGAATTGATTTGTTGATTTTGATTTTGCTGTACACACTTTGTAAAGAAACTGTTGTTGTTTAGTTCTATTTGGGGTTTGTTACAAGGGGAGGTAATTGTTAGTTAGTATTGGGACGGGGGTCTATTTAGGGGTTGAGGGGAGGTTAGTTCCCATTTGTCCTGTGTTTGTATGTTAATTGTGGAATAAAAGAGTGTGATTGTATTCTGGCATTTGTGTTAGTTTATTTTGTTTGAGTTTTATTCTTTATTCACTCGTTGATGTACTGAAGTCACAGAACCCGCTCGGGGGACGTGACAGTGAGGACACAAACTGTGTTAAACAAAAGAGACGATTCTTCTTCTCCATCAGGGAATCTACGCCAGCTAAGTAACTTTTTAATCAACAGTGAAATTCTTCAGAACCATGACTTCACGGGTTCTCGTATTATAACATATGAAATAAATATCATCAACCATCAACCAGTGGTATTCTTTTTTAGTTGTAAAAAAGCAAACAGAATGAATGAATAGCCAATAATTTCTTTTATTCTTTATTTTCTATTTCTCAACATCATTTTCTTGTTCTTATCGATTTTTAGGCATAGCACAAAGAGGAAATTTATTCTATTTATATAAAATTCTTTCAATTGTTCATTCATCTTTTAACATCAATATATATATTAATATAAAATATATATATAACGCGACAGTGATCCACAGCTTATTTTTTGCCCGGTGCTATCCAAGGATCTCCGTGGCGGCATCTGTCACAGCTAAGTTGAAGGTGGTGGTCATAGTGTTGACATCTACTTCACCAGCCCCCCAAATGAGCAGTGGTGCAAATTTCCCTCCAATTGTGGCCTGAAATATTTCTGCCACCTCCGGGTCTTGCAGTTTGTCCAGGTCGAACTTCAGTCTAGTGCACTTTGCTGTGTTTACTCTCTTCAAGTGAACCCGGAAAGACATCATCACGACATCATGGTCACTTCCGATGTCTGCTCCAGGAAAAGTGCGTGTCCTGCCAATGTTGATGCTTGATTTGAAGCGTTTCTTGACCATGATATAGTCGATCTGGTTGTGATGCTCCCCGCCGGGACTGTACCATGTCCATCGTCTGGATTTTTAGTGGAGACCAACCGTGTTTGCCAGTATTAGATTGTTGTATCTGGCAAACTCCAACAGTCTCAGACCCCTGTCATTTGTCTCGTTGTTGCAGTGAGTTCCACATGTGTCCCCAGTTGTGGTGCGCATTTTGGCAAACCTTTGCATTCCAGTCGCCTTCCACTATGACTATGTCTTTCTTCGGCACGGTCAAGGACAGCCTGTAGATTTTCATAAAAAACCTCCACTTCGCTGTTGTCATAGTCTGATGTTGGGGCATAGGCCTGGATGATGGTGATTTTGAAAGGGGCTGCTCTCAGACGGATGGTAATGAGTCTACTGGAGACTGGGCGGCAACCCATGACAGTGGCTAGGATGTTCTTGTGGACCAAGAATCCAATTCCGTAATCGTGCCTTACCGCTGAAATAAAGCTTGTGGCCTTTGTCGGTCGTTGTTTCACCTGTGCCTTTCCAGTGCAGTTTGCTGATCCCTAAAACGTTCCATCGATAGTGGTCCATCTTTTGGGCCAGTTCTTCTAATTTTCCCTCCGCATTTAGGGCCCTGACATTCCAGGTTCCTATGACGATGTTATTTTTAGTGCGGATCTTGCTAAGTTGTCAATCAGAATCACACTTATCGCCTCCATCCTGGTGGCCAACGGAAGGCGCGGTCCTTGTTGAACCGGGCGACGACCGGTCCGGTATGGAATACATGGTTTTATTCATCATGCAGTGTGTCTTGGGCAAGAAAGACCTGGCAGGGCCAAATCCTCTTCAGGCTGCTGGCCACAGCTGATATCCACGAATACAGTGTGGCTCGTCTACTGATCCGCCTGTATATTATTTAAGGCCAAGAAGCAATCGTAGAACACCACAAAAAAAATTGTAAAAGAAGAACTTCAGATTGTTCCACCCGACACAGAACCATTAAGATTTTCTAATTAAGAAAATAAAAATGTCTAAAAATGACGAACAGAGTAAGGAGCTTGCCAAGTTTATTAGAAGACCTTTCACCAATGTATTCAATATTGGATGATGAATATTGCGCATCCTTTTTCACGGGCTTACTTACAAAATACATCTTTATGTATAACTATACTAAACGACACCAAATTAATAAAGAATTCAAATTTGTATGCGAAATAGAATTTGGATTTAAAAAAAATAGAATTGTTGAGTGTGGAAATTATAATAAAACCCTTTTACTACCATATACATTTTACTTCGAGAGATTGTGTGGAAATTTTATCCGAAAAGTTCATAAAGTAAACCAACATCATGTTTCTAAATGCAAATGCAGTTTTTCCCCTAGTTAATTAGTTTTAAGCTTTAAGTTTAGTTTATGATTATTTTTTTAATTTAAAGTTTTATTATCAGTATAAAAATGACAAACACAAAAAGTCTTTTGCAATCTCCTTTGTTTAAAGACATCTTTCAGACATTACAACTTCCCATTCTCTACAGTCAAAATGTTAATAAATCTGTCTATAATAACTACCCATTTGTACTCAACAGTTTTAATTTCAAATCCCCTGTTAAAATACACATCCGCACTCAGGTAACCTTTATTAAACACGGTAGTATTAATGAAATGATGACTGTATGGGTTTCTTCAAATCAAATTGAAGTGTTAAAATCTTCAGGCCTAGACAATCCTTATAACAACATATTGATCAAACATTTACAAGACAGTATAGAGCGCACAAATATGAAATGGTCCAGGTGGGCAGAATGAACTTCAGAATCATTAGAACTGAACATTACAAAGAATAATCCAATCAAAGAAACATCCTATATTCCTCTTCCCAAAGAAATTATTGACAAGAAGGCTGTATTGAATATTAGATGACAAATGTTTTATGTGGTGTGTTCTGGCTAAATTATATCCTATTCAGTCTAAAGAACATCCTGAAAGAGCATCACTGTACAAAGATAAAGTCCTATCCTATCCTATCCTGTCCCGTAACCCGGAGGTCGTAGGGTTACCACAGATGATCGTTTAACCAGAATACTCCACCTTTCTCTGTCCTCAGCAGCCCTGACTTCAGTGTCAAACCAGTCCATTCTCGAATGTTTTTTTTTAAATCATTTGTTAAGCACTTTTTTTGGCTTGACATATTACAAGATGCCATTCTTTTTTCTTTTTTTCTGTCCCCAGCATGCTGGGTTATATTGCTTTCTCACACATTTATGTTTACATTGGACATAATACACCACATGAAAAAACTGAAAAAACTGCACATTATTTTAGAAGTTACGTACCTCAAGTTTGGAAACAATATACAAAAGACCTACATTTATTTCTTATACTCAACCAATATATATTTTATAGAACAGACACACGTTCAAACGCGCGCGCACACACACACACACACATACTTGTACGAGGTATCAAATGGGGTAATTTGGCCTACTTCGTGCTCCTTAGGAGGTGAACTAGGTCAAGTTTTGAAAACACGGGTAGGGTAAGGATCTTTCCTCGACGGGTAGGTTAAGGCACCCCTTTAAGAAAAGGGTTAGGGTCAGGGCTAGTTGCAGCGCTGCAACTAGCCCTGACCCTAACCCTTTTGTTAAACGGGTGCCTTAACCTACCCGTCGAGGAAAATTCCTTACCCTACCCGTGTTGGCAAAACTTGACCTAGATCGTCTCTTAGAGGGCACGAATTAGGTCAAACTTTTTCGGAAAAGGGTGCTCTTAACCTACCCGTCTGGAACAAAACTTGACCTACATCGTGCTCTATAGCAGAGGAAGTATGTCAACATTTTTCAAAATTTGTTCGGAAATGGGCTGGAAGTTCTCCGTCCCGGATAGAGCACTCCCATGCACTAAAAACACTCCCATGCACTACAACTGCACTTCCATGTATTACAACTGCACTTCTATGCACTAAAAGAGCACTTCCATGCACTACAACTGTAGTGCACATGTACTTAAAAAGCACTCCCATGCACTACAACTGCACTCCCATGCACTACAACTGCACTCCCATGCACTAAAAGAGCACTCCCGTGTACTTAGAACAAATGAGGAACGGCAGACAAACGGGGAAGCAGCAAATTACCCCATTTTATACTAAGAACGGCAAATTCCGTTCCTCATTCGTGACGTTTCACAGCCACACACACACACACACACATATCAAAAGGGGGGACGTGGCAAATCTAACAGCTTACATAAAATAGTAGATTCTAGTGGTAATCATTCGGCTTGGGTCATGTCTCAGTCTGAGATACTTGACATCTGGTATCTTCTCGACCTTTAGTGCCCAAAAAAGAAATAAATAAATATAAATCATACTGAGAAAAACAGTCAAAAATACACGGTTGGATTAATCAATAAGAGGTTTGTATGGAATCCACTCCAACGCAAAAGTGTCAGCCCTCATGAGTATACCAGCAGCATATTTTTCCACCAAATAGCATTTTTTTTTTAACAATTCTGAAAAGTCTGAAAAATGGAAACAGTATTATTCATTTTGCATTTGTACAAGAAAAATTTGGCATGCATGAATCGGAAGTGAAATTAGCATCATAGTTAAATAGAATGGTGTTTTTTGAAAGAGTTACGTTGACAGAGTTAAGACATTTGTGATTTACAGCGTTCTGAAACTGCAGCCAAAAGCGTTGTACACACTGACATTCCCAAAATAAATGTTGGATGCTCTCTCGCTCCGTTCCACAAAAGGAGCATGCTGTACCTGCTGCCAAACCCATTCTTGACAGGACTACATTGGTTGCAATTATTCTATGCACTATCCTAATTTGGAACCATTTTAATTTCACATCACAGATGCTTTTAATTTGTTTGAAAATTTTGTTCCAATTTAGTTGTACTTCTAATTTTTCATCCCATGTATTACAGCAATTTGGTCTAGTTTTATTGTAGGTATAAACATCATAATACATGCGCGCTCCCCTCTGCACCGACACGAGAAGTCTCCAGGCCTTATTTGTCTCATAAAAGTTATTTGCAGTCAAATTAAAGGCAAAGCTACGTTTATATTTTCTTGCAGCTTCTAGGACACCAAAATAAGTAAGAAAATCAGTTAAAACTCCATAGCGTTCCAAAATTTCATTGTACGACAAAAAACGTCCCTGTTCATTTACCAAATGACCAATACAGTAAACATCATTGTCAACCCAATTTTCGTAATAAACAGAGTTGTGACCTATCTGAATATTACTATTGAAGAACAAGCTTTCTGACAATACCTCTTCTTGATTTTTAATCTTGACATTGTTTGAAAAAGATTTGTAGGCAGCAAATACATCAATCCAAAATTCATTACATTTTTCAACAATAATTGTTAGATCTGCTCCTACTTTGTCGATGTTAGCCAATAAAGGACAAATAGAAATTATTATGCTTTTCCATGTAGGTGTTCCTTTTTCAGCCTTTTAATCCAGGACAGCTTCAATGCTTGGATGTATTTTTTAATATCTGGTATTCCAATGCCGCCGTTTTAAATACTTTTAATCGTAGTTTTTCTACTTATTCTGTCCCTTTTGCGATTCCATACAAAATCAAAAACTGACCGTTGCACCTCGGAGATAAAGTTGTCAGGTGGGTTGGGAAGCAGTAACTACAGATGAATTAGCTTTGACAGAAGGAGATTTCAAAACTGCAATTCTTCCTAAAGGAGTGATTTGTCTCTTCGACCAAATTTTGTATAATGCTTTCACTTCTGTGTACTTTTCTCTAATATTCATTTCAGTGTAATCTTTCAAATCGTTCGTGAACCACATTCCCAATATTTTAAATTTGGTAGGATTTGGTAGGATTCCACTTCATGCGTAAATGTTGCATATATTGCACCTCCGAGTTACGTTTGTTGCCACAATCGGCCGCGGTCGCTTTCTGCCCGGTTCCGTTTTACCCACTCTGTGTGCCGCCTCCAGGTCGCGTATCACGGTCTTCACCCCGAGTTCTTCCGAAAACAGCTGGCAGCAACCCTCTGCACACTGGTCAGCCGTCTCTTCCGACCTCTCGGCGATGTTGAAAACTCGAAGGTTCCATCGCCTGTCATATTGTTCGCTCTCGTTCTGCTGTACTTCAACGGTACTTAATCTCTCTCTCAGAGTCTTGTTTTCTTCTTTCAGTTTGCCGATTTCTTCTGTCATCGAATCAGTCAACTTTGAAATCTCAAACAGCTGACCTTCAAGTTTATCGATCTTCGTGCTCAGGCCCTTGATATCTTCTTTAGTAGCCAGCGGCCGCAGCTTCTCATCCAAGGCCGCCAACACAGCTTGGTTGTCAATATCGCTGCTGGCTTCTTCGGGTTCACTGATGTCTGACGCGCTCTGAACGTTTTGCCTCTTGCTGCCGGGGGGTACGACGGGGCTACTATCACTGACTGACGACGACGTAGATGACAATTTTCTCTTTTCTCTATGGTCTCTATTTTCTTCTGTTTTTTTTTTTTCTTCAGTGACAGATTAAAAAAATGTAATTTTTAAAGATGAAGACATGGGTTGCAAAAGAAATTTTCTTCTCCGTTTTCAACTAAATGTTTTCTTGTGGTTTGTGGTCATTCTCGAATGTTGTCCTCCCACCTCTTTTTCGGTCTCCCTCTTCTTCTACCTCCTTGCACTGTGCCTTGCAGAATGGTCTTTGCAAGGCCTGATGATCTGGTGACGTGGCCATACCATCGGAGTTTCCGTTTCTTCACCACTGTGAGCAGGTCATCGTGTTGTCCAATGGATTGTGTGATGGTCTGTCGGACTTCGTCGTTGGTGATGTGTTGGGTATAGGAAATGCCCAGAAGTCTTCTGTAGCACCTCATCTCCATGCTTTGTATTCTTCGTTGGAGATCTGCTGTGAGGGTCCATGCTTCACAAGCATATAGGAAAATGGAGTTGACAAGGGAGGCGCAGCAGTCTTACTTTGGAATGTAGACTGATGGTCATGTCTTTCCAAATGGGCTTCAACCTTGTCAGCGCAGCAGTGGTTTGTGCGATCCTGGAGAGGACTTCCTGTCAGGACCCATTGTCTGACACAATGGCTCCCAAATATTTGAAGCTATGCACTGCTTGAGGGATAGGCCTTGGACTTTGATGTCTGTGTTGATGCCATTGGTGTTGTTGGTCATCATTTTGGTCTTCTCTGCACTTATTTCCATTCCATAAGCTCTGGAGGTGGTGTCAAGCCTCTGTACCAGCTGTTCAAGTTCTTGTTCCTCTCCAGCCAATCCATCAATGTCATCCTCAAAACGAAGATTGGAGATTGCTCTACCCCCTATGCTGACTGTGCCTTCGTGATCTGCAAGAGCATCTGACATGATGCGCTCTAGGAAGATGTTGAAGAGTGTTGGAGAGAGTAGGTATCCTTGACGCACACCGATTGTTGTTCTGAACCAGTTCCCGATGACGCTGTTATGGGGGACTGCACGGGTAGTCTCGTCATACAGGCTTTTGATGACTTCAATAATTTTAGGGCTGATGTTGTACACTTTCATTGTTGCCCATAGACCTGCATGCCAGACTCGGTCAAACGCCTTCTTGAAGTCTATGAACACATGATATAGATGTTGTTGGTGCTGTAGGCATTTCTCACAGATTATTCTGAGGTTGAAAATCTGTTCAGTGGTACTTCGCCCTGCCCTGAATCCTGCTTGTTCTTCAGCTATGATTTGTTCAGCTTGGGGTTTCAACCTGTTGGGTATTATTTTCAGGAGGACCTTGATGGGATGGCTGATGAGGCTGATGGTGCGGTAATTTTCACACTCCTGAAGGTTACCTTTTTTGGGAAGAGTGATGACAAGCGACTGGGTCCATGGTGTAGACCACTCCCCACTCTGCCAGATCTTGTTACAGATAATGGTGAGGGCATCAATCATCGCTTCTCCTCCTGCTTGTAGCAGTTCCGTGGGTATGTTGTCCACTCCCGCTGACTTCACTTTCTTCAGCGATTGCACTGCTGCCTCAACTTCTTCCCGGAGAATTGGGAGGATTTCTTCTTCTTCTCTGTTCTCGGGACATGCTAGACCTGATGGGTCTCCATTTGGTGTATGGTTGTAAAGGTCAGAGCAGTACTCTGTCCATCTGTCCAAGACTTCTTATTCTTCTGTAAGGCATATGCCAGACTTGCTTTGGACGGTGGAGACTTTGGGCTGTTTAACACTTGTCAGCCTCTTCACAGTCTGGTAGGCCTTCTTATTGTTGTTCTTGTTCAGACGGCTCTCTATTTCCTGGCAATGATCTTCTATCCAGTTCTCCTTTGCTGTGCGCATGCCTTTTCGGATGTCATTGTTGATTTTTCGGTAGACATCAGCTCCCTGTGAGATGTTCTTTTTTTTTCTTTTTTTTAATCTCTCTTCGTTTATTACACAAATCCAAAAGTTCAGGTGTGATCCACGGCTTCTTCTTTGGTTGGTGCTTGCCAAGGATCTCAGTGGCGGCATCTGTCACAGCTGAGTTGAAGGTGGTGGTCATGGTGTTAACATCTACTTCACCAGCCCCCAAAATGAGCAGTGGTGCAAATTTCCCTCCAATTGTGGCCTGAAATAATTCTGCCACCTCCGGGTCTTGCAGTTTGTCCAGGTCGAACTTCAGTCTAGTGCACTTTGCTGTATTTACTATCTTCAAGTGGAGCCTGAAAGACATCATCACGAGATCGTGGTCACTTCCGATGTCTGCTCCTGGAAAAGTGCGTGTCCTGCCAATGTTGATGCTTGATCTGAAGCGTTTTTTGACCATGATGTAGTCGATCTGGTTGTGATGCTCCCCGCCGGGACTGTGCCATGTCCATCGTCTGGAGTTTTTGTGGAGACCAAGCGTGTTTGGCAGTACCAGATTGTTGTATTTGGCAAACTCCAACAGTCTCAGACCCCTGTCATTTGTCTCGTTGTTGCAGTAGGGTCCACATGTGTCTCCCCAGTTGTGGTGCGCATCTTGGCCAACCTTGGCATTCCAGTCGCCTTGCACTATGACTATGTCCTTCTTCGGCACTTGGTCAAGGACCGCCTGTAGATTTTCTTAAAAATCCTCCACTTCGCTGTCGTCATAGTCTGATGTTGGGGCATAGGCCTGGATGATGGTGATGTTGAAAGGGGCTGCTCTCAGACGGATGGTAATGAGTCTACTGGAGACTGGACTGCAACCCATGACAGTGGCTAGAATGTTCTTGTGGATCAAGAATCCAACGCCGTGTTCGTGCCTGTCATCTCTACCACTGAAATAGAGCTTGTGGCCTTTGTCGGTCGTTGTTTCACCTAGGCCTTTCCAGCGCAGTTCGCTGATACCTAGAACGTTCCATCGATAGTGGTCCAGCTCGTGGGCAAGTTCTTCTAATTTTCCTTCTGAAGTTAGGGTCCTGACATTCCAGGTTCCTATGACAATGTTGTTTCTCGTGCGGATCTTGCTAATTTGTCCATCAGTAGCATACTTATCACCTCCGTCTTGGTGACCAACGGAAGGCGCGGTCCTTGTGCCGGGCGGCGAACGGTATTAGTGGATAGCTTCATCATGTAGTGTGTCTTGGGCAAATAAGACCTGGCGATGTCCAATCCTCTCCAGGCTGTTGGCCACAGCCGAAATCCACGAATACAGTGTGGCTCGCCTTGGCCCTGAGCACGTGGTCGTTGAACCTGTAGTAACGTGAGGTTCCTCCGCCCTGGCCGGTGACTTCTGTGTAGAAGACTTTCGCCCAGTGATGCCGTGCTAACATCACCCCTGTTAGTCGCCTCTTACGAAACGCCGGGAAACTTTGGGTCTATTCTATTTAATGCCCGAACCCACAAAGCAAAGATAAAGTAACGAACTTAAATCGTAGAAATACATTTCCCTGTTAGCCTCGACGCGATTGACAAATTTGAATCCCAGAACTATCCTACAACAATGTATATTTTTGGGACCCGGAATCAAAACTTATGCCTTTAAGAATCGCTCCTAATGTTCCATCGTTTTCAGATCACTATCACCACGTTCATCTTTTACTAATAACAGACCCGCAAGACCCGAGCATACAACATTATACTCTGATACGAAACATATCTAGATTATTAGAACACACTTCAAAACATAATGGGCAACAATATTTGTGCAGACGCTGTTTAACCAGAGTATCTAGTTTGCAAGTGGCTGACATGACAGGTATCGTAAAATATGCAAAAGCATTACATATATTCAAACCCATCTTGTGTTACCAAAGCCAGGTTCTCAAGTATATTTTAAAAACATCAACAAACAATTCAAACAGCCTAAGTATATAGTTTATGCACTTCGAATCATTGATTTTAAAATATCAAGGCCCGCAAGGATTTAGTAGGCCTAATTCATTCCTCACACACCTGCACAGTCTGCAGTTTCGGGTATGTATTTATCAGAGCTGATGGACAACATACAAAGCTTGTGATTTACAGAGCAGCTCGGAAGTTCTTAGATGAGATGAACAAAATATACAAATTGTGTTTACTGCAGCTAGATAATCCGGCACCCATGATATTTACTGAATCTGACTCCAAAAATTTTCAAGCAGCTACACATTGCCATTTTTGTAATAATGAGTTTGGCCTGAAGGACCTGAAGGCCGAAAGGGTGAGAGATCATTATCATATAAAGGGGGGCATTCAGAGGCGCCTCTCAAGTACAACTTAGAATATGGAATCAAACATTTCTCTCTCCCTTTTTATATTCACAATCTTCAAAATTTTGAATCGCATGTAATCATGCAGGCAGTGACGAATGCATACAGAGTGTCATGTATTGCTGAGACAGAAGAAAAACATAAAACGTTCAGTCTGAATAAATTAAAGTTTTATGACAGCATCCAACATTTGTCTTCCAGTTTAGAAACACTAGCTAAGAACTTATCCAGGTATCCTATTACTAGTAAATATTTTCCAGACGTTTCACATATTCGAAAAGTAGTGTATCCTTATGAATACATGGACTTTTGGGAAGTGTTTGAAGAATTGGAATTGCCACCTAAAGAAAACTTGTATTGCTCACTCAGTAAAACATTTATTAGTGATTTCGATTACCAACATGCACAAGCCGTCTGAAATGTACTCGCTGTGAAAACCTCGGTGACTACCAGAACATATGCTGACGTCTGTTTGTTAGCCAATGTGTTTGAAAAATACAGAGAAACGAGTTTACATCATTATTCCCTCGATCCTTTTCATAATATTTCATCTCCAGGAATTAGTTGGGATGCTTTCTTAAAACTTAGTGAATCTAAAATTGATATTATAACTGACCAGGTAATGATGGCAATGATTGAGTCAGGCATTCATGGTGGAATAAGCGTGGCAGCTCATAATTATTGCAAAGCCAACAATAAATACCTGAAGCACTATGACGCCTCACGGAAAACTAATTATATAATGTACTTAGATGCAAACAATTTATAGGGCTGGGCAATGACTGAGCCTTAACCAGTTTCAGATTTCAAATTACATATTAATCAAAACCCTGCAAACTTAACGTGTTTAAGAAGTATTTTAAATCACTCTAAGATCATACTATAAGGTTTATTGTCAAAGTTGACTTTGAGTACCCCAAGGCCTTACACGACCTACATAATGATTACCCATTAGCACTGGAAATAATGCATGGTACAGACAAGCAACTTAAACTTATTCCCAACCTCTTTAATAAATCTAATTACATCTGTCACTACAGAAACCTGCAATTCTACGTCAGAGATGGCATAAAGTGCACAGCGATTCAGAAGCTTTTATACTTTAAACAAACGAAGGTCTTGACTGTGTACATAAAAATACAGAGCTCAAAAAACAAGCACAATCTACATTTGAAATAATTTCTTTAAGCTGCTGAATAACAGCTGTTTTGGTAAAACTATAGAAAACACAAGCGTAAAGATGTCAGGCTAATTACAACACCTAATCAAGCAATTAAATTAACATCTAAGCCTCAATACCTTGGTTACAAAGAGTTTCATGACTCACACACGTCAATCTAGACAAACCCGTGTTTATGGGGATGACTATTCTTGACCTTTCTAAACTACTAATGTTTGAATTTTACTACGATTAATTTAAACCTAAATACTTGGAGGCCAGAGTTTTATACACAGACACAGATTCGCTTATACTAGACATCCCTACTGAAGACATTTATAAAGATTTAGAATGAGAACTACATTATGATTCTAGTGATTACCCTGAAACTCACCCTTTGTACAGCAAAACAAACCAAAAGAAATTAGGTTTGATGAAAGATGAAATGAACGGGAAACTAATAGAAGAATACGCAGGACTGCGATCTAAGCAGTACAGTATTAAACATGAATCGGAGGAATCTTCTAAAGCAACAGGCACCCAAAAAGGCTGCAAAAAAACCACAACCACAGATATCAGACACGAAAACTACCTGGAAGCCTTAGATGGGAAAAAAGTTTAACCATACCCTAACACAACTATACAGTCTAAATACCATGTACTATCCACTGCAGTGACGACTAAAAAAACATTGTGCGCCAATGACACAAAGAGAATAAGGGTAATTAAAGAGTTTGCATATGCTCTATGACATTATAAATTAGAAACTATGACTATGAATAAGGAGGAAGACCGGCAGGACCCGTAAGGCCCGCAAGGCCTGCAAGGAAAATGTTAACTGTATTTATTCTGAAGCACCGAGCTTTTTCTTCAAAGCATCTAGTTGCTCCTTCCGTCCCAATAGTTTCCCTTCTTCTATTAATTTTTTTTATTTCTTCAACATTAACAGATGCAGACCTATATTTAGATTGGATGTCATGCTTCAGCTTTTTATATTCTTCAAAATCTCGCTGGATAATTACAAACTCTTGGTCTGCAATCTGAGTGTTTTCTAGAGCTTTCGAAATTATTAAGTTCACGCTAGTAAGTTTAGCTATCGCCAGGCTAGAAATGAGATCATGTTTTTCTAGTTTCTTAGATACTTTAGTATTAATTACACCTAGTAGAACTGACATCATTGCAGATAATAATCCGGCAGCAACCCATAATCCAATACTAATTGGTATACCAATTCCAGTCACCAATAATTCCATGCTTATAGCAACTTCCGCTGTATTATTAACATTTAGATCAGTAGACGCCTAATTTATTCTGTTAAAAGCTCTGGAATAAAGTCTTCTGCATCTTGTAGGTTTTTATTACATTTTTATTCCCAGTCCCATCTGGATCTCCTTCCTTATGCCCTATCTTAATCTCAGTCCCCTATACGCACCTGTGTCCGGGGACTTTAATTTTAACCTTCTGCATCTAGAGTACTTTTGAATATCTGATTTAATTTCCATCCTAACTTTCCTTATTTCTTCCAGCCTGAACGTTTGAACGTTAGTTACGTTAGTTAAGTCTAACGTTGGAGCACTGGGCTCTATTGGTTCTTCTTCCACTACAGCTATTTTTAGGGTTAAAAAAGGATTTTTATTAATTAAGTTGATTTTAGTTCATTAGCAAAATATTCTATTTGACTATCAGAAAATATCTGATCGCAGAAATAAAATGCTAACAGGTCTACACTGTCTAGGTTAACTTGCCCTATTCTATCAATAGGATTTAGAACAGGGGTAAAAGTTATCTTGGGCGAGGAAACAAATACAGAGTACTGATTTTCATTTTCTCTTTTCTTCATAAATACTGTAATACGTCTTGGATCCTTGTCTAAATTGGCCCAACTTAAAACCACATGCGGAATTAGATTAACATATCTCTGTGTTGGTTTGTGAGCAATTATGTCGATTACTATCATAGCTACACTACCTAGCTGTAAAGGAGGCTGCAGAACAACTCTAACATTTTTGCCCTGCAGTATCACGCTTATGTAAAACAGCCACTTTTTTGTAGGCTTTGATTTATATGTTTTCTCCATTATTTTCATCGAGCACAAGACTAATATAGGCCCGGCGTTAATAATTCTCTTAAATTTATTGTCTGGTCCTATAAAAGTGTGAGGGCTTTGACACTTGAATTTAATAAGCCAATATAATTCCCTGGTGCTTGGAGAAGTGAATACATTCGGTTTTTGCTTCAGAAAATTTGAAACCATTTTGTAATACCCAGTCTTCAACGGCATTAATAAATAAATATAGCTGACGTTCTGCAGATGCCAAGGTTTTACCTTTGGCTATTAATGCAAAATCATCAACAAACAAAGAATTATCAATTCCCCGTTTCACTGAACGAACAATATTATTTATTTTAATATTAAACAGCAAGCGAGACAAGTTACTACCCTGAGGCACCCCCATCTTCTGTTCTCTCATATCTGATAAAGATCCTCCAACCTTAACCTGAAAAATTTTGTCCGTTAGGAAATTGGATATAAACAGAGGTAAATGTTCCATCAATCCCATTTCTTGCAAATCCGAAAGAATGCCCTATTTCCATGTGGTATCGTACGCTTTTTCCAAATCAAACATGATGGCAACGACATGTTCACCCTGGACGAACGCGTTACGGATAAAAGTTTCCAGTCGCACCAGGTGATCAACAGTACTTCGACCACTTTGAAAGCCACACTGAGTGTTAAATAATATATTATTTGTTTCGAGATACCACAGTAAACGAGAATAAACCATTCTTTTCAGCGTCTTGCATAAGCAGGACGTTAAGGCTATTGGTTTGTAGTTTGTTTGATTCGTATGGTCTTTGCCAGGTTTAGGAATGGGTACAATAATGGCCTTTCTCCAAGAGGGATGAGAGGTGCCAGTGATCCGAAACTGATTGAAGATGTCCAGCAGTTGTCGTAGAAATTGATAATGCACATCATCCGATCCAACTGCTTATTCTGCACTTTTGTTAATTGCATTGTCAAGCTCAACCAATGATAACAAAATAGTCTTCAGAATTATCAGAGGTAAAATTTAACCGTTGTTTTTCTGTACGTGTTTTAATAGTTTGAAAAGAAACACAATCGGTTTCAGAGGAAGAATTTGCAGCAAAAGAAGAGGCCAAAAGATCAGCTACTAGTTTTTTTTAATCTCCGATTATGTCCCCACACACGTAAAGGCATGGGCTGACCTGTTTGTTACTTTTATTTTTGAGTTTGCGGACCACTTTCCAAACCTACGACAGTTTCGCTTTCGAATTTAGCGTGGAGCACAAACCTTTCCACAATTCTCTTCTCTTACGTTTGAAGAGCTGTAGACATTGGGCTCGCAAACGTTGGTGGTTCTGTTTATTTTCAGAGCTTGGGTGTAAATACATCATTCTTAAAGCATTTTTACGGGCTTGCTGAAGTTATTTACATTCATCATCAAACAAGTTTTTTTTAAATGTTTGAGGTTTTGATGAAGTTTGCGGAATGGACTCCTTGGCACTGTTTATAACTATGTCAGTGTAGAACTGTATTGCGTCTATGGCATGTGAAAATTCCCGTTTCTTAGCACGTAACTGAACCCTAGACAGGTTGGAAAACAGACTTCAGTTAGCTTGTTTCAGTTTCCACCTGCCATGAGTTTGCTCAAAGTTGTCTGAATCCTATCATATCCTATCCAATCTTATCCCATAACTCGGGTGTCGGAGGGGCACCACAGATGATCGTTGAACCAGCGTACTCCATCTTTCCCTGTGTCTCATGTTTTAATGAAACCGGGAAATAATCACTGCCATGAAGATCTTCTAAAACTGTCCATTTAAAGTCCAGAAGTAAGGAGGGATCACAGATCAATGTGGGATAAAGAAGCAGTTCTTGACCAGGAAAAAGTTGGAGCACCCTCGTTCAAAGTTACCAGATTCAATGAGTCTAAAATGTCTTCAATTATTTTCCCCTGAGAATCGGTATGATCGCCGCCCCACAGGGGAGAGCATCCATTAAAGTCTCCCAACAACAAAAAAGGTGTAGGTAATTTTTTGATCAAATTCTCAAGGTCATTTTATTTACTGATGGTGTCAGATATATTGACTAAGGGAATATATGGGGTAAGGGACTTGAAAAGAAATACTCTGGCTGCTACTGCTGGTAAACTTGTGTTGTAAAATTGGGTGAAATGGGACGTTTCTATGAATAAAGCAGGGATGGATTTAACCGGAAATTACCGGTATTTTATCGGTTTGAGAATAAAAATACAGGTTGAAAAATCAGTAGGCGGTAGAGCCTACCGGTTCTTATTTTGTTTGACTGGTTTCAAAAATAAAGGAAAAGAGAAAGAAAAACAAGAGAAATGAAGAGAGAGAGAGAGAGAGAGAGAGAGAGAGAGAGAGAGAGAGAGAGCCAGCCAGCCACGCTGATTATATGATTCCGCGACGGGAATAGGTAAGAAAGGCCTGTTATTTACTTTTATTTTTGGTAAACATAGTTTCAGTTATAGTTAGTAGGCTTTATGGTGAGCAATAAATTAATCACTGCATTCGTCGGCAGATTTTCGGTGGCAAAAATAGTGACGCATTATTAAGCTTTGCTATGGGTCATACCGGTTTCCGTGACTAGCCTACCAGTGTGCGTTCGAGTGGGTTTGTTTACTGTGAGGTCGTACCGGTTTTGCAAATCCCTAGGACGATCACTGAATAAAGAGTGAAACGCCTATGGAAGATAGACAATTTAGTGACGAGTAACCAGAAATATTTATAGGCTGTCTCTCTGACAAGAGAGTCTCCTGAATGGCCAACAGCTCAGGTCGATGCTTCTTCAGCAGACAGCATAACTCTTCATAATTTGCTCTTATCCCGCGTATAATCCATTGTAAGATAGCCATTAAAATGAAGTAAAAGAAAGCTAAATATTTCCATCTCTGAGAGCACAATTATGTCTCTTAAGTTTTCTGACTCTCATCCATCTCCTCATGGTCCATCAACTCCCCGAAACAGTTCTCCGTCTCGAGAGGTTGATGGTGCTTGGAAGAAAGGGGTCCAGGCTTTTGATTTTTCTTCAAACTCCCGGATCCCAAACTGCCAGCTGGCTTCCTCCCCTTCTCCCCAGCACTGGTTCTTGGATCTTCTCTCCCCCTCTCACCCTTTTCAACTTTTCCCTCTCCTTCCCTGACGCTCCTCTGCTGAGCAACTAAGATCTTGGCTGCCTCTGCGACCACCCGGTCGCTGAAACCTGCCGTCGATGTTGTGGCGGCCTGAGGCATAACCTCCATCGCGGCATTTGACACGGCCGTCTGCGTGTTGTGATTGACGGTTATGGGCGTTACCGACGGCACGTTCTCCAGTGTGTCCGATGGGGCTGGAGCCCCCCCCCACCCTCCCCTTTGACCAAACAACGTGAGTATTTTTTCTGGAGTATCCATCCGTCTGCACAATGCTTCCAATCTGCGTCATTTTATTCAAAGAGATTTCCGTTGCCGGGTGTGTACTAGGTTCCACAAGAAGTGTGGAATCCGCCACAGACGCAAAGGATCTCTCTCGGATAACCGGCCTCCTTTCCATAACTTTTTTCCTTCGCATCCCCGAAGGAGCAACCCTCAGTGGCCCGCACCTTTTGGATCTTCAGCTCCAACTGCCACTGAGGGCAATCTTTGGAGCTGGAAGAATGCTGCCCCGCGCAATTTACACAGGGTCTGTGCATTCATTTTCATGCTTATCTTTGCCACAATCTCTGCAGATTTCTTTGTTTTTGCAGGTCTTGCTACGTGGCCAAACCTTTGGCAACGGTAGCAGCGCAAAGGCGATGGTGTGAAGGGTGTCAGCTTCACCCTAAGGTATCCCATCTTGAGTGACTACGGCAACTTGGCCATGGCAAAGGTCACAAAAAGTGTGTTGGTAGGGATACGCTTGGGTCCTTTGGTGACAAATACCCTCTGTACAGCTGTGACCCTTGGCTGGAGAGCTCGTCACGGATTTCTACTTCGGACATGTCAGTCAAGTCCTGGCATCGGATGACTCCCTTGGAGAAATTCAACCGTCCATGCACAGAAACTTTAATTTGTCTATCAACAAAAACGGTCAAATTCCTCTTCACCAGATAGGCCTCAGATCTAAGTTTTTTCACATCTTTGAAACCCACTGTGCAAACGGATTAGAATCCTTTATGAATTGCGAACGTGGAAAGCTTGCCCAGTGGCATAGCCGGACCCGCCCCCTCCACAACCAAAAAACAAGGCCAGGCCCCATCCACCCCAGAGTCACAAGCTTTTTGTCTCATGTCCAAGTCGCTGTCAGTATCCGTGTCCAATCCGTCATCGTGCAGTGGGATTTTTTTTTTGTAGATGCCATGTTTTTTAATTAGTAATTAATCCCCCTGCTACCCACCCAGCACGGAGTCCAACAAGGGGATGCGTCCAAGCGGAAAATCCAGCAAGGAAGCGCACCAGAACTACAGGGGGATATACACCCAGAAAATCCCGCACTGCCACTACGGTCTTGTTCAAGTTTGACCCATGAGCCGCAGCCTTCTAGCAAAGCTAGGGCAATACATGACCAGCCGCTTGACTGACGCGGTCCACGCCAGCCTCCCGTCTAGGAGAAGTCCGGGCAAAAGAGGTGTGTTGGTGTGAGGGACCGCAGTCCCTCAGTGACCTCAACCTCCAGGATCCCATTCTCCCCCGACACGTGTTGCCCTGCACAGCAAACGCAGGCGGCCAAGAGAAGGCCACAGAGAAAAAGAAGGCACAGGCGGCGGAAGCGAGGTTGCAAGGGGGGCACTGGCCCCTCCCAGAAACATATTGGGGGGGCAAACCTATACATTTGCCCCCCCAATATTCAGCCCCTCAAAAACATTATTTGGAGGTTCAAACCAATATTTTCCCCCTTTCTCTGGACTGATGCAAGTTAACAATACCTGTGCTGAGACCATTTTCAAAGCACTGAAGGACTGCTTGATCAGACTTGACTTGCCTGTGCAAAACTGCGCCAGGCCTACGACGGGGCGAGTAATTTTCAGGGTCATGTGTCAGGAGTTGGAAAAAGATTCAAAGATGATATCCTTGCTGTGACTGAAGAGCTGGCGACAGTTCTTCAAAGAAAACAAACGACTTTTGATGACGCAGTAAACGCTGCTGACATTTGTCTGAGAACACTGGAAAGCATGCGGAATGAAGATTGTTATGAGACATTTTTTGCTGACATCACAACGAAAGCTGCAAATTTGAGTGATGAGTCCTGCGTTCCTAGACAGAAGCTGCCTCCACGAAGACTGGACGATGGCTCACAGGGTCACAGCTACTCTTGTCCATCTGCTTACTACAGACAGCAATACTGTGAGGCCATTGACAACATCAAGGAACATTTAAAGAGCCGGTTTGATCAAATAGCTCTCGACTTACCAAGGAAAATTGAAGTTCTTCTAAGTGATGGAGCAGCAGGGAAGAGACCAGAAATTCCTCAAGAAATCAAAGATACATATTCCGCTGACATCGACTTGGACAGACTCAAAACTCAGCTAGAACTCCTCCCATATGCACTGGGTGACATCAGGAAGGCGGCTAACTCTAGGATCACCATCTTCCAAGCACTGCCGGATGAACTGAAAGCTTCTGACACTGTGCGACGGATGCTGAGTGAAGGCTGAACGCAGTTTTTCAGCCCTAAAGCGGGTAAAAACATACCTTTGGGCAACGATGACGCAGGAGCGTCTAAATAATTTTTTCATAATGCATGTGTTCAAAGACAAAGTAGATCAACTAGACCTAGTGCAAACTGCTTACGAATTTATCAATAGAAATGAACGCCCTCAGGCATACTTTGGAAAATTAACGGTGTAATTTCCCATGCCAAATGACATGCATGACTGCTGTTTTTGTTACTGTGATGGATCAACATTGTCAGGTTAGTTTCTCTTCCTTTCTCTCTACCCTCCCCCCATCGCCTACCTCCCTCCCCTCTCTCTCTCTTTTATATGCACAGTTGTAGAAATATATATCTTTTTTTTTCTCTCTCACATAGTGTCTATGAAAATAGTTCCAATTATTTGGAGTAAATGTCCAAGGCCGGACCGGGGGGAGGGAGGGGGAGGGGGTTACCTGGGTTCCAGACCCCCCCCCCCCCCTCCAAATTAAAAAAAAATGAATTTTTTTTAAATGCAAAAAGTTTCAATTTAAAAAAAATTGTTTTTAAAACATTGCAGGTTTTAGTCACTTTTGGTCCAAAGTACAGAGTTTTTTATAGTCAATTCAACGGAAATCATTTTCAAGGGATCCGTTGAAACGTCCAAAGCGTTTCCCCGTTGAAACGACCAAGTAACCCAACTCCTAAGCCTAAATTAGTAAATGCAGACATAATTTCTTGTTCTGACCGCAAGCCACTTCCAGCACCTTCACCTTGATACTGCCCTAATCCACCAAAAACGACTTTTTAGAAATATTAATTAAGATGCTAAGTTGATAATTATGACACTTCGTTGTAACGAAATCCACTGAAACGACCATCGCTGAATCGTCCAAAAATATCGTTGAAATGGAAACCCTTGACAGTGAAGCTGCAGAAAAGGACAAAAGATGTTGTCGATGCCTACAGGGAAATCAAAGAGGTCAGTAACTGCATGTCTTCTATTAGAAGAGATGTCGACACAGCGTTCGTTGCCTGGTTTGGTGAAGTCAGCAAAATGGCAAATGCTTTGACAACTGGTGTTATTGTTCCTCGTCAAGCATCCCAACAGACTCTCCGTGACAACCAACCTGCGGCCACTCCAGAAGAATATTTCAAGATTAGCATTGCCATTCCTTTCTTGTCAACCGAATTGGACTCGAGGTTCAAAAATGCTGGCCTAGCAGTTGGTGTTCTCTGGTGCCAAGCACTTTAATAGACAACCAGGATGGTTTCATGCAGGTTCCAGAAGGGGTGAAGACACTGGCAATGTTGTGGGAGTCTGACCTACCAGAAAACGATACCCTTGATGCAGAATACCAACGGTGTGTTTGCAAATGGCGAAGTGCTGCTGAGAATGCGACAGCTGTCATCCCATCCACGGCATCAGAAGCACTGAAACATTGTGACAGGGATTTTTATCCCAACCTGTTCATCATGCTAAAGAACCTTTGCACCCTGCCTGTCACTACTGCCAAGTGTGAGCGTTCAAACAGTCAGTTGCGCAACCTGAAAAACTACCTGCGCTCTACAATGGGGCAACAGAGACTCAATGGACTTGCTTTACTAAAAGTGCACAGGGATGTTGATATTGACTTCAAAGAGGCAGTGAACTGTTTTGCCAGAAGATACAATTCACAAATGGTACTAATGCCGAGGAACCTAGTGCAGCAAGACTGAATTAAGTGAAAGCAGGGCGGTGATGTTCATAAACTACAAGGTAAACAACAAAAAGTAGTAAATAATAATAGTAAACAAAACATCTTTGCTGATAAATAAATGTTTGTGTGTTTGGTTGTTTTTTTTTTCTTTTAAGGGAGGGGCAGAGGATAATTTTTGTACCCCAGAGTTTGTTAGTTCAATTGTTCAAAAAGCTCAAAGTCCCGGACCATCACAAAAGGCTTTTTCAAGGTTCAGATTGCACCAGAATGCACCATTTTGCATCCTTGAAAAAAAAAAATTCCGGGGGTGCATGCCCCCGGACTCCCCCTAGAAGGCTCGGCCTTCGCGCCTTCGCTGAATCTGTAACCCCCACACGCCCCCCCCCCCCTCGACTTTTCCCAGGTCCGGACCTGATGTCAGTGAATAAAATGTGTGTGTGCCCTCCCCCCAATCCTGAGCAGCTTCCGCCGCCTGTGGAAGGGTAGACAAAGAAGGAATGATGGGGGTAAAGGAAGACAGGTAAGGCAGAAGAAAGGAAGTTAAAACTGCACAGTATATTGGGAGAATTTAAGGGTGAAAAGAATATAGGTGAAAGGAGCAATAAGACAGAAACAAGACAAAAGAGAAGAAAAAGGGGTAGGCAACTTTGTCACCCAGCCAGAGAGAGGCTGGGGTCCACCCCCGGCACGCGGAGCCGAGCCCGTGGGGGCGCTCGATGAGAAAGGGACTGTATACACACAGAAAGATATAGAGGGAGAGAGCTGCCGGCTCTTAGTCAACACACTAGAAATGACAAAGAAGATTGACCTTGTATGCTTTGACTTTATTAAGTGCAGTCTATATGCGAACATTAATAAGCACTTCTATAATCACGTTTTAGATATAAATTATAAGTAAAAAAGTAATAATATCAGTAAGTA
The DNA here is from genome assembly GCA_036898135.1 of Oncomelania hupensis. Classification (NCBI taxonomy): domain Eukaryota; kingdom Metazoa; phylum Mollusca; class Gastropoda; order Littorinimorpha; family Pomatiopsidae; genus Oncomelania; species Oncomelania hupensis. The sequence continues at coordinate 45,077,413 of CM072514.1, read as the reverse complement.
ATAATTTTTATGTTTCAAATACTACACAAAAAATTCTATTATAAACGCTCTCTCTATCTCTCTTTCCATCCCTCCCACACCAATCCTTCTGTGTATGTTCAGTATTGAAGTATTGATAAATTTCAACATTCAGTTTCTCAGAAATTAAATTTTGTTTGCACTGTGGAGTGCCTACTAAGAGTTCTCCTCATCCAACTAGTGTGAATAGATTTTTGTAGAAATGTTGTTGGCACACAGCCAGCTATGATCTGGTTGTGAGACTCAGTGCAGCTTAAGGTTATAAAACCAAACCACACTTGACCCAGGAAAATTATTTTCGGTTCGTTTTCTGCTTGAATAAAAAAAAGTTTGCACTTGCACTAAGTATGTGTCCTGTTTCAACCTGTGTGTACTGTTTTGGGGCGTATGACCCGAGATCCTGTGGGGGCGTCGTCCGTGATGGCAAATAGTTATCCCTGAGTGACAGCCTTATTTTATGCTCACACACTTCAAAATACAAATAATTTGTCATGCATGACTGTGACGACACGAGTTTCAGAGTAGCAGGGAGAGCTATATTTTGTACGAAGTTGCACTTCTCTGTTATGTAGTGTAGCCTACATAGAATAGCTTGACCGGTTTCCTTATTGCGTACGAAAGAGTGCAGTAATCGTAAAGTCCGTGCGTAACGTAGAAGACAGGGGTAGGCCAAATACAGAACAGGGCTATGCATAATAAGAAATATGAATACTGAGGAGAACTCGACTGTTTGCTTGTGGCCGGGTGCATTTGGTAAGGGAGAGTGATTTGAAGTGCTCTTGCGAGAGGTCAATTCTAACCAGGCAGTGACTCTGTAACTGTGTGTCATGTTAGAACTAGGGTTCTGTGTTGGAAGGGTGTGTAACTGTTGATACAAGCCACCCAAGGTCTTACGCCCTCGTCGGGGTAGGAATGTTTAGAGTTGGAGAGAGGAGGGATGTAACTGCCATTTATAGAGAATAAGTGTAGAGTTCATCTCCTAAGGTGTGTGTGGTTCTCTATTGAACACCTACCGAGACTCAGTTTCTGTGACAGAATTGAGGTGTCCTCGTCCTCATTTATCAGTGTTATTTTTGAGTGACAATAACCAGCAATAGCCAGACACGAAGTAACTCTCAAAGACTAACCATTGTGTGTGACAGTGTTGTGTTGTATTGTGTTGGGGGAGAAGGTGTGTCACAAGCCGAGGCCACGACGGTGAGTAAACCCTGTAATCCAATTTCTTAGTGGCAAAGCTCCGAGACTGCGTACGCGAATGAATGGTGATGAATGTGGGGGAAAGGGATGTATTTTTGATGCATAATGATTTTATTGATTTTATATGATTTTCATATGATTTTCTTATTATGTATATGATTGAGAAATGTTGTTGCTGCTGTTGTTGTAAAAGTGGGTCAACGGCGATGATGGGGAATGCATGTTAGAGGGGGAGAGTGAGAGAGAGAGGGTGAGGGTGTATGTATGGAGAGAGAGATAATTGTACTATGCTAGAGAGGCATGAAGGAAATGATGATTATGAAGAAAGCATGTTTACAGTATAGTATGACAAGATAGTATGAATGAAGGGAGATAATCATGATGTGTTATAACAGTTGGGAAAGATGATGAGGATGGAGGGAGATGGAATGAATCAGGACTGTGTGATGGAAGTGTGGTTGCAATAATGATGTATATTTATGTAAATGGCTGTGTCTATAAGATATAAATTATTAGGCATCAAGGGTTGCATTATACGCTTGAAATGTATGCATAGCATCATGTAATGTTATGATCATTGTATGCATAAACAGGTCAAGATGGCGGACGGAGGATGGCGTGTTATATTATATAGTGTTTATGTTTTGTAGGCAGGCTGTTAAGACTGTGTATCTGCTTACAGGTTTGGGCTGATGTCGTTGATGTTGTACCTGTTATCATCTGTATTACGCTGACTAATTCCTTACCAGTATAGCTGTGTTCCTCTACACCATTGACAACTTGCGCAGTCGTGGTTCTGTGTTGTGACCTTGCCTCTACATTGAGGAAGCGTGAAAGTAAACTCCGCCACTGCTGCCTGTTTTGCCCCTGTATCAGGGCATTACCTTTATTTCAGGAACACCACACACCACACTCACGCATACACAGACTTGCACAGCGCCACACATAAAAACATATTTCATTTAGTTGTAAGAAATCATCCTTTATATTGTGAAAGTGACTGTTTAGCTCCATCTGAGGTACGCGCACCAGACATTTGACAGTGCTTAAGTTCTGCAGTTTGACTTGGACAATAGCTTGAAGATTTAAAGAGTCACAGCTCCATCATTTCTTAGTTGAAATTTTATAGTATTTTAAATTGATTATTGATTGTGATTTTGTTGTGCATTTTGTAAAAACCTGTTGCTGTTTAGTTCTGTTTTGGGGTATGAACAAAGGGAGGTAATTGTTAGTTAATATTGGGACGGGGGTCTTGATAGGGGTGGAGGGTGGTTAGCTCCCCATTTGTCCTGTGTGTGTATGTTTAGATTGTTGAATAAAAGAGTGTGACTGTTATTCTGGCATTTGTGTTAGTTTATTTTGTTTGAGTTTTATTCCTTCACTCGTGTTATGCGCTGAAGTCGCGGAACCCGCTCGGGTGACGTGACAATGATACATTAATTTTGAGTTTTTTTTTTAAATGTGTTTACAAAGATCACATCAAGGACTAACTTATTAAAGCATTAAATTAGCATCCTGTCCAATATAAGCAGGCCATCGGCCGGGCACCTAAAAAAAATGCAAAAAACCTGAAATACTGATTCGGCCTTTATTTCTTTAATGGCTATAAAAAAAATTCAACTTATATTTTTTTAGCAATATACATGTTATCCTGTATAAAATTTAGGACAAGAATTTTTTTTTCCTTTTGAAAAAATGCTGTGTTGCTGCTAGATAAACCAAACCGCTTAGACAAACAATCAAAAAGCATTCTGCAAAAAAACAACAACAAACAAAGAAAAATATAAATCGTGTACACACAACAATGTAAACTCTCTGAAGTTACCTCCATGAATAAGACACACATGCAGCAAGGTTGATATCATTGCTGGTCTGTTGTTTTTTTTTGTTTTTTTTTAGAAACTAATGGTAGCCGCCATAACCACTTAACATGTGACGTCATCTGGAGTGTTGACGTAACAGTGTATGCTTATTGTACAACAATGTCTCTTCCAGACGTATTTGGAAATACTTTGAAATAATCGGGGGAAAGAACGTCAGTCCGTCAGTCGGTCCGTTGAACGCAGTATCTAAAGAACCTGTGAACGGATTCTGACCAAACTTCATATGAGCATTATCTAGGTTAGAGGCCACCCTATAATGGAAAAGTCCAAAATCTGACGATGATACAGTGGAACCTCCGGTATACGACCGTCCAAAATCTGAGAAAAAACGGTCTTATAATAGAGATGGTCTTATACCGGAAACAAGGGGTGGGGTGGGGGGGTAAGGGGGTCAGGCTCGGAGGGGTATGTAGTCATAATTTTCACACTCACCAGCATGTATTCTCTGACAAAGGAAACTGTAAAACATGTTTCATTTTTAGCTTTGTCTTTTATTCACAACTTCAAAAATAGAAAACAGTCGAACCACTGCCAGACGCGTTCATTCAAGTCTGTCAGTGCAGAAGCTCTCAGTTTCGATGTTTCCCTTTTCGCCACTTTCTCCACTCTCCCATCGTAGTTTCACAGATTCCTTATCCTTTATGATGAGCTGAATTCTTCCCAACGCCTAAACTTCTTGCAATAGACAAACAACTCTCCCCATTTTCACTTCTTTCAATCACTTTCATTCTCTCTGCCAAACTCAAAACGTTCCTCTTGCGCGACGCCATTTTGACAGCCAGTGTAGGCGAGTAATGTCCCTTATTTGCGAACCGGAAATAGCAGACAACAGCAGGCATACACTAACATGAGAGAAAAAACGAAAGGTACAGACAGCAAATTAACTGATTTATCTTTTAAATTGCCCTAAGACGGTCGTATAAAGGGCTTAAGGCGGCGATACACGGTAAGACTAGATCATATGATACCCGCATATGACTACGGAAATTCCCGGATCGGTAGGAATTGTCCTCAAGTCTTATCGATAGAGCATGTTCTATTTTTTCACGGCGCGATACGACAGTGGAGGTCAGACAGCCAATCAAAACAGCTATTTGATTGAACTCCGAGGTGAAGGTCAAACCGCGACCTACAAACTGAAAAATGGCAGACCTGTCGAAGCACCAAACAGGAATTTTGATTGAGTTGTACCATGAACATAGCTGCTTATGGGACACATCATTGCAGGTCTACAAAGACCAAGGGACCAGAAACCGCGCACTTTCATCAATACAGGCGCGGTTTCATGAAGCCTGCAATATTTTGCTGGATCGTAAGTAGGCCTACAGCCGACAGTGTGAGTTTTGTTGTCGTGTGACTCATGTCAATGAACGATATAAAAATAAAGAATCATATATTTGTGCAATGCATATTAATATTACTTTAAAAAAATGTAATGACGTTTTGAAAAACAAGCGTCATCAATTTATCACGCGCTAACAACAATTGCTTTTGCAACTATTTAGATCTAGTTAGCCGTAGACTACGAGATGCCTTTACCGACAGGCTTATGACTCATACATACCGTGTATCAGCAAAGACATCAGATCTGCAGCGGCATATGCGGGTATCATAAGATCTAGTCTTACCGTGTATCGCTAGCTTTAAAGGCGGCGATACACGGTAAGACTAGATCTTATGATACCCGCATATGACTACGGAAATTCCCGGATCGGTAGGAATTGTCGTCAAGTCTTATCGATAGAGCATGTTCTATTTTTTCACGGCGCGATACGACAGTGGAGGTCAGACAGCCAATCAAAACAGCTATTTGATTGACCTCCGAGGTGAAGGTCACTGAAAAACCGCGACCTACAAACTGAAAAATGGCAGACCTGTCGAAGCACCAAACAGGAATTTTGATTAAGTTGTACCATGAACATAGCTGCTTATGGGACACATCATTGCAGGTCTACAAAGACCAAGGGACCAGAAACCGCGCACTTTCATCAATACAGGCGCGGTTTCATGAAGCCTGCAATATTTTGCTGGATCGTAATACAGCCGACAGTTTGATTTTTGTTGTCGTGTGATTCATATCAATGAACGATATGAAAATAAAGAATAATATATTTGTGCAATGCATATTAATATTACTTTTAAAAAAATGAATGTAATGACGTTTTGAAAAACAAGCGTCATCAATTTATCACGCGCTAACAACAATTGCTTTTGCAACTATTTAGATCTAGTTAGCCGTAGACTACGAGATGCCTTTACCGACAGGCTTATGACTCATACATACCGTGTATCAGCAAAGACATCAGATCTGCAGCGGCATATGCGGGTATCATAAGATCTAGTCTTACCGTGTATCGCTAGCTTTAGACACGGTCGCTGGTCGCATAAACGAGGTTGTCGCATACCAGAGGTCATTTATTATTGGAAATGAATCCGTCAGATGTTTTCAGGTCACATAACGGAGGGAGTCGTATACCAGAGAGCCGGATACCGGAGGTTCCACTGTATTAGGAGCATGAACCCATAGATACGGAATAAAATTTTTACGGCAAATTTCAATATTTAGCGTTATGATTAAGAGTTAGTTAATTTGGATTAGGGTTAGTGTTAGGCTTAACTGTAAACCTAAACCTAGACTATATTTTTTCACCAACAGATTTTCCCCATTCTCACCCCCCCCCTCTACCCCCCATCCCCCTCCGTGCTCCACGCTCATACCGTTCCAACATGGACCCTATATTTCTATAGTAATATAGAGGCCACCCTATAATGGAAAAGTCCAAAATCTGACGATGATATTAGGAGCATGAACCCATAGATACGGAATAACATTTTTACGGCAAATTTTAATATTTAGCGTTAAGATTAGAGTTAGTTAGAATTTGGATTAGGGTTAGTGTTAGGCTTAACTGTAAACCTAAACCTAGACTATATTTTTTCACCAACAGATTTTCCCCATTCTCACCCCCCTATTACTATAGTAATATAGGGTCCATGGTTCCAACGTATTTGCTCGACCTCAAAGATCAAGGTCGCTGGTGTCATTCTTTATCCAAGGATAGCGTTCGGGTATGGACCCTATATTACAGAGTCCATGGTTCGGGAGTTGCATCAGATCAGGTTTCGCTACTCGGCCCACGTCGATTTTTTTCTTCTATATTAGGGAGATACAGAATGTGTTCCAAAGTTCGTGGTGGTGGGACTGCTTATTGTAGATGTAGATACGTTTGTGCATCCGGTTCAAGGGGTCACGAATATTTGCAGTGCAAGCCAACAAAACTTCGTAGAAAAGGACCTTTAACGGAAAATTAACTTCGTGAGCGTATATTTATACATGTAGCGTTATAGTGTTTTTTACATGGAATCTCTGGTATATTATATTTACGTCAATTTTGGACATTTACCTGCAATTGACACACGTCACAAGTATATCAACTAACAAGTTAGCATCTCGTAATGCCCTCAGTCGACGTGCGATGGTCCCGTTGCCCTTGGTTTTAGCCACTAGCTGAGACGGGAGTGTCCCAAACCTAAAAATAGAATAGAGAATTCTGGGAAATCTGTTCAAGGGAAGTAACTGATAACTAGCTACGGTTGAAGCCATGGACGCCATTTCTCGGGAAGATGTGCTGGCTGAAATGAAACGAAAGTTGGGAGAGGAACTGCATATTTCTGGTAGTGAACAAAGGCAGAAACTTGTCAGCAGTATTATCAGCGATGGAGTTATGATGGACGAAGTGCTCCACACCTATGAGGTTGCCTTTGCTCGAGCAAAGAAACTGAAGAAGGATTTGGCTTTTGGAAGCTTTCAGTTTCGGTTTCACTCCGACTGTGGACAACTATTGCCATTGTTTCAGAAAAAGACAGAGGTAAACAATGTTCAGGACTGTAGTGCCGTGCTGTTTTTCCTAGTTCGCTGTGTTTTTGCTGTTGGCCAACGTATCCACAGCGTCCTTGAAGATGGAGACAGAGAAACGGACAGCAACGTTTCAGCTCACAATGAATCTAGTAAAAGTATTGCTAGTACTAGTAGTATTGTCACACAAGAAGGACATACGAGTCGTCACCGAGCAGTGCTCACGTTTGGCGGAGGATGTTTGGGGGAGATGTGGAAGAAATACAAGCAGAGGAGAATTCCTGGGAAACGACAAATTGGTAAGGCAACTTGGAGAAAAGGAAATTGAAGAAATTAAGTACCCCCTAGCCTAGGGCCCTATCCCTCCACATCCACGTAAAAGTTATTTTTCCTGCAAAGATGTCAATAAATTGATCATGATCGTAGCGTGGAGAGTGAGAGAGAGAGAGAAAGAGAGAGAGAGAGAGAGAGAGAGAGAGAGAGAGAGACTTGACGCTGCACGTCTCGATTTCAACACACAATGAGACATGATGAGGATTACACACGTTTACAAGCGACTTTCTATTAAAGATGTTTATTATTTTCATTGTTCGGGGAATGTGGATCCTCAAAAAACTATTATGATCAATGATTTATATTGTTTTCTGTAAATTTTGGTTCTAAATGTTTATTTCTTGTTCAGGGACTGCTGCAATGAATGAGGCGGCAGAACTTTACCAAATGACACTAGCTGCCCGGATGAGCAGCAGTGAGAAAAAGGACCTGCCTGCTGACCTGGCCATGCGTGATGTGGATGGAGGAATGGTTTTCCCTAAACCCACACTGCAGTCTTTTGTTGAGAAGGTGTTGACACTGACTGAGGAGCATGTGAATGATGATACGCTCAAGAAGTATGGAAAGAACGTCTTGCAGGTACGGTTACTTAAAGATATATCTCATTATAGTTTTTTTTCCAGACGAACCCAACACAAATTTTGGGTCGAGCCAAAACATTAGGGGCGGTCGGGATACCGTAAACAGAATTTTTTTGTGGGCCTAATCCAACGTTTGGTGTGCGCCAAATAATAATTCCACTTTTGTTACTTCTCCTACGTATTCTTTTTAACTCACACTTCTTATTATGCATGCTCTTTGGTTTGTACTTCATTCAAGACTATCGTTTATTGACTCTATAGTATAAGTGGTACTGGCAAAGAAAACTTTCTTGTAAAAGATAATAAAGTTGTATTATCTTGTCTTAACTGAAACATTGTATTTTGTACAAACATTGTAGGGTAAATCCGTGTTGGAAGTTGAAAAGATCTCGTGTTCACAAGCCCATACACTAAAGATTGTACATCCTGATACAAAATCTACCTTGGATTTTATCACATGCAGAGTTCATGTGTTGGCAACCACCACACACACCACCCCCCTCCTCCCCCAACCCCCACCCCCAAAAAGTAAAAATTGGTATTTAGGTGAACCTGTGATGCAATATTACAATTGACTTGATTCTCACAATTTTCTTGTTTCTACTAGGTGTGCACTCCGCTGGTGAGGTTTGATAAAGACATCTTGGAAATGGCAAATGAACTGGGAGCCGACGTTTTCCCAAACTACAGCCAGCACCTTCGACAGATATTCTTTGCGGAATGGACGAGGAAAATTGTTCATGCTCGAGTCAATGAGTACATTTCGGCACATGTAGAGCGTGATACGATGGCAGCTGGCAAGAGGAAAAGGGGGGGGGGGGGGAAACTTTGAGAGACCAGTTGTTTACTGTGACCAACAAAACCAGCCGTCGGTGCTTGAGGATGGAGGCTACATAATTTAGAGTAATAGGCTAGGAAACTACGAAAGACCACCCCGCCTTGAACCATGATAATGACAATGGCAGCGTCGACTGGGGGTAGTATAAATAGTGTCCCTTTTTTCTTGAAATGTAGTATCGTCCCCTATACGCTTATGTGTCCGGGGACGTTAATCTATTTTAACTAACTAACTTGAAATGTAATGCTTGAAATGTCATCTTTCCAATTTCTCTCTGTGTTTCTATCTTTGCCTCCTTTTTCTGCCGTCTACTTTCTTCCAGCCGCCAATATGGTCCATTCACCTGGCTTTTTTCCCATCAACCTCATTTTGCACTGTTATGATGTTCTGATTATCTTGCCTGTCTGTGACCCCCGTTGGGGTGCCGGGGGATTCAGTATAAATAGTATCCCCACTTTCTGGAAATTTAGTGCTTTAAATTCCCACTGTCGTTGTCTTCCTTATTTGCTCTTTCTCATTCCTGCTCTGTTCTATCAATCTGCTATACTATCTTCGCTAGACCATTCTCTAACCTTTTTTCTTGAAAACTCTTCCGGGACAAGACTCCTTGTTTCTGTATGAGGTCTGTTGGATCAGCTTGGGAATATTGGACGCTTTCTGCCAGGTGGTCACTAGGGCTTCCTATGATGTTATTATTTAGCAATGTTGGCATTTGAGGTCAAGGTCGCCTGGTTCCACTATGGCGGCGTTTTTGAAATCGGCGTAAACGAACGCTCTAATTTTATTGTCTACTGATCGACACAGGTTTCCTCCTTGACAGACGACAATGCCAGTTAGTCACCTGCAACACCGGGTAACAACAGGCAAGTTTCTGTGGTCATTAATTGACATTTTGCGCAGAAAAACGGATCGTTTTATCCCGGTCGGTGTACTTCTGTTGTGGTATGCTTGTGGCACAAAGGATAGACAGTAGGGATCTTTCGAAAGCGGGTGAAAGTGAAAGTGAATGTGAATCGGGACTACTTATTGTTGTGACGTCAGCAATTTATGTGACGCTTTAACTTCCCGTGGTGAAAGGTCACGAAGTCTGCCTACCACAAGGAATAAAACTTCGTGGAAAACCTGATTTCCACGAACTAATGTTAGTGAGTACATTTTGGTTATTAAATCGTTTGTAAAATGTCCAAAAATGATTTGAATTTGTATATGGTACATTACTCAACCATTTTAGAAGGAATAATGGGGATCTAAACTCGGTCTCAGACTTAAAACGTATTTTCAAACGAGCTACTGAAAAGCCGTCATGGCTGTCTAGAATCTATCTATTCTGTATCACCAATCAGCAGTCCAAAAACTGTTTTATGTGACAAAAATGAAACTCGAAGCTAGAATGTAAAATATCTTCAATGTTAGAGCACTAATCCATCTTTAAAGTTCAACCTAATCGTTACATTCGTGTCAAATCATGATTTGTTAGAAGAAGCCTTACGTAGGCATAATAGTGCTCTGCCTCTGGGCCTGCCCTGTGTGTGCTCAATAAAATCACAACGAAACTAGGTGCTGGAATCGAAAGCGCACAGAAACACGTTCGTTTCGTTTCGTAACGCGGCGTAAGAATCTCCCGGCGTGCCTCTCGTTGGACGAAACGAACACACAATCACTTTCACTTTTACCCGTTCCGAAAGACCCCTAGTACCTTCGTATTGCTGTGAACTGTGAGATGTTTTGTGCGAAGATTATTTCATTCGAACGACAGAATGAACATGTTTACAGACGTTCACGGTTTGGAATGCTGACCACGGTAGCCGTTGTATTATTGTCGTGTTGCCTGATGTTGGCCGGAGATGTGGAGATGAATCCGGGGCCTGATGTGCATGAGAAAAGTACCATGAATGAAGCTTCTAGTGTAATAAATCGAGACACTATGGAGGAACACGAGCAGCCTCAGCAAAGTCCTGCGCTATTGCAAGGCCTCATCATGGAGGGTATCGGCAACCTAGAAAAACATATGGCTGCATTAGAAGACAGACAGGAAAAACAAACAATGGCGGTGCAGACTGGAATGGTAGAGCTGAGAGATTCCTTGACAGCGAAGATGACGGAGATTGGGGAATCACAGAACAAACTACAAGGAAGAGTGTTAGAGCTGGAGACACAGTGTGACAATTTAGAGATAGAGAACACGGAAATACGTGAAGAACTGGTCTTTCTAAGAGAGAAGTGCGATTCTCTTGAAAATTTCAGCAGACGAAATAACTTGATTTTCTTTGGCATTAAGAGAGAGACTGGAAATGAAAACTGGGAAATGTGCGAAAAGAAGGTCCTAGATGTGCTTCAAAATGGGTTAGGAATCGCAGAGGTGATTGGAATTGAGAGGGCACATAGAACAGGAAAAGACAATGCTATTGTAGTGAAGTTTCTTTCATTTAAACAGAAATCAATGATTCTGGCCAAGGCTCGCATGCTGAAATCATCTGAACGGTTTAAACACGTGTTTATTAATGAAGACTTTTCCAAAGTTGTGAGACAAAAACTTAAAGGTTTGCAGGAGAAAGCAAAAGAACTGCAAAGGGCTGGTGAGAAGACGAAGATGAAGTTTGACAAGCTAATCACGAAAGACAGAGTGTACACGTACAAAACAGAAACCAGAGAGTTGATTCGGCTGCAAAATCGTTACATGAACATCAAAGACAACACCAACGACCACGAGAACACAAATAACATAATCAGCAGTGGGGAAATTGTTGAAGGGGTGAAGAGTGCTGAGTTTGGCAGTTCAAGACCGGTAGATGACTGGAACTACAACCCCTTTGATCTTTCTGAAGCAGAAGTCTCATCGGAGGGGTACAGCGAACCTAACCGAGATGAAGGCAAAAACGACGACATCGTAGTAGGTTTGGAGAACGCAAAATCAAAACTATCAACTGAATTGAGAGGTTCATACGACCACGTGAGTGACAATTTTGAAATGTGTGCAGCGAGGCATAATACTGACAGGTCAGAACCAGGGGAAGAGAAAAGTGAACGGCGTCACAGCTACCGGCCTGTATCGTCACGTGCTAGTTGTAGCAATAGTAGGGAAAGCCCCGTAAACACTCGTAATCGAACACGTGCTGCTTCAGTCAGTAGGCCTCATCAACAAAGTGCAGGTTGAAAACAAAACACGCGGCCAGTCAATACACAACAAAATGACAATGAGCAAACCAATATTCTCAAGCAATGGGTAACGAGAAGCACAAAAACCCAACAGCAACAAAGAGGGCGAGATGGTGCGAGAAGGGTGGGAGGTACTCACAGAGGAGGAAAGGGAATGACTAGAGGGGGTGGAGGTGGTGGTAAAGTTGTAGAATAGGGAGGAGGCCGAAGTCCAAGTAATATTTCAGTATGCACATGGAATTGTGAAGGTTGGATGTACAAATTAGATATTAAAGATGTTGTTCGATCGCTGTTGAATTTTGATATTTTTTCTCTTAACGAAACTTTTGTTGACAATGACAAACTGACCTATGCTCCTTTCAAAAATTATGATGTGTATTGTTCCAAAGCAGTCCGAATCAACGAAGGCAGTAGAAAGTCGGGGGGTGTACTTGTTTTTGTTCGTAAAATGTTAGCACATTTTGTACAAAGAATTGATGTCAAATACAAGCACATGGTTGTATTGAAATTGAGTAAAGAATGGCTTGGTTTATTGAAAGATGTTTTTCTGATATGTCTATATGTTCACCCATATGATAGTAGATATTGGAATGTGGCGGAGCATGGTTATGGCATTGAAGTTTTGGAGCAATGTTTAGTTGATTTGTATGAGAGATTTGAAGATATTTCATTTATCATTTGCGGAGATCTGAATGCGAGAACGAGTTTTAAAAATATTTTACCTTTTGAGGTGGAAGATGATGTATGGAAAGGTTTTGACGAAAGTGAAAATATGAAAGAAATATTTTTGAGACGTTCGGACGATAAGATAGTGAACGCATTTGGTAAACAGTTATTGGATTTATGTTCTATGTTTGATTGTGTTATTGTCAACGGTTTATGTCAGTTTGAATTTGATGATTCGTTAACTTTCGTCACTGCAAGTGGTGGTAGCGTGATTGACTACTTCGTGCTGTCTAGTGATTTATGTGTAACCAGTTTTGTACGTTCATTGCAGGTTGAATCGTTTATTGAGTTGCCACATTTCCATGTTTCGCTTACACTCTGTAAGCAGTCTGGTGATATTGTTCAATCTGGGGGTTTTAAATGGATTGACAAGACAATATGGACGAAGAGTAAAGAAACTAATTTTTTGGAAAGTTTTCAATCTGATGCTATTCAGAATGTGTGTGACAGAGCTGTTATGTTATTAGATCATAATGTTGATGAAGCACTGGAGTTGTTTACTAGTGCCTTGCACACTGCCAGCAAGTGTATGAACAGACGGATTTGTGTGGGTGGGGATCAACGGGAAGCTTTGTGGTTTGATGCCGACTGTAGGCAGGCTAAATGTAAGGCTAGGCAGTTACTGGCTAGGTTTAGATACACTAAACCGCAGCAGCATGATAGGCAGTTGTATGTTGCCGCGCGTAAAGTGTATAAAACTGTAATTAAAGGAAAGAAAACTAGCTATAAACGGGAAAAAGCACAGTACTTAGCGTCCTTAGAAAAGAATGGGCAGCTGTTTTGGAGAGAACTAAAGAAAATTTCTTGCAAAAAGAAAAGTGGGATTTGTAAAGAGATAACCGAGGATCAATGGTTTACTCATTTTCAGCAGCTGTTTAATGGAGATGGAGTTTTAACAACGGATAACTTGGTAGATTGTGTGATAGACACTAACTCAGATGATGTAAATGATGCCTGTTTTGAATTGAATCGTCCAATCACTGAACAAGAAGTTCGGGAAGCTATAAAGAAATTAAAAATAGGGAAATCATGCGGTATCGATCAGATATTAGCTGAAATGCTGAAGCTGTCCGGGGAAGTAACTGTTTGTTTTCTAACAAAGCTTTTCAACACCCTGTTTGAAGAAGGGTCGTATCCAGAAGAGTGGGCGAAAGCAATTATTGTGCCAATATTTAAAAAGGGACTTTTTAATGTAACTGATAATTATAGGGGAGTGTCCTTGCTTAGCTTAGTGAGCAAATGCTACACATCAGTATTGAACAGCAGACTTATGAAGTGGACTGAGGAACACAATGTGCTGACGGAGCCGCAGGCCGGTTTTAGACGAGGATATTCCACTACTGATCATATTTTTACATTAAATGCAATAATAGATAAGTGTCTAGCAAAGAAAGGTGGCAAGCTGTACGCTTGTTTTGTAGATCTAAGGAAAGCGTTTGATTCTGTGCAGCATCAACCTTTATTTGAAATCTTAACCTTGAAGAATAATATGAACGGAAAATTCATGAAAGCTATTGTATCGATGTACAAATCGGTTATGTCTTGTGTAAGAGTGGAAGATAGGATGACAGAGTTTTTTGAGTGTCCTTTAGGATTAAGACAAGGATGTATCTTAAGCCCGATACTTTTTTCAGTGTTTATTAACGAGGTAGCCGCAGCTGTAGATAGAGGCGGTATCCATGGTATTCAGCTTTTGCCGGGGTTAGTGGAATTGTACTTGTTACTTTTCGCTGATGACATTGTGCTTTTGTCTAACACCATTAGAGGTCTGCAAAATCAAATTAATATATTAAATGATGTTTGTAATAAATTGTTTTTGAATATTAATACTGAGAAGACAAAAATTATTGTGTTTCGTAAAGGAGGGTTTCTAGGGAAAAATGAAAAGTGGAATCTAGATGGAAAACCACTTGAAGTTGTAAATGAATACACTTATCTTGGTTTTGTTTTTACGACTAAAATGAGTATCAAGAAAGGTGTTGATGCCTTAGCAGTTAAGGGAAAACGTGCATGTATTGAGTGTGTTAAACATATTAGCAAACTTAGTGATATATCTAAAAGCTGGGTTTTTTTTCGGATTTTTGATACACAAGTCCAGCCAGTCTTGCTGTATGCAGCAGAAATGTGGGGGCTTCATAGACTAGAAAATATTGAGAAGGTTCATACATTAGCATGTAAAAGGTTTATGAATGTTCCCCTCAGAGTGCCAAATAAGTTTGTCTATGGAGAGACTGGACGTTATCCTGTATATATTAATAGCGCAGCTGCGTGGGATGTCTTTATTGTAAAGTGACTGGCTGGTGGAGGGCATTCAGTTTTCCCACTAGGGTTGTTTCAGCAGATCTTTTATGTGGATTGGGGGTTGTCCGGTCCTGATTTGGCTCGGAAGAGTCCGCTGGACCTAAAGCAACAATTATGTAATGTAATGTAATGCCTGTCTGTGGTGGCTTGGGTAGTGTTACCTGTACACACTGGGATGATCTTGTGATCTCTTGGTGTTATTTGCCTATCTGGCTATTTTATGTATGTTTTTAAGTAATATTAGTTATTTCTGATAAATTTTATTACTCATTTTAGTAAACTTGGGGTGATAAATCAAGCGAAGAGCTGACGCCCTCAGCGCAGCTTAGATGTGGTGGGGTGCAGGGGTGGCGGAACCAAAAAATAATTGGGGGGGAGGATTCGTGGGGGGTGATGGCAGGTTCATGACAATAAAAAAATAAAATTTCAGGTCAGATAGGCAAAGTAATTGGGATACTTGTGATAGTACATGCCTCCCTGCACCCCCCCTCCCCTCCCTTATCCCCTTCCCTCCCTCCTGCTCCACTGCCTATGGGGTGTCATAATATCATGAACTTGTATATTAGTATGTGTGTGTGTGTGTTGAATCCTGGGTGTTTTTGGTTTTGTGAGAGTTTAGACCCGTTTTGTGAGAGGTCCTGATTAGGCTCATCGTAGTCCGCTGGCATTGAATAAATAAGTAATTAGTGTTCTGGCTAAAGGTTAAAATAAATAACAAGAAAATAATGTTAATGTGCTAATTTGGGGCCTTTATTCATGTTCATATTCAAAGTGATGCACATCTCAGCTTCAGAGTTTTATAAAATGTGTGCTTCAATGCTACATTCTACTTTTGCTAAATGAAAAAGAAAGACTATTCTATAGGTATATCTTCTGCATAAAAGCAATTTGATGGTTCTGAGTAGCAGCAGTCAGTATTTTATATTGAGTACAGATGTTGAATTGTAATTGAAAGCAATAGTAATAGCTTTTCATCTTTGAGTACAACAAACACAAAAATAAAAGTATGAACTGAAATTCAAAATTGTCTGTTTATCTTTGTTGTGCAAGTTCTATTTGTTTGGAAAATGTTTAAAATTATTTTTCTCCAATGCATGAAAAACGTATGGCAGAACATGTCATGATGAAACATATATATATACATCACACGTTCATCTGAAACGCTCTGGGCTTTCAAGTTCTTTTGAAATTTATTGTTATAATTAAAAAGAGTGCCTAAATATTTATATTCCCAAACTATTTGAAGGGTTACATCATTAAACTTGAAGACAGGCAACTTTGATTTTACCGCAGGAGAAAATCATAACTTTCGTTTTTGCAATATTTATACACAGACCAAACTTCGCACAATATAAATTAAGAACATCTAGAGCTTTCTGCATGTCTTCAGCTGACTCTGAAAAAATGACTGTGTCATCAGCATATAATAACAGAAAAAATTTAAAATACTGGTCAACATCTGAGAAATTGAACCCATTACCAATATTCCGTGGCAACCGTAAACCATCAATATGTTCGGCAAGGAAAGACCTTAAATCGTTCAGAAACAATGAAAATAGAATAGGTGATAAATTCTCATCTTGCCGCACTCCAGCATTACATATAAAAAAGTAGGCGATATACCATTAGGGCTTATAACATAAGATTTAGCTTTTTGATACACATCTTTGATCACTATCAAAACTCTTCAAGAAATACCATTTTGATTAATTTTTCCCAAAGCATATTACGCTGTACATTATCAAATCCCTTTTTATAATCAACAAATGTAGTAAACAATATTTTCTTTTGTTGTAAGTAAATATCAATTAAGACAGTGCAGTGCAAAAGCATGATCAGTGTCACGAGAGATTTCCCATAATGTGACTTTGCATGTCAGGAAATGCGTTGCTTGGTTCATGTTTTCCCCATTTTCTCTCTCTCTCTCTCTCTAACTATTCAAACATAAGATATCTAAAGTTTTTATAAAATGATTATTTCGAAATAACTCGCATACAAAAACGAACAAACAAACAAAATCGAAGCAATGATAATTAATCTTCCCCTCCCCTCTCTTTCACAATGCAAACATACAACACAAATAACATTCAGATTTGGTCTCCACTTCAGACCAGCAGGCAACTGACTCCCCTCTCAACAGCCACAAACATTGCAGCAAATTATTGTCACTTGATTCAGTTTCTTTTTCCCAGTTCATTAGTTTCAAGTCAAAACTATCAGAGTCCTTCAGCAGAGTTATAAACAGCCTGAAGAAGGTCTATTACATTGAGAATAACGACGGAAAGAACGTAACTTAAATTACGGCGTTACGCTGGCGGCAAGTTGCCGAGAGGGTTGGACGGAGCTCCGAGAGTCAGTGCTGCCCCTCAGTCCAAACTGCACCTCCCCAAGGCCAGGAGAACAGGCGCATAAGCAAGCGTGCATAAAGTGCACCGGAACAACCAAAGAAAGCCCAACCTGCAAACAACTCGGTTTACGCGTTACATACTTGAAAATAAAAACTACTGCATATTAAACAATGAATTATCTCCCTTCCATTGTCAGCACACTGCAATAGAAACATCAAAATGCATCCACGTTATCTACAAGGTTTAAACTTCACAAAACAATCTTATTTGGTTCCTCCAGAAAAAAAAAACTAAACAACTAAACATCAACATTCTATAATCTTTAACATAATACTTTATAGTATCGATTTGCTTAATCCAACAATATATTAGTATCGATTTGCTTAATCCAACAATATATTCTATTATATTTTACCAACATAGAAAAACATTGGTTGCGTCCCTTGAACATTCGTTTTTCTCAAAACATAACAGAAGCAATGAAATAAATGCCTTGCTAATATATAATAGAAAAATGCATTAACGATAAGCCTATTAATTAGACTGTAACACACTACAATTCTTACAAACATTTTTCAACAAGCCCTCCCTAAAATTCCCAACACTCATGACCGGACCGACAGAGACTAAAGTGCAAGCAGCAACCGCATCATTATTACTTACCGGCTCGTGCGATTTCCTTCGACCACTAACACAGACGCCCTAGAGCTCTGACGTAGGAGGATGAGACTAAGCAACCGAGTCCCCAAATCCAACGGCTTGACGTGGAATCATAACTCAAATTCCCAAAACGTCCCCACCAGTGTTCGAGCTTGCCTTTCTTCTGCGATCTACCCCAAACGGTGGCTAAGAAAGAAGTGCGACTTGACCCAAACAAGTCTTAGCTACATTGACAGTGATCAGCTATTCATATAATACAGTGTAGTAAGCTTCCACGAAAAGCATGCCTAAGGCCACCCGAAACCGACTTCTAAACCACCCTCGTATCTCCCACCTTAACCTTCACCCTGCCCCCGGTTACAAATAGCCTAAAATGCATAAGGTAGGCCTAAACGTGCAAATTCAGCAAGTACGCTGCTATGTCCGCGTGACAATCAGTGGTTGAGTTACCTTTTCTAAAACCTGCTTGTTCATTACCTAATAAATTATTGGACTCTAGAAATAAATTAATCCTAAGATTATTAATGCTAGTAAAAAGTTTACCCAAACAGCTAAGAAGAGTTATACCTCTGTAATTGTCTACATTTACCTTTCCCTTTATATAGTGGACAAACTATGCCAACTGACCAGTCTTCATGAATTTTGCCACTGCTTAGAACAAGATTAAATAACATAGTAATAGTATCTAACAACCTAGGAAAAGATGCTTTCAAAAATTCATTCAAAATACAATCAAACCGCAGGTTTTATTCTTTAGTTTACCAACAGCTTTTATTACCTCGTCACGTGTTATGTCGGAATTCAGACTAGAATTATCTATAAAATTAGTTTCAGGATCAAGAGGGTCAGTACGATGGAGGATGTCTTCCTCAGAAATGTTACCAAGGTTTTCAAAATAATTAACAAAATCATCATGGGTATGTATATTTACATTACACGGCATATTACTTAAACTATTATTTAAAAACTTCCAAACGCTTTAGAGTCCTTACATTTTAATCCACGTAAATAGGTATGCATATTTTTTCTATATAGACCAAACTTCTTTCTAATCGTGATTTTATACTCTTTGTACGCCTGTTTATTAATTTCTCTTGACTTCTGGTCGCGCACACGCGCGTGGTTACGTTTTGTGTTACGAAATAATTTTTTTTCTGTCTACATTCATTATCAAACCACGGCATTCTCTTCTTCTTCTTCCTCGTCCTCTCGATCTGCTCTGTTGTTGCTATTAGTATGCCTCAACATATCAGCATCACTAGCGGCTGACAGCAGAACAGCTACTACTTCCTTAGTTATATTATTAACATCTAACTGTGTCACGTCTAAAACATTCCTTAACAGATTCGATAGAGCACAATTTATATCGATAACACGCTCTTGGTCAATACTGTTAACAAAAGCACTCTCAGACTCCTTTATCCATACTGGTTTGAAAGATTTGTTAACAATGTCAGACTGGCCACTATGCACTTGGCTAAAGAATTATCGTCAAATAAAACATCTTCAAAAGACAATGTCAAAAAAACGGGACAGTGTACATCGGAAAGACATTCATCGAAATCACCAATGGCAAACATAGTAACATGAGTAAACACAGCAGGGGAGGCAACTATGTAATCTACAACGCTCACATCTTTGCATGTAGGCCTACCCACACTCGCATCATCACCCGCTCTACCATTGACAATCAATATGTTTTGGCTAATACACAAATAGATAAGAGAATTGCCAAAATTATTTACATTACTATCTTTCGACACTCTGACCTTCTGGATGCTGTACATATCAATTAATTCAGCTGTACTAGTAATAAAATTATCAACCTCCTCTACCTCGTCTACAAAGTCACAAACATTTCCCGTTCTAGCATTAAAGTCTCCGAACAAAACTACATTAACGTCATCGCTCCAGTTTATTAAAGTATCAGCCAGCTCTTGAAAAGCATTCCTGTTTACATACACAGAATTTTCGGGGGTAATATAAACTGCTACACACAAGATTGTTTCGACTACCTCCACACGTGGAATTGATAATTCAAAAAATAAACCATCGTCAGAAACTGGGCGATGCACTAACCGATAATACTTATCAAATCCGAAACTTTAACATCAACGCCCAGATCTTTGAATATTTTCACTGCTTTTTCCTCAACCTGTTCTGCTGTCTCGTCGTTTCCTTGCTGGACACCAAACACACGTATAAACTCCCGCCGGGTATACTGTTGAAGACGGTCATTTTCATAGGTGAGTACGCGAACCGCTGCCATGGCCTTCTCAAATGCAAGGTGGGGTTGAGGGGATGGACGTTGCATCACAGACAACACTTTAGACTGCAACTCCACCATCACACCCCTCATCACCTCACTCACCACCACAGACAAAGCTGTTGCCAACACAGGAATCATCCTGACAACTGGGTCGTTGGGGTCCTCTTCAGAAACCCTAAAGATTAATAAGGCGTCAGTTGCCTTCTGCGCACGATAGACTCTTGCATCTTCACAGTGTCAAAATCAATGTTCTGCATCCCACACACAGATGACTCACTTTTATAATCTGCAGACGATTTCACCTTTTTACTTTCCTTCTTTGCTGAACACGGAGAGTCAAAAAGAGGTCTTTTCACTTTCCCTCTAGGGTTGGACATCACACAATTTAAAAAAAAAAAAGTAACACCTTTACCAGTTATGAAGAAATTTCCAACGCGCTAGGCCTATCTTTACTGATGTCTACTGCTACAATGTAGCCACATTAGTCTGTATGGAAGCAAACACAACTGAGTGAGAACTTCCATCGAACTTCACAACAACATGAACAACGTAATTGCCACAGGAGCACCACATATATAATGTGTCAGACAGTAATCTCAACTGGTCATAAACCAAGTTGCTAAAAAATACCACAGAGCTTTTAATGCAACGAAATATTCCAGTGAAATATCGCAGCTCACAAAAACGCCGCCATTGTCGACTAAAGAGTGCAGAGGTGCCAACCCCCTCTATGGTTTTTCAGTAGTAATTACACAAATGTTCAGTAGTTTTCAAAATGTTTCAGTAGTATACATCACTCAAGGTGCACAGCGAGAAGCCGATGAAATTTAATACCCGTGTTATACAAACAAATATCAAGAAGAGTTTGTAACCACTAGCAAATTTAAAAAATTTCACAAGGTCTCTTTTGGCAGAAATGTTGATTAATGATTTCAACACAAACACACTCTTGACACTGTCTTGCTTCCCATTGCTGCTTGTTCATGCAGTGTAACAGCTTCAAAACATGTTCATACACAAAGAGCAAATTATTTACAGCAATGTGGCCCTCTAGAAATTATTCTTTGGTTAATTGTTGAGATGTTGCTGATTTGCATTTCTTAAGCAGACGGTCACTGAGGACAGTGTCATAGCAAGGACAAGTTGCTCTGGATTTAAGTGTCAAGATTGCAGACAGGGTACTGCTTCCCATCGTTCCACGGAAGTCAGTGAAGTTTTTTCTGACAAGGGAGAAGACTCTTTCACAGGCGCTGTTGGAAACTGGTATAAGCAGCACTCCTAGCATGAATCTTGACAGCACTTTGAACCTGCACAATGAACCATGGATACAAGTGTATTCAATTAAAGCTATATAAATTAAGTGAACAATAATAATAATACAAATAAAAGAGAAATGTAAATTGTTATAAAGGAACAATTACCTTCCATCAACCCACCCACACCCACCCCAAAAAAAGAAGAAAAAAATATGTAAAATGAAGATATAACTTACCTTAAAGCTCCATTGTGGTCTGTCAAAGAAGCCATCTGCTGCCACTGGCTCTCAGCTTCCTGTGTCTCGAGGATCGAAGGTGGAAGATCTGATTCAGCCTGGTAGTCGCTAAATTCAGTCTGAAGATCATCCCTAGATGTTCCACTGGGAAGGAGACATGGAAAGCTGTTCAAGAGCTCAGTCACTTTAGCCCAAGATGCAGTCGTTCGTAGCTTGACATCAGCCACCTGCAACAATCATTAAAGTCCTCATTAGGTGGCTCTTTGAACGTGTTCAAAGCCTTGTGGAGCATTATAGGTGACTAAAAATAATTATTTTAATAAAGGAATTATGGTTCTATACATAGCCATTGCTAAAATAATATCATTGTATTTTATTTATCAATTTTTTATTTATAAGTAACATAAGTAAATTAATTAAAATAAATAAAATATAAATAAATAATTCTACACATACCCATTGCTGAAATATAACTCATGTCAGTTATGGTCAGGTCATATATTTTTATTTTTACATTACCTCCGCATGTTTCCACACTGGCTGCTTGGTTGGGTTTATCTTGTCCTTAATGTATGTGCAGGCTGTCCTGTAGAATATCAGTACATTCTTGTAGAATGCTGCCTCTTCTTTTTGGTCCATTCCAGCCTGCATGTGTACCTGGGTGTTACTGCCAATGAAGAGGTCTTTGTCAGCTTTCAGGTTGTAGGCTGGCTGAAAGTCAACATCCATGATGAGTCCATGCATTGCACTTGGCTTGACGAAGCAAACAAGCAACTTCCTATACAAACTCTCGATGTCTCGCTTGACAGTGTGAATACGACTGTAGTCAGACTGGAAATGCTGGTTTACTTTGTCAAACATCTGAAAGAAAAAGAATGGTTGTCGATATACATACATGAATAATACCCACTATTTTTAGTTATTTATATGGCCTTACATTTTTCCCCTTATAACAACACATGTTATACAACTTATTTAAAAATTTTATTTAATTATTTATTTATAATTATATTTAATTCTTTTTTAGTTGTCTAATATCACTTTGATGAAAAGACAATACATTAATGAAATTAAGTGGCATTAAAGGAATATTATTATTATTTAAATACCCATAATCAAGTCAATGAAAAATATGCTAGCTTCAATGCAAAATTATTGATAAATATTGGTTGCCTACCTCGATGACTAGTAGAGGTAGAGTTTAGTAGTCCTCCGTCTGAAGAAATCCCTCAGCTTCACCTTGATGGATGATGCTTCAGAACTTGAGCTTCCATCTTTCTGTTCACATTCAGCTTTGAAAAAAGCAGCAATGGGCTCCCACTGCTCCAGGACTCTGGCAAGGACAGCTCCAAGTGACAGCCATCGGGTGGGAACATGTTGTAGGAGCTTGTGTTGAGGTGTGCCATATTTCACCTGCAACTCTTGAAACCGCTGCAGTCTGCAACTACTTTTCTCGAAGTACCATGTCAGCTGACGCATAGTGTCATCAATGTCCCATTTTGATGAAGCTTTGACAGCTTTCTTCACCGCTAGGTGGAGCAGATGGCATACACAGCTTGCCAGATGAATGTTGAGATTTCGCTTTCTGACGAAAGAAATAACACCTTTAGTGACAAGCAATTCTCCCATGCAATGTCATGATTTTTAAGCTCATTGTCAAGGAGAGAAAAAAATGCCTCCCCTGTTGCAGACTCGCTACAACTTGGCAAAGAAAGCAGCTCACGTTGGATTCCATCATTGTTCAATGAACGTACTACAATAGGAAAGTACTTTACCCCACCCTCTTGGCTTCCATCTGTTCCAAGAATGAAAGGCCCTTCCTTCATTCGCTGAATCAACTGTTCCTTCAAGTCATTGCTGCAGGTTTTGATGATGGCAGTGGCTTTTGTTCTGCCACATGCAAACTCCTTTGCAATACTGTTTCCAGGGAACATCATCTTAAATAGTTGAGAGCCATGGTCAGCAGCACTTATCGGTATGTTATGTTCGACGAGGAACATACAGAACAGTGTCTCTGCTCGAATGACATTGTCACTGACACTGTCGTCATCTTTCTTTGCACTAAAATAACTCGTCAACTGTGTTGTTCCTTTTAGGGCTGATCCTGCACGAATATGTTTCAGCGACTTCGTATGCCGGAAAACATCGTCATACCCACCATGGGCGACCGAGAAATCTGACTCACATATTGTACATCTTGCGTAAGAATTTGAAACGCTAGAAGGCTTAATGCAGGGAAATTCATCGGTATATGTCGATTTAAAACGCTGACAACTTGACTTGGCCCCAGGTGCAGATGCTGAATAAGGTTGGAAAACTACATACGATGACTCCGTGCCTTGTTGATTGAACGGGTTGCGTGGATAAACGAATCTGAGTTACAGTTTACACTTATCAGGTTTCAAGCATTGGGGCTGAATCAACTGATAAAAAACAACATTGAGTGTAACAGAGTAATTAACTCTTATAATCGTTCACAGTACAGACTCCCTCACAAAAAGTGGTACATCTCGGTGATACTTGTTTGACATGTTTCTGCCGTCGACATTAACTTTCACCAGGACAGCCTTTCTTGCAGTAGAATAATTCGTCGATGACAGTTTACCGCCGGCAGCATATTTTAACTGTGAAAAGAGGGACTCTACAGCACTGCCATTAATCCTGCTGAGCATGAGATATCGGTCTGGGTGTCTTTGTAAGAAGTCCCTGATGAGGCCCTGCACCCCAAACACGCATATCCTCAGCAAATCCCAGGTCTGCCATGCTAGGAACAATTTTTGTGTCGACTTGTTGGGCCGGAAATTTGGCAAACAGGTCAACAGTTGCCTGCCCCAGGATTCAAAGTAGCCATAGCCTTGCAAAATGTTGGTCAGGGGATCATGGCTTTGTGTTGTAATCTTCGTCTTTGACAAAAAGCCCTCTTCAAACATAAGTCTGCAGGAGTTGAGATATTGCATTACTTCGTGCGTTTTGTCTGTGTCCACTCCGCCTGCTGCCACATGTTGACGTAGCTCAGCGATCACATCCCACTGCTGCATTATTTTAGCTGGGAGAACATTCAACCGGGTCCAACCATCTCTGTCTACAAAACTCTGGGTCAATCTAGGAACCATCCGAGGGGCATTGGTTCTTGCTCTAGCATCTTCTCTTTGCTTTAGCTTAACAATTTCAGTCCAACCAAACTCCACGTTGTTGTTAAAGAATCCTTTGGCACCATCAGGTCGGCTTGCATACAGAGCAGCTATCATGTTTTTTAACTGGTGACTAGGACAGATAACCCAATGCACAGTTATTTCTGGTTGGAAGGGACTCTGAAACTTCGGTTCAATTGTGAAATCTGGACCAGTTGGTGTGTCAATGTGTCCAAAAGTGCCCGTATGTCCCATTGTTTGTTTTATCACTTTAAGGTTCTCAGATGCCCCGTCACAGACAAGAGCAGAGACACCAAACCCGTAACATTCAAAAGCCCCCATAACCTCCAGTAGACAACCCATCAAGAAATGGTGGTCAAGTGTCTTTGCAGAGGCATAATATGGGCCAATGACATCGAAATGGGCCGTCATATCTCTCCAAAGGAATTGAAGCATGTACTGCGCAGGTTGTACCTCACCAGTAGCGGACACTTGCCTGAAAATGTCCGTCAAATGGGCAGAATCTTCAGAGCTCATCGCGACTCCAACAAACTCCGATGAGCGACTGTTCCACGCAAGCTTGTCGATCACCTTAACCTCATCAAAAATGAGAACACCGTCTCCTTTCGGTACAGGGTCTCCCTTTTGTTCAGTCTCGTGTTGGTACTTTTGGAATTTATCACCACATTCCTGCAAGTACGCATGATTAATTCCCGGTTTATCATTGAACTTAGATGTTTTTCCTCTCAAAGCTTTCACGGATGGTAGCTGCAAAATATGGAAGGCTTTTAGGGCCTCGTACGCTGCTGGACTACGGCAGTAAACAGCTAACGCAATCCTGTATGTGATGGTACTCCATCGGTTGGACTTCGCATGGGTTCTGTTTCGTTCCTGATCACGAAAAAAATCCATATTGTTCTTCGTGTCTTGTTTCCTCGAATCACGTTCCCAAACTCCCCTTACTTCTTCTTGAGCAATAGTATCGCCTTCACCAATCACTTCTTCCAAAGTTTCGGTGAATTGCTTATTGATTGTGTATACAATCTTCTTCATTTCTTCATCCTGTTGTTCACTCAGATCAACATCTCTGAGACTGCGTGCCTCCGCCTTCGCCGCTTTTCTTTTCAGATAGTTTTTGATGCTTCTCTGCTTCTGCAAACGTTTCTTTCTGCTTGCAGGTGTCAGTGTGCCAACGTTACACTTACTTTCTGGCTTCTGCGCCTGTCCTTTCTTTGACGGCGATATTTTTTTCCTGTGTGCAGAAACTCGTTGAAGATATCGCAAAGAATATTTACATTTCACACACATGGGGCTTCCGTTCTCCAAAACACCAAACACGTCACATTTTGCTGATCGAAGGTGAGGTGAGGGAAACACATGTCTCGACACAGATTTTGGCAATGTTCCACCATCAGATGCCTGGAATCCTTCACATATACGCTTGTCCTTGTGAAAAAAGGACGACAGATGATCCATGAGCTGTGAGATGTTTAAAACACTGTCCTTTGTCGTCATGTCGATTGGTCCAACTTCCGGTCGAAGAATTACGGACTCGTACATTTGCCCATGCGCATCCAAACACAGGAAAACAGGATCTGCTTTGTACAAACCCGTTCCAGTCAGCTGTGGGTCAGTGATGATCATCTTCATTGTGCCTTCTTTATCACTGACAATCTGAAAGCATAACAATAATCGTGTAAGATTACTAAATTGCCATTCTACAAACAAAAGCAGCATTCCAGTGGTTTAAAAATGTACCTAAGCATGTCTCTAGGGGGCAACTGAAGGAACATTGACTATGCTCAACATTCCTACCTCTGTCAATAACATTACTTATCCTAAACGTGGAACACCTCTGTAAAGACCTTCACATTAAGGACTACATCAGTACAACAACCGGATTTCTAAAAACAATCCATTCTTTGAGACAATAAATTTACCAGTTTACAAAGACTCCCTCTAAACAAAGATCGGCTTTATTTGCATTTTCAAGGGTCATCGTGGATGGGTTCCACTGTAATTGTGTTTAAAACATATCGGGTAACATACCTTGTATGACAACTTGCTGAACTCCTCCACCGACTTTATGAGGTATACAGCCTTTTCCAATGCAGAACCACGGAGGTCAGCATCATCTGTCTGTGTTGTTGCTGTGGACAGAAAATGAATGTTTTGAAAAACAACAACAAACACACAAACACCAAGCCACTTAGTGGGCGTGTGGGTGCAGTAACATCACAATTCCTGCTAAGGTCTCTCAGAAATGCATCTGTTAAATGTTCCCACGATCCCAAATGTATACCAAGTAAACTCTGTGAATGTGTCAAACCATAACGTTTTTTTGCGTTTTGTTTTATTCCGCGGTCAGAATCCTCAATTTTATTCTATCCCATTTTCGGTATTTAGGAAGCTGGCATTCCGACACACGAAGCCACCCCCGTTGGGGTGCCGGGGGTTTCAGTATAAATAGTATCCTCACTTTCTGGAAATTGAGTGCTTTAAATTCCAACTGTCGCTGTCTTTCTCATTTGCTCTTTCTCATTCCTGCTCTGTTCTATCAATCTGCTATACTATCTTCTTCTTCGCTAGACCAGTCACCTACCTTTTTTCTTGAAAAATCTTCCGGGACAAGACTCCTTATTTGTGTATGAGGTCTGTTGGATCAGCTTGGGAATATTGGACGCTTTCTGTCAGGTGATCACTAGGGCTTCCTATGATGTTATTATTTAGCAATGTAGGCATTTTATATGTATGTGTTTTGTTGATAATTTATAATGATGTTTGTATTCTATTTTGTTTTTGTAAACGGGGGTTCGATAAATTAGAGTACAGCCTCAGCGTCCCCTGCGTGGAATGTCTTTATTGTAAAGTGACTGGCTGGTGGAGAGCTTTCAGTTTTACCACTAGGATTGTTTCAGCAGACCTTTTATGCGGATCAGGGGTTGTCCGGTCCTGATTTGGCTCGGAAGAGTCCGCTGGACCTAAATCAATAATCATGTAATGTAATGTAACACGAAGCAAAAAGGCGCAGAGCTGAAGTAACAATAACCCTAAAACTGAGCGTATTAAATACTACTTATCGCTGTAAACGAACGAAAGTTCTCGAGGCTTGCCATGTTGTACAAGATCAGGCCAAAGTGGACTTCTGCGTAAGAGCAGCCGACAACGAGCCGAAAGTGAAACTGGCCCCCGAGAGGGACAGAAAAAGTCACTCCCAGCAGTTGGTCCGGCTTCATTGCAAACAAAACTATATAAAGAATGCGTTCCTTCCACGAACCATTCAGGAGTGGGACGACGACCTCCCCGAGACCGTGGTAGCAGCTAAGACTCTTAGCGTATTCACGTCGACAGCGCGAGCCCTCCTCCAGTAGCTGCAATAGTTTATGGTTTGTTGGTGTGTTTGCTACTGCTAGCCCCCGAAAGTGTCAGAATAATCAACTTGAGGTATTGCGGACACTCTACGGATGAAGATGAAGAAGAAATAATCAACCATGCATGACCATGGTCTTCCAACGCCCCCAAAAGGCGCTTTTAACATCGAATAATGGCCAGTACGTTGGGGCACAATGCTTGCAACGCTGACCTAGCAGACTATCGACAAAAAAAACAACAACAAAACAGTCCATGTTGTACATGTTTGATTTAGTTACCAATTACTATTAAGATGAAAATCAATAATCATACACACCAAAACTAGAAGTTTTTCTCTTCTTTGTCCCAAGGTAAACATGTTCGGACTCAGCATCTGCATCCGATGTAGATCGTTTAATCCCTGCACATATATATAATTATCATAAACATTTATCTCAAACTAATACTAGCAAATTCTCAGTAAATCTGTTCAATAAAAACAGGTCATGTTTAGGTTAAACCAAATAACAACATGTAGGTCTGGTATGAGTGAGACCTGAGAAACTTTAGACCACCAAAACAGTTGTATGTTTCTGGTAACCCGACCGACCCTACGTTTTGCTGCTGACCGTAAACCCTTTTTTGCCATGGTCGACAATAAAAGGTAAAAACATAATAATAATAATAATAATAATAATAATAATAATAATAATAATAATAATAATAATAATAATAATAATAATAATAATAATTTTTTGCCGTGCAAAAGGCCAAAAATTACCCTGACCATACTGGGTCTTTGTACTCAGCTGGGCTCGTTTGTCTGTGAACAAGGAGTATGTCTTTCCTTTTGATTATGACAGAAGTTTGAGACCTCGGCAAAAAAAACAACATTAAATCGTTTTTGCATGCATACCTACCCTATTTTTGGGGACCATGTGACCAGAAACAAAAAACTTTGTTTTTTGGCATCAGAGCTGTGCTGAGGACCATTGCTGTGTACTGTCACTGTGTCAGTGAGGCCTCTTAAACCTCATACCCCACTACCTCTCGCTCCCCACCCAGAGTTTTTTGTTGTTTTTGTTTTAATTTTTCCTGTTGGAATTATGACATAAATTCATGGAACCCGCTAACCTTGCTAACAAAGACAGCACACAATCTAAACGTCTTCAGATCTTCTGGATCCAAAAGTTAAAATAACAAAGTATGAGTATGACTTTTAAATTAATCTATTGCAAGGAACGTTTTCGCATTCTTATGCACACCAACTAAGATTGAGAAAAGGAGGTACACCCAAATGGCCGCGAGGCCTATTCCAGTCCCTATACTATTTACTCTGAACTCTGTACCTGACAGGAGTGGTAAAATTCTCAATTCACCCGGTCTGCAGCGCCCTTTACCACTCACTAAACAATGAGACTAGTAGAAGACACAGCTAGGATCCGAACTGTTCCACCATCAAGCTTTGCTCAATTATCGAAGGAGAACACGATGGATTTATACACACATGTATGTGAGCTCAGTGCAGGCGATCATGAGTCTCAGTGAACGCTTGTTCGCCATTGATTCAGCTTCGATGTGATGGTTCATTTGTCGCTTGAATCACACTGTGTAATGCACATGCAAGTTCTGTCAAAGATATGATGATTTGAGCATATGTTCGATTCCGTACCGATTGGACGATGGGGTGGAAAAATTCAATCATGGTGATGATCAATCATATTTAGCAATGGTGGTTACTTTATTGTGTATGGTCACGGGTACTTACCTTTGGTAGTTTGTGTGCCTTTTGTTCTGTCGGCCTTGAGTGTTTGCGTCGCCTTGGCCCGTTGTATTTTCTTGTGATCTCGATCTCTTTTGATTTTGGAAAGCAAAATCAAATTGCATTGCGTTCCAGCAGCCTCCGAAGTCAAATTATAAGAATTCTGATCTAACCGATCTTCTTGTGACGCCATTTTCGGTGTGTCTCATTTGCCATGCCCCAATCGGAGTCGAACGAAGCTCTCCGATGTGTTACGAAAGGATAGGCCGATGTCATTTCAGAAAAGGATTTCCCTACCCATAATTCCCCTAAGTTTTGAAGTTTCAAAAATATTATTTCAGGCCGATGACGCTCTATGGAGCTCAAAGCATGTAAAGGGAAGCAACCGGTTGTACGCGCACGTCGACAGAGACATAGAAGGGAGATGCTAACTTGTTAGTTGATATACTTGTGCACACGTACAATGGGTTTGCCTACGTGAGTAGGCTGTTACCGCTGAAGTTGTCATGGCACTTTTTTGGCTGTGAATTTTAGACCTGCCGCATCAAAATCTATGGAACGGTTTAAAATATTACAGTACATAAAAACATATTTAGCCTATCATGATTAAACCAGAGAACATAATTATTGGGTAGTTGTGATGACTGTATTAGGGCATACAACTCCAGTCTTTTTAAGTGGAAACTGACCTATGCGAGTAATTTACTTTGTTTGGGAGACCAATGGCGTTAGCGAAGCGAAAACCTGCCACCGTGAGTTACAGTCGTTCTTGCGTGAAAGAGGCATCACGTGTAGCGATTACCAGTAACATGAACAGTCAGATTTAAAGTAGAAAGCTTCTGAAATCAAGTTGTCCATCGATCCCGTTCATCAAGTGATTTGTTAGTTATTGTTTATAGGGCCCAAACCTTGCAAAGAGTCGAATCAGGATGATTGAAGAATGATGGATTCACCCCCGATCAAATCTGCTGAAACAACTTTTACGGTAACAACGTTACCAGCCGGCCACTTTACAATAAAGGCATCCCATGCAGCGGACGCTGAGGCTGTTCTCTAATTTATTGAACCCCGTTTACAAAAAAACCAAAACAGAATATAAACGTTAAACATTATTATAAACTATTAACAAAACATACCTAGAAAATGCCTACATTGCTAAATAATAATATCATAGAAAGCCCCAGTGACAATTTGTCACAAAGCGTCCAATATCGCCAAGTTGATCCAACAGACCCCATACACAAATGAGGAGTTTTTGGAGTTTTCAAGATAAAAGGTGGGCGACTGTTCTAGCGAAGAAGATTGTATTATTGATAGAACATAGTAGGAACGAGAGTGAATAACATGAAAATTACAGAAATATTGACGATTTAAAGCACTAAATTTCCACACAGTGGAGATACTATTTATACAGAAAGCCCATTGTGTGGAACAGCCAAAACGATCGGCTTGAAACAACGCGATTTAGCCGGTCCAGAAACCCACGACGACGCTGCAATTCGTGTTCAGCTGCAGAATCCTGTTTTTTTTTCTTTTTTTTTCTTTTTTTTTTTTTTGTCGGGAAGTACCAACATAAAAATTCTAACTGACTTTTCTGAGTTTGATGTCTGCACATACCAGCATCAAATGCGTCTGTTGCCAGTGTTCGGGATTACCGTAAATCCAGATGATGAGATGGATATGTGGTAGAAAAACAAGCGTAAAGACATCCCAACAGAGCCCCACTCAGGGGCGGATCAGTTAGTTTTTGGGGGAGGGTTTCCAAAATTTTATTAATTTTGGCGGAGGGTTTCCAAAATTCTATTAAAGGGACTTACTCGGTAAATGTTAATGATGGTCAAGAAACGCTTCAGATCAAGCATCAACATTGGCAGGACACGCACTTTTCCAGAAGCAGACATCGGAAGTGACCACAATCTTGTGATGATGTCTTTCCGGCTTCACTTGAAGAGAGTAAACACAGCAAAGTGCACTAGACTGAAGTTCGACCTGGACAAACTGCAAGACCCGGAGGTGGCAGAACTATTTCAGGACACAATTGGAGGGACATTTGCACCACTGCTCATTTTGGGAGCTGGTGAAGTAGATGTCAACACCATGACCACCACCTTCAACTTAGCTGTGACAGATGCCGCCACGGAGATCCTTGGAAAGCACCGGTCAAAGAAAAAGCTGTGGATCACACCTGAACTTTTGGACCTGTGTGATAAACGAAGAGAGATGAAAAAGAAAAGGAACATCTGACAGGGAGCTGATGCCTACCGAAAAATCAACAATGACATCCGAAAAGGCATGCGCACAGCAAAGGAGAACTGGATAGAAGATCAATGCCAGGAAACAGAGAACAGTCTGAACAAGAACAACAGCAAGAAGGCCTACCAGACTGTGAAGCCGCTGACAAGTGTTGCGCTAGCCCACTAAATCTACCAACTCGCATTCATCTTGTATTTAAGTAAGAGTCACTCAAAACAGTACCACGATTTTATTTACTTTCAAAGGGGGACAAGAGAGTACACCATCAGACCAAGTCCGAACCACAAGCTATCTAGGTGACTGTTTAGGTGAAATCTGTCGAACATAAACACCTATGTTAAACAACGTAACATAACATAAAATATGTGAACATAACATACATGCCAAAATAAACATGTCATACACTGCATGAAAATAATTTCTTTAAACCAAGCATATTCCAAAAATGTTCACATGAGCAGACGGCATCAAAACTCCAACATAGATCATATAAACGTGTTCTCCAAAAAATAAACGTTTACCTATGCATCTTTCTTAAACAGAATTTTAGAGAACCTATTTCCCTAAAAGACTTAAAACTTACAAACAAAGCATATGTAAGAACACATTTATATGATAGAGTTAGAACAATAATTTCACCGCACATGAAGAACACTCAAGAAAAGGTCTTAGAACAAAACAAACTATCCAAAGAAAATGACCTGCTAAAAGAGATGAGGCAGAGAAAACAGAAAGAAAAATAAAAGATGGATATAAATAAAGGGAAGAAACAGGTGAAAATAGAAAGAAATAGAGGAAGTAGGAGAAAATGGAGAGAAGAAAGAATAAAGAAATTGAAGAAAGTGAGAAAGGAACATAAAGAGGGAGAGAAAAGAAGAAAGAGGAAGAGAAAGGAAGAAAGAGGGAGAGAAAAGGACAGAAAAAGGAAAGGAAAGAGAGGGAGGGAAAGGTGGCAGAATGAGAGAAAGGAAGAAAGAGGGAGGGAGAAAAGGATGGAAAGAGGGAGAAAAAGGGCAGAAAAAGACACAAAGGAGGAGGAAATAAAAGGAAATCTAAATAACACAAATAGAATTGGAACGAAATTATTCACATTCTAGAAGTATACACATAAATGCAATCAATAACTGACCTTTTGGTTTCTCAAAATGCGAGACGAAAAAAGTAGGTAGACAAAATAGCTAACATGACAGTGGCGAGAAAACTTGAAAAACATAACTTTCTTCACTTCTTTAGGCACAAAATCCAAACTCTTACATTCACACTAGACAAAGAAAACTTCCTGCAGCTCTTACAATTGTCACGGGCCAACTAAACGAAAAAACCAGCTCCAAAATTCACAATTATACATGAGTTCAGATCTCACCAAACAAGTAAATGAAAACAAGCTGCACGCAAAATGCACGCAAACTGTACCCAACCTCACGATCGTCAAAAAAGTCGTTAGTCCGTGCACTGTGCGCAAAATGCATTCGCTGCACAGACACATAGGCCTACACTCAAACTGGAAGGCAAAGGTACATAGAGAACAAGGAAAACGATGAGGTGGAAGAAGGAGGGGGTAAACGGAGATACAGAGCAGTAAAAGAGAGAGAGAGAGGGGGAGAAAGAGAGATAGCGTGAGAGAGAGAGAGAGGGAGAGAGATAGATGGAGAGAGAGAGAGAGAGAGAGAGAGAGAGAGAGAGAGAGAGAGAGAGAGAGAGAGAGAGAGAGAGAGAGAAATAAGTATAGAGAGTCGGAAAGGAAGATAAATTAAACGGCAATAATACACACAAGCCACTATAATATGGTGATCATTCCAAAAATAAATAAATTCAGAGTCCTTGACAACAGGCAAGACAAAATAAACTCCTGCTGGCAAGCAGGCACACTCCCACCATAAATCATACCTTGGATTTTTATAGAATTCAAAAGATTTATCAACAAACCTTTGCAAAAAATGATACTGAACAAGATACAATTTTGTTAAGTAATGATCTTACCACAAACAACACGAGCACAATTAACCTTGTGGTCACAAGTTTGGAATTGAACTAAACATCAAACATAGTAAATTACATGGAAAAAAATACGACCTTGAACAAAAGTGGTCCAGTGTAATGCTCTGAACAATTCCGTCTTCCAGCGCTCCCACCATGCACGAAGTCGTTCTGGCAGCAGATCATCCCAACCCACCTTGACTCTGCACATCTCTTGTAATACTAACTTACCACGCAGAACGAAAGGTACCAGAATGCCCATAGGATCGTACAGAGATGTGACGGTTGAAAGACCTATTCTATTAGCCTCTCCTGGCCTTTTGGGGTGGTAAACACCATGATGCGGAACATACCATCTAAAGGCTGTGTCAATCTCACCCTCTGGCACTCGCTCAGCGTCACCACGATCTAGAATCGTCTTCATGAAGACTCTGTAATCTTGTTGATAGTCAGGACGTTTGTGAAATTGTCTTTCCAAACTGCGCACTCGCTTCATGGCTGCCTGCCTATTGTCCGACAATGGAGGTCTAACTGTCCTGAATGGCAAGGGCATCTCATAATGACCAGCTTGGTTCACAATGATATTGTCCTCCACTATCTCAAGGAACTTGATATCGTCTTGAGAAAGTTTGGGTGCCTGTATATCAATGAAGTCTCTTTCCAGGACGGATAGAAGATTGTCGACAGTTGTCTCCGTGACTTGCATGGCAAAAACAAATGCGACACCATCCTCAGTTTCAGAACTCGCCTGGACGACAACGTGATGTGATGACCCAACAGAGTCTGGCATGTCCATGTCAGGACCTCCCCCTATGATGCTCCAACCAAGTTTTGTCTTCACCGCAAATGGCGTACCTTGAACCACGTCGATGGGCATGAGAGCGTCTTGGCAGTTATAACCTATCAACAGGGCAACTGGACAATCTGGCAGTAGAGGATGCATTTCAGGCACCAGATGCTGCAAGTGAGGATAACTAGAGGCAGTCTCCCTGGACGGAATTTCAGAAGGATCCAGCTTCAACTCGGGTCTTGAATAGACAGGAGGAAGGTTCATCGTCTCTTTACCATCCACTGACTTAACTTGAAGGCCATGGAAGCGCTTACACTTAATGCCTGGACCTGTACCTGTAATTGTAGAGACTCTCAACACGGCATCATCAAAGGAGGCATCAATCTCTTTTGCAACAGACTCAACGACAAACGATACGTTAGACTGAGTGTCAAGCATTGCATACACCAGAATCTCTTTCTTCGAATCATGCGAGAACAGGTACACAGGAACGATCATAGAAGTCAAAGGGCATCCGTTCATGGAGGCGATACGGTGCGAGCGAGGAATTTGTGAGACATTGGAACTGGAAGCCGAGTTGGAGTTGGACTTATTTTTTGGATCAAAATTGTCATCATGCAGACACGTGGGGTGACTCTTATTGCACTTCTTACACGTCTCTCTTTGCCGACATTGTCGTGATTGGTGAAGAGTGGTCTTCAGACATGCAAAACACAGATTCTTCTTGAATGCAAAGTCTATCCTCTCTTTGACGGTCAGTTTTTCAAAATCTGGGCAAGCGGTCAACAAATGCTTATTGTTGCACAAGATGCACGGATGTGGACGATTTCAAGGAAAGTTAGGCATACCAGTAGACGTCATGGCACTGCGCTTCAAGGGCAAGGCAGGACCAGTTTTCTGTTGCG
Source organism: Oncomelania hupensis (assembly GCA_036898135.1). Taxonomy (NCBI): domain Eukaryota; kingdom Metazoa; phylum Mollusca; class Gastropoda; order Littorinimorpha; family Pomatiopsidae; genus Oncomelania; species Oncomelania hupensis. The sequence continues at coordinate 45,041,586 of CM072514.1, read as the reverse complement.
CAATACTGGCGACCACTCCAAAAACAGGGTCGTTGGCAATCTCTGCCTCTTGTGCGATGAAGCGAGAAAAGTCTTCGAAGGAAGGATACCTGTTATGCTGCTGTTTGACTGTGGCAACTACACGGCACCATCGATGCGACATCCAGTCAGGAATTTTCTCCACCAGCCGCTTGATGTAGTGAGTGTCATTCAGAATACCAAGGCCACCGACCTCCTTTGCTGCGGTTCCACACTGTAGCAGAAAATCGGAAAAGCTTCGCAAACCACTGTTGTCTCTATTCTTGATGGGTACCCACTGTTCCAACTTAGAACGAAATGCCTGAGATACAACATAGCTGCTTCCAAATCTTTGCTCTAAGACATGCATAGCCTGACTAAATGCAGAGGCTTCACGTAACAAAAAGAAACCACTGACCGCTTCCCGTGCCCCACCCCCAAGGTACTTCTGAAGGTACAACAACTTTTCACTAGCTGGAATGTTTTGACGTTCAATCAACAGAGAGAAAGCGGACCCCTCCAGGTAGGGTACTGAAGAGCGTCTCCGTAGAAGACTGAGGGCTCTTGTGTTGGCAACCTGGTTTGAACCAAAGCGTCAGCCAAGGTTTGTGACAAAGCATTCACTTGCGTATCGTTAACAGTACAAGATTGCACAGAGTTCTGATTTCTTGCGTTATTGTCATACAAACTGACACAAGCATCTGGCGTAGTAATCTTGCATGAGTCATAATAGTACATTGGATCATAAGGATCAGATGCAGACACGATGAGGTCACTATCAAGTCTGGGACCCTGAATAAATGGAGCAGCATTAGGATGCAAGCTGCTTGATTGCAAAATGTGGAACTTGTGAAAGCTGTCTATCGGAACACTAGGATCACGCAATTGAGACCGAGCATCGTTCATTCCAGTCCCGTAGCAGCAATGACCCGCTGGCATGCCTGAGCCAGAGATCGAAGGTAATGAAACCTGCTGTGTCGTGAGAATGCCAGACATAGTTACTAGAGCTTGACTTCCCGCTGCAGCATAACTGTAAAGCCAGGGCGGTCTGTCCAACCTGTCAAACGTAGGTTGTCTTCCTGGGTGGTTGCTGCATGGCGCTGAATCGGAACCCGACACCCATCTTTCAGAAGTCAAGCGAGGAACCATCGAGGACGCTAGGAAAACTGTCGTTGGTACAGTTGGTGTGGCTGAGCTGGTTCTGACCTTGACATCGTCTGCGGAAGAGACCGCTGTGTAGATGACGGCCTGTTGAGTTGTTGAGAAGGGGTCGCCGATGGCTGACTGTACTGAAGAGGAAGGAGGCAGAGGGACGTTAAAGGTCAACCCAGTCATCGTAGGTCGAACGTCTGCCGAAAGTGGGCGAGCGTGCTGCATGGTTTGGCGGTAGGACTGCAAAACATCCTCTGATGACGTCCAGCTTCCCACTGGATGAACAGGATGGTTGCTGGAGGGGAAGGCAGGTACAGACGCAGCTTGAGTCTGGAGAAAGATGACAGGACCCCTGTCAGAGATGCCTGCAGACTGGTCAAAACATGGTTGGTCGGGCAGCACTTGACCAAATGGCGCCACAGTAGGGGCGTTGATGCTCTGCACCTCTTGCTTGAAGTGTTGCTGGCTTATAGTCATTGGACATATGGTCAAAAGCGGTGTACTCAGGTTAGTAGGAGTATGGGGAAAAACTATTTGAGACTGTTGGTCCATTGACTGAATTAAATCTATTTTCGGTAATTGAGGAGGTCTGTACTCTAAATCTTCTAACGCTTCTAAGATTGCCAACTGTTCATCACAGTCCCCCTGGATGTGAGTTAACTCAAGTTCTTGCTCCAACCTGCTTCTTTCCTTAGCTAACGCTATGTTCTCAAGTTCTGTCTCCAACTCCTCGTCAATTTTAGCCTGAATAGCCAATGCTTCTTGCTTCTCCCTTTCTTCTTCTAACAGACATTCCCTTTCCCTGGCGTCAGCTAAAAGTTGTCTCTTTTCCCTTTCAACTTTAAATTTAGCCTGCATAGCCAATGCTTCTCGTCTCTCCCTTTCTTCTTCTAACAGACATTCCCTTTCCCTAGCTTCAGCTATAAGTTGTCTTTTTTCCCTTTCAACTTTAAATTCTATCTGTCTTTCCTGTTCTTTAATTGCTGCCTTTTTTCTTGCCTGTTTTGCCTTAGTCAACTGCTCAACCTTACTTAGCTCAAGCAATTGCTTCTCCTGAGCTGACGCAGAGGCCTTAGCCTTTAACCTCGCAGCTAGAGCTGCAGACTGAGAACGCGCTTCAATCTTCTTGCTAGACAAACATGTCTCTGTTGAAGAGTGCCCACTCTTAAATGACCTTGACCCTGCGGATCTTGAGTTACTAGCAGAAGCAGTATCCTTCATCCCTGATAAATTGCTAATATGAGCATTAGCTTGCAGAGTTTTAATTTCTAGATCAGTTACTGTAGCATCTACTTCAGGATTTTCTTCTAACAGAAGTAGTGCAGTAGCAGCACCAACAAAGGCACTTTGGTAGGAGGCTAGTTCTCTCTGTAGAGCCTTAAGCCTTTCTAAACTTGGCTGGGGTTTACCTAACTGACAGGAAATTGCATCCAAAACCCTAACCAAATGATTTTTTTCTTTATGAAATCTAGACGTTTTGACCCCAACTTGATACTCTTGACCCTTTGCTGTAAGTAACCTTTTGCGACTTGTTTCCTCAGACTGAGTTTGCTCATCCAAAGGAGATATCTGTCCTTCCTTACACTCCTCAGAATAAACTTCCTCATCTTTTAAACTGTCTAATAAATCCTCTTTACCTTCTTGCAAACTCATGTTGCTCAAAACGAACGTTACTTTCTTTCAAACAAATGGCATCAACTATCCATTAGACTTTCTCTTTATGAGTTGGACCCGTGACAATACTGCTTTTATTCACCCCGCCTACGTAACTACCTTACCCGAACCAAATACAAGTAGAAAAAGATTTCACTGTGCTAGCCCACTAAATCTACCAACTCGCATTCATCTTGTATTTAAGTAAGAGTCACTCAAAACAGTACCACGATTTTATTTACTTTCAAAGGGGGACAAGAGAGTACACCATCAGACCAAGTCCGAACCACAAGCTATCTAGGTGACTGTTTAGGTGAAATCTGTCGAACATAAACACCTATGTTAAACAACGTAACATAACATAAAATATGTGAACATAACATACATGCCAAAATAAACATGTCATACACTGCATGAAAATAATTTCTTTAAACCAAGCATATTCCAAAAATGTTCACATGAGCAGACGGCATCAAAACTCCAACATAGATCATATAAACGTGTTCTCCAAAAAATAAACGTTTACCTATGCATCTTTCTTAAACAGAATTTTAGAGAACCTATTTCCCTAAAAGACTTAAAACTTACAAACAAAGCATATGTAAGAACACATTTATATGATAGAGTTAGAACAATAATTTCACCGCACATGAAGAACACTCAAGAAAAGGTCTTAGAACAAAACAAACTATCCAAAGAAAATGACCTGCTAAAAGAGATGAGGCAGAGAAAACAGAAAGAAAAATAAAAGATGGATATAAATAAAGGGAAGAAACAGGTGAAAATAGAAAGAAATAGAGGAAGTAGGAGAAAATGGAGAGAAGAAAGAATAAAGAAATTGAAGAAAGTGAGAAAGGAACATAAAGAGGGAGAGAAAAGAAGAAAGAGGAAGAGAAAGGAAGAAAGAGGGAGAGAAAAGGACAGAAAAAGGAAAGGAAAGAGAGGGAGGGAAAGGTGGCAGAATGAGAGAAAGGAAGAAAGAGGGAGGGAGAAAGGGATGGAAAGAGGGAGAAAAAGGGCAGAAAAAGACACAAAGGAGGAGGAAATAAAAGGAAATCTAAATAACACAAATAGAATTGGAACGAAATTATTCACATTCTAGAAGTATACACATAAATGCAATCAATAACTGACCTTTTGGTTTCTCAAAATGCGAGACGAAAAAAGTAGGTAGACAAAATAGCTAACATGACAGTGGCGAGAAAACTTGAAAAACATAACTTTCTTCACTTCTTTAGGCACAAAATCCAAACTCTTACATTCACACTAGACAAAGAAAACTTCCTGCAGCTCTTACAATTGTCACGGGCCAACTAAACGAAAAAACCAGCTCCAAAATACACAATTATACATGAGTTCAGATCTCACCAAACAAGTAAATGAAAACAAGCTGCACGCAAAATGCACGCAAACTTTACCCAACCTCACGATCGTCAAAAAAGTCGTTAGTCCGTGCACTGTGCGCAAAATGCATTCGCTGCACAGACACATAGGCCTACACTCAAACTGGAAGGCAAAGGTACATAGAGAACAAGGAAAACGATGAGGTGGAAGAAGGAGGGGGTAAACGGAGATACAGAGCAGTAAAAGAGAGAGAGAGGGAGAAAGAGAGATAGCGGGAGAGAGAGAGAGAGAGGGAGAGAGAGAGATGGAGAGAGAGAGAGAGAGAGAGAGAGAGAGAGAGAGAGAGAGAGAGAGAGAGAGAGAGAGAGAGAGAGAAATAAGTATAGAGAGTCGGAAAGGAAGATAAATTAAACGGCAATAATACACACAAGCCACTATAATATGGTGATCATTCCAAAAATAAATAAATTCAGAGTCCTTGACAACAGGCAAGACAAAATAAACTCCTGCTGGCAAGCAGGCACAAGTGTTAAACAGCCCAAGGTCTCCACGATCCAAAGCAAGTGGCTTATGCCTTACGGAAGAATACGAAGCCTTGGACAGATGGACAGAGTACTGCTCTGACCTTTACAATCACAAACCAAACGTAGACCCATCAGTTCTAGCATGTCCAGAGAACAGAGAAGAAGAAGAAATCCTCCCAATTTTCCAAGAAGAAGTTGAGGCAGCAGTGCAATCGCTGAAGAAGGGGAAGTCAGCAGGAGTGGACAACATACCCGCGGAACTGCTTCAAGCAGGAGGAGAAGCGATGGTCGATGCAGTCACCATTATGTGTAACAAGATGTGGCCGAGTGGGGAGTAGCTTACACCATGGACCCAGTCGCTTGTCACCACTCTTCCCAAAAAAGGTAACCTTCAGGAATGTGAAAATTACCGTACCATCAGCCTCTTCAGCCATCCCAACAAGGTCCTTCTGAAAATAATACTCAACAGGTTGAAACCTCAAGCTGAACAAATCATAGCGGAAGAGCGAACAGATTTTTAACCTCAGAATAATCTGTGAGATATACCTACAGCACCAACATCTATATCATGTTTTCGTAGACATCAAAAAGGCGTTTGACCGAGTCTGGCAGGCAGCTCTGTGGGCAACCATGAGAGTGTACAACATCTGCCCTAAAATTGTTGAAGTCATCAAAAGCCTGTATGACAAGGCTACCAGTGCAGTCCTCCACAACAGCGCCATCGGAAACTGGTTCAGAACAACAATCGGTGTGCGTCATGGATGCCTACTCTCTCCAACACTCTTCAACATCTTCCTAGAGCGCATCATGTCAGATGCCCTTGCAGACCACGAAGGCACAGTCAGCATAGGGGGAAGAGCAATCTCCAACCATCGTTTTGCGGATGACATTGATGGATTGGCTGGAGAGGAATAAGAGCTTGAACGGCTGGTACAGAGGCTTGACACCACCTCCAGAGCCTATTGAATGGAAATAAGTGCAGATAAGACCAAAATGATGACCAACAACACCAATGGCATCAACACGGACATCAAAGTCCAAGGTCAATCCCTGAACACAGTGCATAGCTTCAAATATTTAGAAACCATTGTATCAGACAATGGGTCCCGACAGGAAGTCCTCTCCAGGATCGCACAAACAACTGCTGCCCTGGCGAGGTTGAAGCCAATTTGGAAAGATAGGACCATCAGTCTACATGCCAAGGTAAGGCTGCTGCGCTCCCTTTTCATCTCCATCTTTCTATATGCTTGCGAAACATGGACCCTCACAGCAGATCTCCAACGAAGAATACAAAGCATGGAGATGAGGTGCTACAGAAGACTTCTGGGCATTTCCTATACCCAGAACATCACCAACGACGAAGTCCGACAGACCATAACACAAGCCATTGGACAACACGATGACCTGCTCACAGTGGTGAAGAAACGGAAACTCCGATGGTATGGCCACGTCACCAGATCATCAGGTCTTGCAAAGACCATCCTGCAAGGCACAGTGCAAGGAAGTAGAAGAAGATGGAGACCGAAAAAGAGGTGGGATGACAACATTCGAGACCGGACTGGTTTGACACTGAGCAAAACAATCAGGGTTGCTGAGGACAGGGAAAGATGGAGTACATTGGTTAAACGATCATCTGTGGTGCCCCTACGACCTGCGAGTTATGGGATAGGATAGAATAGGATTGGATATGTTATTTACTTGTAAGATTAAATTATCAAAATAATAATTACCTCCTTTGCTCCCAAAATATGTACTGAGCTTTGCCACACCTTTCGAATCGGAGGGCTTCAACGACGGCGTTCGCCGCAGTTTGAAGCGCTAGCGCGAGTCGGAATAAGCAAGCAAAGGGACGGAACTTTGACTATTTGTGTTTTTGCTAAAACGTCAACGTAAGCCAGGGTTGCCCACACTATGACTTTTTCAGCATGCAAGGTACTTTTAAAATGACCAAGACAAAATGATCTACCTACCACCAAAATGCAAAACATATATATAGTCATATAATAGGCTGACGTCAATTTTTTTTTTACTGCTACGGGATCTACTCAGTCACACTGCCTTCACGATGGACCGGTCGATCGCGATCGACGTATTGGGCACTCCTGTCGTAATCCATTATATTATCCATTAGGAATATCGTTTTCTTTCTTTTCATTTTTTCCGCTCGTGGCCGTGGCCCCCCCCCCCACCCCCCACCCCCCGTTAAAAAAAAGAAATAAAATAAAATAAAATAAAATAAAATAAATAAATAAATAGAATGTCGCCGAAGATGGGAAATATCAGCTTTGCTCTTTGTGGAGCACGAAAGACAGTGTTCGTCTGGAGATTGTTTAGAATGATTGCAATGATTGCAGTTTTTTAGGGAGAAGATTGCGAGGGCTTGCATATTGTGGGAAAGGTCAAATATATATATATATATATATATATATATATATATATATATATATATATATATATATATATATATATATATATATATATATATATATATATATATAATTTTATATAGAACTTCATTCAGGCTTTGGAAGATCAGTCCTTTGAAGGATGGAATAGGGAGGAGATGAAGATGGTGGTTCATTGTAAATTTTGAATAACGTATTGAAGTCGGACTATTATTTGATTTGAAGTTAGCGAAAAGTATCTGTGGACTCCCTCCAAGTTGGCGCTTCGACTATTCCGGTGTCCAGCACAGCACGAGACTTTGGTCTTCTTGTGGACAGGGGCCTCACCATGGTGCCTCAAGTCAGCGCCACAGTCAGACCATGCTACCTTGGTCTGCGAACACTGGGTCAACTTAGGCCAGATCTGGACAGAAAAACGGCCAACACACTAATTGCTGTTTCGCTCATCCAGTCTCGCTTGGACTTCTGCAACAGCTTTGTTTGGGGCTTGCCCAAGTGCCAGCTGCAGAGGCTACAAAAAGTTCAAAACACAGCAGCTCGGATTGTGATAAAAGACTCATGAGCATTGTAATGTTTATTTGAGCTCCTCGCAAGTATAAGTGCAGAGAATAATTATGTTGTGAGCCTGTACTATAAAGGACAGGACAACGCTGGAGTCTCGCCACTCTACAAAGGAGGCTCCCTACACAGCGACAGTACCTCCAAGGCCAAGATACTACTGCAGCAGTTCCAGTCCGTCTTCACGAAACGTGACGACTCTCCTCCTCCGGAGCTGAAGGGTGCCCCAGTTCCATCGCTGGAGAAGCTTACCATCACCATCGAGGGCGTCGCAAAACTCCTAAGGAACCTCAAGCCCAACAAAGCATCTGGCCCAGACGGCATCCCGAACCGCATCCTGAAGACATGCGCCGACTCCATCGCTCCTTCCCTGACTGCTATATTCAACACCTCCATTGAGGCTGGACAACTACCAAAGGATTGGCTATCTGCAAACATATCTTCCATCTACAAGAAAGGCGACAGAAACAAAGCAGAGAACTATCGCCCAGTGTCCTTGACCTCAGTCGCTTGTAAACTATTAGAGCATATCATCTGCCACCACCTTCACAAGCACTTTGAACAGCACGGAGTGCTATCCAGCCGCAACCATGGTTTCAGGACCGGCCACTCATGTGAAACTCAGCTCCTCACCACCATGCAGGACATCCTGTCGTCACATGATGCAGGCCACCAGACGGACGTCATCATACTCGACTTTAGCAAGGCGTTCGACACAGTACCGCACAGCAAGCTACTCCACAAGCTGGCCCACTACGGCGTGCGGGGCACTATCCACACCTGGCTGACCAGTTTCCTGACCAAGCGGACGATGAGGGTGGTGCTGGAGGGGGAGACATCTGAAGAGGTAGAGGTCGAGTCCGGCGTCCCACAGGGTACAGTGCTTGGGCCGTTATTGTTCCTATGCCACATAAACGATTTGCCGGACACCGTGAAGTCTACTGTCAGACTGTTTGCAGACGACTGCCTGCTGTACCGCCAGATCCGCTCCTTCCAAGACCATCTTGCCCTACAGGCCGACCTCAAGAGCTTAGAAGTGTGGGCCGCCCAGTGGGGGATGAGATTCAATGCGCAGAAATGCTACGTACTCTCCACCAGATCCAAGTCTCACTTCTTCTATAGCCTCGGAGACACCATCCTCCAACAGGTCGAGCAGAACCCCTACCTAGGCATCCAAATCTCAGCAGACCTTAAATGGGGACCACACATCACCAGCCTATGCAAGAGGGCAGGATCTACACTTGGCTTCCTACGCCGGAACCTTCGGAACTGCCCACAAGAGTGCCGTCGCCTTGCCTACATCGCTCTTGTTAGGTCCACCCTTGAGTATGGGTCGGTGGTATGGGATCCCTACTACAAACAAGACATTGAGAGACTTGAACGCATCCAACGCCTGGCTGCGAGGTTTATTACCAAGGACTACAAGTCCAGGGACCCAGGATGCATTGGCAGGATGCTCGAGTACCTCAAACTTCCCACACTCCAGGAACGTCGCCAGCAACTCCGGCTGACGATGCTCTACAAGATCGCCAATGGTCTTGTACCCGCCCTACCCCCTGATTCCTTCCTCACTCCTGTGAGCGGCACTAGACGTAGGGTCAAACCCACAGCGTACGAGGGGTATGTGAACCAGAACATTATACAGAGACAGGCAACCAACAATAGCCGCTGTTTCAAGGCTCCTCCCTCCAAGACAGAGCAGTACAGGGGCTCATTCTTCATAAAGACAGTGATCGAGTGGAACAACCTCGACGATACCACCGTCACCTTGCCCACGCCCAACGCCTTCTCAGCAGCGTTAGGGCGGCAGAAACCTGTGTAAACAACCCTGTGTTTTTATCAAGTTTTTAACTGTTTAGATTAGAACCTTTTAAACAGACAGTGTACCCATTGCCTACATCTGGGCAAACGGACTGTTAAAACCGCTAGGTACAGCAGTAAGAAGACCAGCTGAAGTGTAAATATGACTGTTAAAGAATCTTTTTTTTTTAGATGCGCACACCCTAAAACGTCACGTTGATAGTCGTCATCGGCTTCTGTGGCGCACCCGCCAATCTACATCCACAGGCGGGCTATCCAGATCCAGAAGGATGTGACGTACCGGCGCGAGACACGATTATATTTAGTTTTGGATGACGTCGACCGAAGTTTTTTGCATCACACGTACGTGGTTCCTGCGGTATTTAAAACATTCTTTGGACAGAATAAATATTGCCAACCAGTAATCTTAATCGTTTCACGGAGTTGAATGTTAGTATATATATAATATTTACAAACAACTTAACAGATTAAGAGAGTTCAATTTCCATGACAGCTTATCAACTTCCTGGATATTGTTTAGCAACGAGAACTGTTAGCTCGGGACTAGACAACAAAGAAGGATGAAGCTGAAGACCTGGAGTTTGGAAACCTCCTTAGTTCCTCTTTCACGCCTTTTAACAATAACTTTACAGTCGGCAAAGTAACTAGTCAATCCATTCAATGCAGGGTTGAAACTGCAGGATTTGAAGAAGTTCGAACTGGTAAGAATTTTAATTCTGCGCGTCCGCGGAGGAGAATGTATTTGTGTCAGGACGACCGCCATTCATTGTTGTTGATGCACATTTGTGTTCGTTCGATTGAGTGTTTGCGCGATCATTTTTTTGGTTAAATAATGGGGTGATATTATTTGTCAATGATCGAAGTTATGTTTTTATAAATCTTGTAAATGAAACGAGTATCATCGACTTGGAGAAATGAATTGCAACTTTGGTTACCATGTCAACTAGTTAACGGTTTTGGTAAGACGGTTTTCTATCAAGTCGATACTCATTTTCAGACCTCTGTAAGCTGATGATTAACGAAGTTAGGTACTTCGCTATGTTGCAGGGTCGGACTTCTTCCTAATTTGTTCTCATTCTACCTGTGAGTCGGGTTACCTATTTTGCCGAGTTTCATCGTTGCGGAAGATCCGACGACTATCGTTCATCATTGTATCCACCCGGATTGATCGGTATCATCATGACATTGCACGAAAGACTTTGAAAGAACTTTGCGAATACTTATATGACTCTTCGTATCATCTACATCCTCGATCGTCACTACGTCAATGTTACCCGAGCTGAGTCCATATTTATTTTATGTGTTGGCTAAGTTAGAAAGCCATCTTACTATCATCCATTCATTAAAAATAAGTTAATGTGAAGTAAAGTTGTCTTTTAGTTTGTAAAAGAGAGATGAGGAAGTGTTTGATGTGTAAAGTTTAATGTTCAACATCATTTCAGACAAATAGCAACACACGCACATAACTGGAAACTTAAACCTTGCCCACTATCTCATCTCAAATTCGTAACAAGTGGGGGCTTCGTCCGACGGATTCTTAACAGTCATAACTCTACTTTTCTTGTTGCAGAACATTACTTCACATTATCCATCTTGTTTTGCATGAATGTTCATTGATGTTCTATTTTGATGTTGAACGTTTTCCATCATGTTCAATACTTATAACTTGTATCATCATGATGTTTAGTAACCGCAGACAATGCAGAATCAAGATTCTGACAGTCATTACCCAGTTATCACTTTGAAACAGAACTTATCGGGAACTTCTGTTTAAAGGAAATAAGTTGACGGAATAACGTATTTTCTAGTCAATCATTCATTTGATTGATGTGCTGGTACTAAATTTGTTATCAATTTTCGGTCATTGATAGTCGAAATTTGGAGACAATAGGTCTGTGTCAGTACTGGTAAAGCGTGAGGCAACAGACGGAAATTAGTTAGATGTAACTAAGCAGTCTGGACGTTGTTTAACAACTAGATGAAACAGTTCTAGTGAGACAGTTTATTTGCGGAGGTCAAGTAAACAGTATTGTTAACGGCGGGCACTTTAATAGGTCGAAGGCTGTCATGTTAATTGAACAGTAGGGCCGTTAAAGTTTATTTTTTCTAGCAACTCTGTTCTCAGAAAATGTAGAGACAATAGAGTTAGTTAGCGGAACGTTTGATAACGTTACAAGGTTACTGGCTGGTTCGGTCTGCCAAGAAGGAACAGACGCAGGATTACGTCAGTGTGTATAAGCTGTGGTATATAGTTATACACGAGGAAAGTCTCTGGAAGTTTGTGTATTTATTCAGAGCGGACTGTATCTGATCGAGGCCGCGGAGTAAGTCCTCTTTACAGTTAGTCTTTACATAGTGAGTACAGATGAGACAATAGGGAAATATTTTGAGTAAATATTATTGTAGATCTGAGCACTATTTACTACGAGTTAGGAGGGAGATATATCATTGCGATTATTTGAACTAACTGGAGTGAGCGTAGTATGTTAAAATACATTGTTTTCTTGGATTCAAGTAAATTCATATTCTCGATTTTCTTTTGTGAAGTATTTTCTTAGCAATCTGTAGAGATTGTAGTTCAGCTTATAACGTTTGCATTTTACCAACCTTATCCATGAGCGTAACCACGAGGTCGCAATCCAAACAAATGGATAACAACGATTTGATTGCCAGATTGAAAGCCGAAGCTGATAGTCTAGGATTATCGGGCGCTGACTTAGTGCAGTACGTGAAAGATGAAAGAAAACGCATCGATGATCAGGAAGCAGAAGAGCGGAAAAGGAAAGATGCACTAGAAGCTAAAAAGATCGAAGCAGAAGAAAGGAAGAGAAAGGACGAATTAGAGGCTAAAAAGATTGAGGCAGAATTCGAAGAGAGGAAAAGAAGAGATGAACAAGGGTTTGAATTGGAAAGACTCAAACTCCGAGCTGAGCTGAACGTCAATGATAACGCTTCCAACGATAGAATTGAGAACCCAAGGCAACACCAAGATAAATTCAAAGTAAAGTTACCTTTTTTGGAAGACAAAGATGATCTTGAGTCTTACCTTAGGACCTTTGAAAGGACCGCCAAGATTCAATCATGGCCGGAAAATGAATGGGCATCCAGGTTGGGTACCCTACTCAAAGGTAAAGCGCGGGACGTATATTCATTGATGGCTGACGAAAAGGCGGAAGATTATGAAACGTTAAAGGCAGCCTTGCTCAATCGTTTTCGCCTGACGGCAGAAGAATACCGAAAGAAATTTCGCACTGCAAGACGTCAGACAAATGAAACAACGCAAGAATTCGCGACAAAAATCGATCTATGGCTTACGCGATGGCAACAGTTAGCCGGCAAAAGCGACACATATAAAGATCTTAGGGATCTATTTATGATCGAGAAGTTTGTTGAGGGCGTACCCTTCGACCAAGCGAGATTCATTCTCGAAAGAGCACCCGCTGACATGGAAGAAGCCGTAGCCCATGCTCTCATTTTTGAGTCGGCGAAAATTACCGCGTGTTCTAGCCATGAACGGTTCAAGAATCCTCTTCATAACAAATCCAAGGGCGCTGAGCATAGACCGAAAGAAGTCGGTGAAGGTGAGAAAACGAAAGACAGTAAAACTTCGAACGCAGGTCAAGGTCGCAGAGGCGATTTTTCGAGGCAAACATGTTTTTCGTGTAACCAAGTGGGTCATGTGTCAAGACATTGTCCCAAAAAGGTTACGACCCAGTCAGCTGCGGCGATCATACCAAGCATGGTACAACCAGTAGGAGCCAGTAGCAGCGTGTTGTGTGAGACGTGCACACAAATCCCGTTTTCACCCGAGTGTCAGGTGATGGTGGGGAAAGTAACCACATTAGCATTACGCGATACGGGGGCGTCAATCACGATTGTTCAATCCGGTCTTGTACCCGATGAATGCAAGACAGGACGAACGGTAGACATAGTGTTGGCATCTTCTGCAGAGAAATTAAAACTTCCGATCGCTGTAGTACAGTTGAACACTCCGTATTTTAACGAAATGACGGAGGTTGCGCTTATGGACAAGCCGATATGTCCGGTGCTGATAGGCAACTATCGGAAGACGGAATCCGGAGATATCTACCCTGTTCCTGTTTACGCAGTGCGTACACTGTGTGCTGCAGTACAGACTAGAGCAGGAATGAAGCGAGAGGACCGAACTCTCAAGATTTCTGGGTCTATACTGGGTGACGTGACTCCAGAGCAGCTGAGTCAAGAGCAGCGGTTAGATTCTACTCTGGAAAATATTCGGAAACTTGCAGACTTAGGGACAACTATTTCTGGTAAGAAGAAAGTTGGAAAAAGAGTTCCTGCTGAGTACAGATGGGAGAAAAACATTCTGTACAGATTCTTCGAGCAGAATGGGAAAATGACTCGTCAAGTCGTTGTACCTAAGAAGTACCGAAGTGAAGTGCTACGCTTAGCACACGATACCCCTATGGCTGGTCATTTGGGTATTCGAAAGACCAGGATGCGAATTTGGGATGACTTTACATGGCCAGGAGTTTGTGGTGAAGTACGCAGGTACTGCGCGTCATGCGATATCTGTCAGAGAACTACACCAAAAGGCCACACCAAGAAAGTACCCATAGGTCGCATGCCTATCATCAACACACCATTTGAACGTGTCGCTGTCGATCTTATCGGACCTATTATTCCAATCTCAGACCGAGGACATCGATACATCGTAACCATGGTCGACTACGCCACCAGGTACACTGAAGCGAAGCCACTCAAAACGATCAAAACAGAAGAAGTGTCTGAAGCACTCTGGGAGATGTGGACACGCCTAGGAATTCCAAAGGAAATTCTCACAGATCGTGGATCTCAGTTTGTGGGAAATCTAGCAGACGAAGTCAACAAACTCTTGAGCATCAAAGGATTACGGACCACTCCGTATCACGCGCAAGGAAATGGGCTGGTGGAGAGATTCAACGGAACCATCAAAAGCATGCTCAAACATCTCTGCCAGGAACAGCCAAAAGATTGGGACCGGTTTATTCCCGCTTTGCTTTTCGCAATTAGAGAAGTTCCACAAGAGTCTCTTCAATTTTCTCCGTTCGAACTACTCTATGGGCGTACAGTGCGAGGTCCTATGCAGATACTCAAGGAGTTATGGACAAAGGAAAAGCAAGACGAAGAAGTTCGTACTACTTTCCAATACGTGGTCGATCTACGTAATAAGATCGAAGACACATGTGCAATTGCTAGAGACAACCTACAGAAAGCCGCAGCTAAGCAAGCAAAGTTCTTCAACGTGAAAGCCAAAGCTAGGTCATTCAACGTAGGGGATAAAGTTTTGCTTCTTCTTCCAAATAAATCTAACAAGCTTCAAATGACATGGAAGGGTCCATACATTGTGTCAGACAAAGTCAACGATTTCGACTACAGGATCAATATCGGCGACAAGGAGAGACTGTACCATGCCAATATCCTCAAGAAGTACATTGACAGAACGCCTACCACAGAAACGCACATCGTTGCCGTGGTAATAACTGAGGATAAAGATGAACCAGACACACCCACTTCTCGAACTTCATCGATCCCTCTGATTACATTGCAAAGGACAGAAGGACCGAAGGACGTTCATATTGCTGAAGATCTCAGCAAGAGTGAAAAAGCAGCGTTGCTTCGCGACATTCAGACCAGAGAGTCAGTTCTCTCTGATTTACCAGGTTGCACACCTCTGCAGTCTTGCGAAATACCGCAAGAGAAAGAAGGAGCTGTATTTGTTCGTCAGTACCCACTGCCGTACGCGAAAATACAAGCAATTGGCAAAGAGGTAGATGCCATGTTGGAAATGGGTGTAATTGAACCAGCAGCGTCACCATACAGCGCTCCGGTTGTTTTGATACAAAAGAAGGATGGGAGCAACAGATTTTGTATCGACTATCGCAGGCTGAACCAAGTGACGAAATTTGACGCTGAGCCGATGCCAGATGTGAACCAGTTGTTCACAAAGCTCAGTAACAAGAAGATCTTTTCTAAGCTCGACCTTTCGAAAGGATACTGGCAGATCAAGATGGCTGACGAAGATAAAGATAAAACAGCATTTACCACACCTCAAGGTCAATTTAGATGGAAAGTCATGCCTTTTGGTCTGAAAAACGCTGGCGCAGTATTTTCCCGCATGATGCGCAAACTCTTGAAACCGATCGATCAAGAGTCAGTTAGCAATTTTATGGATGACGTATTAATTGCGACAGATACCTGGGAACAGCATGTCAAGATTCTTCGACAAGTGCTAGACAGATTAGCGGAGTGTAATCTTACAGCAAAGCCGTCGAAATGTTTTCTGGGGTACAGAAATCTGTCATTTCTAGGACATGAAATCAGCTCCGGTATTATCCGACCAGAATCAGATAAACTGCAGAAAGTCAAAAACGCACAGCAACCCAAGACTAAGAAGGATCTTAGGGCCTTTTTAGGGTTAGCGAATTACTACAGAAAGTTCATACCGCGATTCGCTACTATTGCTCTGCCATTGACAGACAGAACGAAAAAGGGTCACCCAGACATAGTGCGATGGGATGATGATTGCCAAAAAGCGTCTGATACGTTGAAGGACAAACTATGCGAGAAACCTGTCATCATCATGGCAGATACGCAAAAACCATACGTACTCAGAACTGATGCATCCGACAGAGGAATTGGGGCCGTATTGATGCAAGATCACGGACAAGGACTTCAACCAATAGCGTATGCTAGTAAAAAACTGAACAATGCCGAGACAAAATACGCCACAATCGAAAAAGAGTGCATGGGAATCGTTTGGGGGGTAAAGAAATTTGAACCTTACCTGTATGGAACTAAGTTCACGATCGAAACCGATCATCAGCCACTGCAATATCTGAAAAAGTCCAAGACTGAGAACGGTCGCTTGATGAGGTGGGCAATACAGTTGCAGCAGTACGATTTCACTGTCAAGGTCATTCCAGGGAAAGATAACGTGGGAGCAGACTTCCTCAGTCGCTCAATGTAACGTAACATTCGGATGTAATCATACAAAATGAATATGGGAGAAATAGATTTTTGTATGGATTATTGTTATCTGAATGCCAGGATAGAATACTGAGTATATGCCGTAAGTAAACCAGGGTTTACTAAACTCAGTAACAAGAATGTTAGTTGTTGAAATTTAGTTTTTGTTCGAAGTAGAAGGTTAGAGTAAAGTAATAATTAACTTTCTCAGTCGCTCATTGTTACGATAATGTGTTATCCACATTTCGCTTAAGATGGGGGGTATTGTAATGTTTATTTGAGCTCCTCGCAAGTATAAGTGCAGAGAATAATTATGTTGTGAGCCTGTACTATAAAGGATGTGACGTACCGGCGCGAGACACGATTATATTTAGTTTTGGATGACGTCGACCGAAGTTTTTTGCATCACACGTACGTGGTTCCTGCGGTATTTAAAACATTCTTTGGACAGAATAAATATTGCCAACCAGTAATCTTAATCGTTTCACGGAGTTGAATGTTAGTATATATATAATATTTACAAACAACTTAACAGATTAAGAGAGTTCAATTTCCATGACAGCTTATCAACTTCCTGGATATTGTTTAGCAACGAGAACTGTTAGCTCGGGACTAGACAACAGAACTTTGCCAAAGAAGGATGAAGCTGAAGACCTGGAGTTTGGAAACCTCCTTAGTTCCTCTTTCACGCCTTTTAACAATAACTTTACAGTCGGCAAAGTAACTAGTCAATCCATTCAACGCAGGGTTGAAACTGCAGGATTTGAAGAAGTTCGAACTGGTAAGAATTTTAATTCTGCGCGTCCGCGGAGGAGAATGTATTTGTGTCAGGACGACCGCCATTCATTGTTGTTGATGCACATTTGTGTTCGTTCGATTGAGTGTTTGCGCGATCATTTTTTTGGTTAAATAATGGGGTGATATTATTTGTCAATGATCGAAGTTATGTTTTTATAAATCTTGTAAATGAAACGAGTATCATCGACTTGGAGAAATGAATTGCAACATTGGTTACCATGTCAACTAGTTAACGGTTTTGGTAAGACGGTTTTCTATCAAGTCGATACTCATTTTCAGACCTCTGTAAGCTGATGATTAACGAAGTTAGGTACTTCGCTATGTTGCAGGGTCGGACTTCTTCCTAATTTGTTCTCATTCTACCTGTGAGTCGGGTTACCTATTTTGCCGAGTTTCATCATTGCGGAAGATCCGACGACTATCGTTCATCATTGTATCCACCCGGATTGATCGGTATCATCATGACATTGCACGAAAGACTTTGAAAGAACTTTGCGAATACTTATATGACTCTTCGTATCATCTACATCCTCGATCGTCACTACGTCAATGTTACCCGAGCTGAGTCCATATTTATTTTATGTGTTGGCTAAGTTAGAAAGCCATCTTACTATCATCCATTCATTAAAAATAAGTTAATGTGAAGTAAAGTTGTCTTTTAGTTTGTAAAAGAGAGATGAGGAAGTGTTTGATGTGTAAAGTTTAATGTTCAACATCATTTCAGACAAATAGCAACACACGCAAATAACTGGAAACTTAAACCTTGCCCACTATCTCATCTCAAATTCGTAACAAGCATACCAGTTCTTCAGAAACTTCATTGGCTCTCCGTTGAAAAGCGGATTAAACATAAAATACTTTCCCTTGTGTTTGGATGCAAGGAAGGATCAGCACCCAAGTACCTGCAAGAACTCCTCCCTTGGCGCGCTCCTGAGCGAAACCTCGGTCTAGCTCACAGTGCAAGATCTCTGTGCCAAGTGTCGATCGACATAAGAGAAAGAACTTTGGAGAAAAGTCTTTTGAATGTGCAGCTCCTCTCCTGTGGAACATACTTCCTCTCTCGCCACGTCCGTGTAGATCCAAAGCAGCCTTCAAGCGTCTGCTGGAGACCCATCTTTTTAATCAGTGACCAAAACAAATGGATTTTTTTCCCAGCGCACCGAGCATGCTTACTTGGCCTGGATGGAATCGCGCTATACAAGTGTTCATCATCATCATCATCATCATCATCATCATCATTAAGTTGAAACTACAAATTGCAGTGTATAGCATTAAACTTATTTGTTTGAATGAAATTATTTGGTGTCAAGGCGTAATAATCATCTGTTATAATTAGTTATAGAATTTGCTTATGTGTGAACTGTATTCGACATGGATGAGATTTGAATTGTATTGCTGGTCTGGTCTCGTCACAGAGAAGAGAGGGGTATATGTAATAGTCCGAAGAAAGTCTATGTATCAAGAAACTTAGTTGTGGTAAACTCCTTTGTTCACAGAAGTTTCCTGCTTGGGGTCTCGAGAGGAAGAAGAAGGAAGAAGAAGAAAGAGAAGAAAACAAAAGGAGAGGAAAGAAGAAGAACAAGGAGAAAAAGAAGGAGAAGATGAAGAAGAAGACGAAGAAGAAGCCGTAGCAGCAGCAACAGAAAGAAGCCACGAAGAGCATAAAGAAAATAGAGGAAGAAGAGGAAACTTCAGCAGCAGCAGCAAAAAAAGAAGCAGCCGAAACAGAACAATGACGAGAGACGAAGAAGTGGCAGGAGCAGCAGCGGCGGCAGCAGCAGCAGCCGAAGAAGAATAAAGACGAAGAAGGGAACGGAGAGGAGAGAGTAAAACGGAGAAAGGATAAGGAGACGGAGAAAGCGAGAGGACCGGAAGAAGATACATAGACAGAGACAGAGGACATACATAGACAAATCGAACATAATCACAGTGAGACTATTTACGTTTGACAATATAGTTATTGTTATGATTAGAGAAGTAGTGAGACGGGAGAATACGCAGATTATCCACGCACGCATACACGCAATTTTTGTAATCCCCCCCTTTTCGTTAAAAACTCCAGTCCCATCTCATTAGGCCAGACACCTTTATCACATGTGATTTACACAAACTGCCTGTCTTCCCTAACTGTGACCTTAAAGTGAAGAATCATTCACTGATAATTTTTTGGGGTCAACTTTGGTTGTGATAGATGAAATAGGTTCCGAGTACTTAGCCACTTTAAAGTTTTGCACGGACGGACGGCGGACGCATTTGTCAATTGCATGTGAGTCAATTAAAGGAGAAATTCTTTTCAAACGAGGCTTAGCTACTGCAGAAGACTCCATTCGCAACAGAGTAAACGTTCATATGCGGAGTTTAGATTGATATAGGTATCCCTGGATTTTGTGTCTTGTCTTCCGATTCCGGCAAAGTGATAGGCAAGACGGCGTGCACTGTTGAAATGGATTGAGGTGGTGAAGTGCGTAGAGAAGTTTCAGGAACAGGGTACGAAGCCATTGTTAATGGAGAAGCTGGCCAGGCTGGAGGGTCAGTTGGAAGTGTTGGTAGAGAAGCCGGGACATCCACGTCTGTCCCGCGAGAATTGTACCGCGCATTGATATTGGCTTGTCCAATCACATTGTCGGCATCTGCCTGGCCACGTTCAGCTGGACCAGATTCAAGTTGACCAGGTGGTAGAGTCTGATGTAGATGCTGGCCTGAGCCGTGAAGAGGTGACTTTTGATAAACACTATCTGATGAAAAAGCAGAACACAATAAACTGATAATGATGGATAGGTGGGCGAATGAATATAATCTATGTGTTTAACTCATTGTACATGACAGATTATTACAATGACAGTGATCAGTGATTAATGTAAATATGTCTAAATAGTGCTTATATATCCGACTGATTTTGAGTGACTGGCTGCTCTCCTCACATTGGGTTGTATAAACCGAGATCTAGTCTGTGCACGTACGCATTCCATCCCACGGACTTCAATGATCCTGACGATCGTGTTCCTAGGTGGGTGAGTGCCGGCTACGTACACACTCTCTGCACGCTCTATCACTTTCTCCCCATTCCATGTCTCTCAGGATTGTCTTCAGTCGTGGGGGCGTCAGACTTTGCAGACAAAGATTGCGTGGGCGCCTCGGGCGGCATGATAGATTTATTGGAGGTGAATGATTCAGGCAATGAGCTTGACAAACGTGTTTTTGGCTAGGTAGGGTTTAGTGAATAGGAAGATATGTTTCTAGGACAGTCTCAAGAATTAGAAAATGAACATTTTCTGTATATAAAATTGCTATTTTCTCATGAACAAATTGATAGGGCAGAGATAAATCAATCTCTAAAACGTTCCAGAACGTAATTTTTAGGTAGAGTGTTCTAGATTGTTGATCTGTTGCCTATAGCATGACTTCATGAGACCAAAGGTCGGTCCTGTGCACCGGATCGATGTCAACTGTTTTTTTTAAATAACTACGACGCCATGTTATTTATAGACAATTCAACGGAAATCCATTTCAAGAGATCCGTTGAAACGTCCTGTGGGTTCGGGCATTAAATAGAATAGACCCAACGTTTCCCGGCGTGTCGTAAAATGTGACTAACAGGGGTGATGTTAGCACGGCATCACTGGGCGAAAGTTTTCTACACAGAAGTCACCGACCAGGGCGGAGGAACCTCACGTTACTACAGGTTCAACGACCACGTGCTCAGGGCCAAGGCGAGCCACACTGTATTCGTGGATTACAGCCTAGAGAAGATTGGGCACCGCCAGGTCATTTTTGCCCAAGACACACTACATGATGACACTATCCACTAATTCCATACCGGATCGGTCGTCGCCCGGCTCAAGGACCGCGCCTTCCGTTGGCCACCAGGACGGAGGTGTTAAGTATGCTACTGATGGACAAATTAGCGAGATCCGCACGAGAAACAACATCGTCATAGGAACCTGGAATGTCAGGACCCTAACTGCGGAAGGAAAATTAGAAGAACTGGCCCATGAGTTGGACCACTATCGATGGAACGTTCTAGGCATCGGCGAACTGCGCTTGAAAGGCCTAGGTGAAACAACGACCCACAAAGGCCACAAGCTCTATTTCAGCGGTAGAGATGACAGGCACGAACGTGGCGTTGGATTCTTGGTCCACAAGAACATTCTAACAACTGTCATGGGTTGCCGCCCAGTCTCCAGTAGACTCATTACCATCCACCTGAGAGCAGCCCCTTTCAACATCACCATCATCCAGGCCTATGCCCCAACATCAGACTATGACGACAACGAAGTGGAGGATTTTTATGAAAATCTACAGGCGGTCCTTGACCAAGTGCCGAAGAAGGACATAGTCATAGTGCAAGGCGACTGGAATGTCAAGGTTGGCCAAGATGCGCACCACAACTGGGGAGACACATGTGGACCCCACTGCAACAACGAGACAAATGACAGGGGTCTGAGACTTGGAGTTTGCCAGATACAACAATCTGGTACTGGCAAACACGCTTGGTCTCCACAAAAACTCCAGACGATGGACAATGACACAGTCCCGGCGGGGAGCATCACAACCAAATAGATTACATCATGGTCAAGAAACGCTTCAGATCAAGCATCAACATTGGCAGGACACGCACTTTTCCAGGAGCAGACATCGGAAGTGACCACGATCTCGTGATGATGTCTTTCCGGCTCCACTTGAAGAGAGTAAATACAGCAAAGTGCACTGAACTGAAGTTCGACCTGGACAAACTGCAAGACCCGGAGGTGTCAGAACTATTTTAGGCCACAATTGGAGGGAAATTTGCACCACTGCTCATTTTGGGGGCTGGTGAAGTAGATGTCAACACCATGACCACCACCTTGAACTCAGCACTGACAGATGCAGCCACTGAGATCCTTGGCAAGCACCGACCAAAGAAGAAGCCGTGGATCACACCTGAACTTTTGGATCTGTGTGATAAACGAAGAGAGATTAAAAAAAGAAAAGGAACACCTCACAGGGAGCTCATGCCGACCGAAAAATCAACAATGTCATCCGAAAAGGCATGCGTACAGCAAAGGAGAACTGGATAGAAGATCAATGCCAGGAAATAGAGAACAGTCTGAACAAGAACAACAGCAAGAAGGCCTACCAGACTGTGAAGCGGCTGACAAGTGTCAAACAGCCCAAAGTCTCCACGATCCAAAGCAAGTCTGGCATATGCCTTACAGAATAACAAGAAGTATTGGACAGATGGACAGAGTACTGCTCTGACCTTTACAACCATACACCAAATGGAGACCCGTCAGTTCTAGTATGTCCCGAGAACCTAAGAAAAATAAATCCTCCCAATTTTCCGGGAAGAAGTTGAGACAGCAGTGCAATCGCTAAAGAAAGGGAAGTCAGCGGGAGTAGACAACATACCCGCGGAACTGCTACAAGCAGGAGGAGAAGCGATGATTGATGCCCTCACCATTATCTGTAACAAGGTCTGGCAGAGTGGGGAGTGGCCTATACCATGGACCCAGTCGCTTGTCATTACTCTTCCCAAAAAAAGGTAACCTTCAGGAGTGTGAAAATTACCGCACCATCAGCCTCATCAGCCATCCCAGCAAGGTCCTCCTGAAAATAATACTCAACAGGTTGAAACCCCAAGCTGAACAAATCATAGCTAGCTGAAGAACAAGCAGGATTCAGGGCAGGGCGAAGTACCACTGAACACATTTTCAACCTCAGAATAATCTGTGAGAAATACCTACAGCACCAACAGCATCTATACCATGTGTTCATCGACTTCAAGAAGGCGTTTGACCGAGTATGGCATGCACTCTATGGGCAACAATGAAAGTGTACAACATCAGCCCTAAAATTATTGAAGTCATCAAAAGCCTGTATGACAAGGCTACCATTGCAGTTCTCCACAACAGTGCCATCTCCAATCTTCGTTTTGCGGATGACATTGATGGATTGGCTGGAGAGGAACAAGAACTTGAACAGCTTGTACAGAGGCTTGACACCACCTCCAGAGCTTATGGAATGGAAATAAGTGCAGAGAAGACCAAAATGATGACCAACAACACCAATGGCATCAACACGGACATCAAAGTCCAAGGCCAATCCCTCAACACAGTGCGTAGCTTCAAATATTTAGGAGCCATTGTATCAGACAATGGGTCCCGACAGGAAGTCCTCTCCAGGATTGCACAAAAACTGCTGCCCTGACAAGGTTGAAGCCCCTTTGGAAAGACAGGACCATCAGTTTACATTCCAAAGTAAGACTGCTGCGCTCCCTTTTCATCTCCATCTTCCTATATGCTTGCGAAGCATGGACCCTCACAGCAGATCTCCAACGAAGAATACAATGCATGGAGAGGAGGTGCTACAGAAGACTTCTGGGCATTTCCTATACCCAACACATCACCAACGAAGAAGTCCAACAGACCATCACACATTGGACCACACGATGACCTGCTCACAGTGGTGAAGAAACGGAAACTCCGATGGTATGGCCACGTCACCAGATCATCAGGCCTTGCAAAGACTATTCTGCAAGGCACAGTGCAAGGAGGTAGAAGAAGAGGGAGACCGAAAAAGAGATGGGAGGACAACATTTGAGAATGGACTGGGCGAAGCCATCAGGGCTGCTGGGGACAGAGAAAGATGGAGTATGCTGGTTAAACGATCATCTGTGGTGCCCCTACGACCTCCGGGTTACGGGACAGGATAGGATAGGATAGGATTGGACGACGCCATGAGTCCAAAGGTCAGTCCTGTGCAGGGCTGGATGTCAACTATTTCTATAAATAATTCTATGACGTAATGAGTCCAAAGTTCGATCCTGTCCACCGGATCGATGTTATTCTAAACACAGCCTTCATCACATCAGGTGGTCATAATGATTGAGCGAGGAATTTAAACAAAATGCATGCCCTCCCTCATCCCCCTTACATGTACACCAATTACTCAAAATTGCAACAAGCAAATATGAGACTTTAACCCATTATTGTCTTAGTGTATATTTATTTAAACACACCAACTAAGAAGTAACACGTGTATCCAAAGTGTCCT
This sequence comes from Oncomelania hupensis, assembly GCA_036898135.1. NCBI lineage: Eukaryota > Metazoa > Mollusca > Gastropoda > Littorinimorpha > Pomatiopsidae > Oncomelania > Oncomelania hupensis. The sequence goes on along the minus strand of CM072514.1, from coordinate 45,017,315 downwards.
CAACTCAAGACAATGTACCCAAAACAAAATTGCAGAGTATGAAGGACATATGTACTTAGATTACGTGCAGGACGATGCACCCAAACGTCAGCAATATTAGGAAACTATAAGGGGCTATAATTCTTGACCCCAGCTGAACGTTTAAAAAAAAAGCCTGTCCTCCTTTCCCTCACACCCCTTGCATGCACAACAGGTACTCATTACAACATACAAATATGAAACTTTACCCATTACCCTCCTCACACCCACCTCCTCTCTCACTCCCTTATTTTCACCTCACCACCAATTTCCATGTCCTTCACCCTCTCACTCACCTTAGCTTTACTACCTTTACCCTCTCACTCACTTGCACCACACTTACAAATCTGCATTTCAAGCATTATGAGACTAGCCCTCTTTACGTATTATTATCATTATCATTATTATCATCTTATTGTTATTTAAATTAATTACAATCATATTCCTCACTGCACTGGTAGCCTTGTCATACAGGCTTTTGATGACTTCAATAATTTTAGGGCTGATGTTGTACACTTTCATTGTTGCCCATAGAGCTGCATGCCAGAATCGGTCAAACGCCTTCTTGAAGTCTATGAACATATGATATAGATGTTGTTGGTGCTGTAGGTATTTCTCACGGATTATTCTAAGGTTGAAAATGTGTTCAGTGGCACTTCGCCCTGTCCTGAACCCTGCTTGATCTTCACCTATGATTTGTTCAGCTTGAGGTTTCAACCTGTTGAGTATTATTTTCAGGAGGACCTTGTTGGGATGGCTGATGAGGCTGATGGTGCGGTAATTTTCACACTCCTGAAGGTTACCTTTTTTGGGAAGAGTGATGACAAGCGACTGAGTCCATGGTGTAGGCCACTCCCCACTCTGCCAGATCTTGTTACAGAGAATGGTGAGGGCATCAATCATCGCTTCTCATCCTTCTTGTAGCAGTTCCGCGGGTATGTTGTCTACTCCCGCTGACTTCCTGTTCTTCAGCGATTGCACTGCTGCCTCAACTTCTTCCCGGAGGATTGGGAGGATTTCTTCTTCTTCTCTGTTCTCGGGACATGCTAGAACTGATGGGTCTCCATTTGGTGTATGGTTGTAAAGGTCAGAGCAGTACCCTGTCCATCTGTCCAAGACTTCTTGTTCTTCTGTAAGGCATATGCCAGACTTGCTTTGGATCGTGGAGACTTTGGGCTGTTTGACACTTGTCAGCCGCTTCACAGTCTGGTAGGCCTTCTTGCTGTTGTTCTTGTTCAGACTGTTCTCTATTTCTTGGCATTGATCTTCAATCCAGTTCTCCTTTGCTGTGCGCATGCCTTTTCGGATGTCATTGTTGATTTTTCGGTAGACATCAGCTCCCTGTGAGGTGTTCTTTTTCTTTTTTATCTCTCCTCGTTTATCACACAGATCCAAAAGTTCAGGTGTAATCCACGGCTTCTTTGGTCGGTGCTTGCCAAGGATCTCAATGGCGGCATCTGTCACAGCTGAGTTGGTGGTGGTCATGGTGCTGACATCTACTTCACCAACCCCCAAAATGAGCAGTAGTGCAAATTTCCCTCCAATTGTGGCCTGAAATAGTTCTGCCACCTCCGGGTTTTGCAGTTTGTCCAGGTCGAACTTCAGTGTAGTCCACTTAGCTGTATTTACTCTCTTCAAGTGGAGCCGAAAAGACATCATCACGAGATCGTGGTCACTTCCGATGTCTGCTCCTGGAAAAGTGCGTGTCCTGCCAATGTTGATGCTTGATCTGAAGCGTTTCTTGACCATGATATAGTCTATCTGGTTGTGATGCTCCCCGCCGGGACTGTGCCATGTCCATCGTCTGGAGTTTTTGTGGAGACCAAGCGTGTTTGCCAGTACCAGATTGTTGTATCTGGCAAACTCCAAGAGTCTCAGACCCCTGTCATTTGTCTCGTTGTTGCAGTGGGGTCCACATGTGTCTCCCCAGTTGTGGTGCGCATCATCCAACCTTGGCATTCCAGTCGCCTTGCACTACGACTATGTCCTTCTTCGGCACTTGGTCAAGGACCGTCTGTAGATTTTCATAAAAATCCTCCACTTCGCTGTCGTCATAGTCTGATGTTGGGGCATAGGCCTGGATGATGGTGATGTTGTTTTTTTTTAGTTGTGTGGTATAGTCCATGGTTGGGGAAATGGCGTCTTTTTCGAAGGTAGTGTGTGTTGATCAAAACCCTTCAATTTATTTTTTGTTTGTTTTTTGTTTTTTTTTTCAAAACTCTTCAATTGATTTTTTTTGTTTGTTTGTTTGTTTTTGAACCTCAGTTGCATGCAGACCAAATCCACCTTTTTGTTTCATTTTTTTTTCTTTCTTTTTTTTTTCTTTTTTCAATCAGGTTTTTTAGGTCTTCTTCATTGGTTCTTTTTAAATATTTCTTTATGTGGAACATTTTTTTTAAATTAACATAAATGTATACATGCACATTTATAATATCAAAAGCAATAGGCAGTTTTCCGGTTGTCATTGCATAAGTTCGTTTTATTAATCTTTTTTAAAACCTCTAAGCTTCATTTCATAATCAAAACTATATTCAATTAGCAATCTGTCTCCGTTTCTGAATTTACTAATACACATTTTTCCAATCAATAAAATATGGTTAATCAATTGCACTTCTTTTCTTCGCATGTTCTCTACATTATAGCCAAGTAAAATATCCTTTTCAGTAAGTCGTATGTTTTTTCCTGTGTAGAAAGCAATTTCCTTTTTAACATGCTCCCAGAAGTTACGTAGTTTGTCACATTTACAGAAAAAATGCTCTATATAATCTACTTCGTTGCATAGGTCACACCTGTTTGAGTCTTTAATTTTCATTTTATGTAGGAGAATGTTTGTTGGATAAATATTGTGAAGCAGCTTCCACTGCAGTAACCGCAGGCGTTCTTCCCTAGTACACACGTTAGGTAAGGACCAATGACATTTGTCAATAGTAATGTTGTATTTGTTTCTCCAAAAATTAATACTTATAGGGGGACAAACTTTGTCTTGAGTCAAGAGCGTCCTAAAGTTGCGGGGTGTAATATCATTGGGGTTACAGGCCTCTCCATACAGTGCCTGTGTTTCTGTCTCGCGCTCTCTCTGCTGTTGCCTCCACGCCGCACGCAGTGCAGTACCCAAAGCTGCGTACTCAAAGTACAGCGATGGGCTATGACCAACAACGTTAGCGATTTCACCTAATGGACGCAAATCACCGTTCACCCACACGTCTTCGACAAAATTAATGCCCACTTTGGCCCATTTCTCAAAGAAGATTACTTTATTCCTGAATAATATTTTGGTATTATTCCAAAGATATGATTGGATTAATGCATTCTTTTTAACCCAAAGCCTTTTATTTTCTAACCAGCAAGCGAAAGCTTGTCTCCAGAATGACGAGTTTATTTTATCTAAACCAATGAATGATTTTACACTAGCTGAAGCGTTAAAGCAAACTAACTTGCTTCCCATACAGTTGAAATGGTTTACTGGAATCAGTTTCCATTTTCCGTTGCTTTGTTCGTTGAGTCTCGCCATCCAGTTTAACAGAAAGGAAGTTTGCATGTCCAGGATGTTAATCATGTTAAGTCCGCCCTCCTCCCTATTGTTACACACGACTCTTCTTTTCACCTTCTCAAAGGCCTTTCTATTGGAATATTTCTTTTTCCACAAGAAACGAAATAATATGGTGTTGATTTTAATCAGTACGGTTTCTGGAATGATTAATGCTTGCATAGGATATACAAACTGAGATATTAGAAAGGACTTTATAACACAAAGCTTACCAGAAATGCTTAAATTACGTTTTGCCCATTGATATATGATTCTTTCTGTGTTTTCCACCCTCTTTACCCAGTTGTCTTCAATCATAGAAGCAGGTTTATCACCTCTAAATACAATTCCCATAATTTTCCGCTGTTTTTGAGTTTTAAAGTGTCCCAAGTTTTCATTACTGTTTTTCATTGAACCGATCCACATCCCTTCAGTTTTCTTTTCATTCATTTTTAATTTGGATATGTTTGTGAATTGGTTTATAGTTGCTAATGTCAAATTCATGTCTTCCTTATCAGTAAAGAATAAGGTAATGTCATCGGCATACATCGCCAACTTAAGTATCTCTGTCAAGTTAAAGGGTCCAAGATACGCCTTCTGCAGCATAACGCCTTTAATACGGGCGTCCTGACGAATCTTACAAGCCAGAATTTCAAGTCCCAACACAAAGCCCGACGACGAGAAGGGACAACCTTGACGGATGCCGGAATTTACTGCAAAGAGCTCTGAGATCCAGCCTAGGTAGTTTATGTAGCTCTCAGTGTTATTGGTTAATACCCTAACCCAGTTGATAAATGTTGAGCCAAACCCAAACCTCTTAAAGGCCCAAATTAAGTATTCTTTAGAGATAGAGTCGAAAGCTCTGGAATAATCCAGCGCCAGAACGATCCCTGGTTTGTTGCTTTTATCCATAAACTCAATAGTATCATCAATAAGTCTAATTAGATTGCTTGCTTTTCTACCTTTAATAAACCCCACTTGGTCATCTGAGACAAGATTCGAAATAACGCTTGATAAACGTAGTGCGAGGCATTTTGCTAGAATCTTGTAGTCGGTGTTAGTTAAAGAAATTGGTCTCCAATTGCCTAGTTCATCTCTAGGAAGCTCCTTGCCTTTATGGGGTAAAGTAATAACAGCCCGTTTTTGCAAGACTGACATTTCACCTTTAGTATAAGCTGCCTGTATTGACTGTATTACCATTTCTTTTATCTTAGGCCAGAAAAATTTCATAAATGCCGTTGTTAGTCCGTCTAGTCCCGGGGCGGTACCCGTCTTCATACTTTGTAAAGCTTTTCCTATTTCATGTTCTGAGATCGTTTCGTCTAGCTTTGTTTTTTGATCTTCACGTAACTGGGGAATGTTTAATCCACGTGTAAAGTCCTCTGCTTGCTCCTCATCAAAAACTCCTTCTCTACTAAAAACATTAATGTAGAATTTGACTTGCTCCTGTAAGATATCGTTTTGATTCGTTAACATTTTTCCATTTTCAGCCTTAAGTCTGTCCATTACTTTAGCGCTAGCTCTTGCTTTCTCTAAGCCTAAGAAGTAACGGGTGTTTTTTCCCCTTGAGCAATAAATTTCTCCCTTGATCAAACTTGTGCACTCTTTGCAGTTTGCATTTCAAAAACCTCTAATTGCTTTTGTAAAGATATTTTTCTATAAAGTAATTCAATATTTGTATTGTCTGTTGCCAGCTGTTTGTCTACTTCATTTAATTCTGTCTGTAGATTTTTGTTCTGTTGATCAAGGCATATTTTCTTCTGTGTACTAAATCTAATGCAAAATTCTTTAATTTCAGTTTTACAGTAATCCCATTTTTCCTGTAGATCCATTTCCTGGTTTACATCGCTATATTCTGCTAATGCTGCATCAGACGCATATGAGGCGCCATTTGTAAATTAAATCATTATTGTCATTATATCTATAGAATATACATTTTACCTGTATAAAAGATATTGTATACTTATAAAATGAATTCTATGTCTATAAAATACATTCAATAGCAATTAAAAAAAAACTTTTTATAGCTAAAACAACATTTTTACAACTACAGACTACATTTTACAATATACAAGAGAAATCATACGCGATCATCACGCCGTTTGTAAATATTATTCTTAAAAACTATTTTATCTCTAAACACTTCATTTTATCTCTAAACACTACATTTTATACATAAACAATTCATTTTATAGGTACACAATTCATTTTATAACAACAAAGAGCTTTTATATCTATAAAATAAATGTTATAATATATACAATGCATTTTACCTGTAGAATGCATTCGGAGCATTATTTTACATTCGGCGCATGACATTAATTTTATACTGACTTTCGAATTGCTGATCCCAGGGAAACAACTCCATCCTCGTGTAGACTACTTGTAAACTTCTAAGCGACTCAACATGGTAAAGACCATTAAAGTCTACTATAAAAAATGGCAAGGACCATATACTAGTGTACTATATAAATTGGCGAGGACCATACTAATGAAATGCTGATAAAACATCAGCGACATCATTGTCAGTCTCGACTGTTCCAATTATTTTTTTGTCGTCTTGAAAAACTATCGATAAGCACGAAGGCAAACCAGCTTTCATCGTAACTGTTACCTTGGAGATTGTTGACATCGCGGGAAGTCCATATAGGCCTAGCGGGAATTCCCTACGAGCGCCCTAGCTATCTAAATTTAGCTTATGCAACGTCACTTCCACATGAAAAGGCGAGAGCCCAGCGCATAAGTGCAGGAGGGAGGGGGGGGGGGAGCCTTTTTTCGTTGAATTGGTTGAATGTAGCTATTAACCAATCGTCCCATATACGCTTAATAAGTCTGGGGACGTAAATTTTAATTGTTAAAAAAAAAAAACGAATAAAAACCGTCAGCCATCTTTGCGCACTGCTTAGCAACTTTAGGTCGCTTAGAACGTTACAAAATAAAAATAATCGAAGGGAGAGAAGCATGCAGTTATACAATGAGAAAGTTAGTATAAAATTATTGTAAGGCGCCGACTGGAAAATAATTGTCGCGAATGCATTCTACAGGTACAATTCATTGTACGTGTTATAAAATGTATTCTATAGATATAAGTGCTCGTTGTTGCTATAAAATGAAGTGTTTACAGATAAAAGGAAGTTGTATAGATCGTTTTAGCTATAAAATGACTTGTTTATAGATACAATGACTTGTTTATAGGTAAAATGAATTGGTTACTTATACAATGTTTTGTTTATAGATAAAATGAATTGGTTACTTATAAAATGTTTTGTTTATAAATAAAATAGTTTTTTTGTGTTTAATATTTACAAACGGCGTGACGATTCGTGTATGATCTCTTGTATATCGTAAAATGTAGTCTGTAGCTATAAAAATGTTGCTTTATAGCTATAAAAAGTGTTGTATTGCTATAGAATGTATTTTATAGGTATATAATTCATTTTATAATTATACCATATCTTTTATACAGGTAAAATGTATGTTCTATAGATATAATGACAATAACCATTTAATTTACAAATGGCGCTTCATAGACGCAAACACGTAATCAAGCCGTCTAGCAACATAAGGGCTTTTTCGCGACCACGTATATTCTTTTTCTTCTTGGTGGTGCAAACGCCATACATCATGTAGCTCGCATTCCATCGAAAAAGTACAAAAAAGGTCTACATCCACTGTTCTGTGGCGTTCGCCACTTATGATGTCCATTTCATTATTTTGAACACAGTTAAAGTCTCCGCATAAAATTATTTGATTTTCATGTCTACTGTTAATACACATTTTTAGTTGTTGTAAAAACGCTGCTCTGTCAGTACTTAAGTTAGGTGCGTATGCATTCACAATACAAATAGGCTCATCATCAGTTTGTATACAAATAATCATAATGCGCTGACTGCTCTTAACACATTCAACAGCATATGGAAAGTGTTTCTTTATCAGTATAACCTGGCCCATGCTGTGGCTAGTACCAGGACAGTACAAAATCTGCCCTCCCCACTCCCTTTCCCATTGATCAACATCGTTATCCAATATGTAGGCCTCTTGTAAACAAATTATATCAAATCGGTTTTTCTTAAAATTGTGAAACATTGATTTTCTCTTCAGTCTATTACGCAAACCGCGTACATTTAAAGAGCATACAGAAATACTCGTCATTAGCACTTTAAGTACTCGCTACTAGTGCTTGCCACCACATCCGTCCAAATCAATAAGAAAGCCATTAGTCCATAAACATATTGAAGCCGTTAGCATAACAACCGTCCTTCACCGCTACATCATCCCCCACCCTCGTTGTCATCGTCGATGTGTAGGCCTGCGTCGTTCTCTAGGTCCACCTTGCGGTGCTTCTCTGCCTGGCCGGGCGGCGTGCTGCCCTCCTGCAGCTGCTTGCGCTTCACGGAGCCTGAAGACGCCCTCCTAAAGCCGTCCAGTGTCAGCTGACCAGCCGACGTCGCTCTGGTCCGTGGTCTGCCTCTGCCTGTGTGGTCCTCCTTGCCTCCACCTCCGTCCTTCCTTGGCGGGACTTTAAACGGGGTGCTGGGTTCGCCACCTGCTGGTGCGCTGATCTGGCTGGAGTCCTTGTTCGCGGGTGCTTCATCCTCCTTCTCCATCGCCGCCTGGTACCCCGCTAGGGTGAGGGAGCACTCTGGGTCCCCTGCCTTGTGGCCGTCTTGTCTGCACTGCCTGCATTTGATTGGAGCGGAGCAATCGGCCGCCATATGGCCTACCTCAAGGCACCGCCTGCAAGCAGCCGCCTGCTGACGATCCGCTGTCTTCTGTTCCTTGTGGTATAAGGATGCTCGAAACGGACCAATGTCCACTGTCTTGGGTAACGGGTTTTGTGGCACTTCTATATATAGAAACCTCCGTCCTGTTTTCCAGTGGGTGAGTTTCCCCTTTTCGTCCCTATCTCTTTCATGTATTAATTTAGAGAAAATGTTGACCCCAAGGGTCTTAACCGTTTGCACAATGTCTGTGTCTGTGTAGGACAATGGAATGTTACTGACGATCAGTTTTGTTGTCGGAGGCTGTTGTTCCAGTCCTGTCTGACCTTGATTCTTAGCACTTTGCTCCAGAAAGGGATTTCTACTCTTCATGCTGATTAGGACCCCTCTCAGAGCCATTCCCTGTATCAGGAGCTTTTGTCTGTGCTCTCTTAAACGAGGATAGATCCTCCATAACCCTCCGATACGCTGCGCTCCTTCAATGGTGTTATAACCACAAATTCGTTCTGCGGCCGCGCAAATTTCTGCGGTGGTGTAAGCCTTGTTATCAAACGACGGCAGTTGATTGTTTATCACGAATACGGGCTCGCATCTCTCCTCTCTCTGTGTCCCTTTGCCCTTTCCACTCTCAGCCATATTCTTCTTTCTTTCTCAGGCGACGCCTACGCTGCACTATCCGATAGACACCGCCGGAGTTCACGTGCAAACCGAGTCTAATCAAGCTCGTGCGAGCGCAATGCGACACAATGGTAGACACCCAAACAAAATAACATTGACTGAGAAACCGGTTGACGAAGACAGAAAAATCATAACTACACAAAAGTCACAAAGAAAAATAGCAAAACAGAAAAGCCATTTGAAGCACCACACTCTTACGAAAACGACGATACGAAAAATTAATCCTTCACTTTCCAAGAAGTTTTTGTAATCCAAAGTAGAATGCCGAGCATCCGAAAACGCAACCTTCGCTCATGACGCATGAGCGGCTCTGGCTTCAATTGATTGTTCTCTTTGTTGCTGTAGAAAATGAGTTTCTTTCTGTAGAGGAAAATACAATATGTTTCAATTTATAAGTGCATGGAATATTCTCCACACCACAGGAAGTGGGGGTAGAAAAAAAAAGAAAAAGCTTTGTAGGCATAGTTTCATAGTCGTAGGCCTACGATTCGACTCTCAGCTCGTTGCATTTTTAGCATACATTTCTTCAAGGTGTGACAAAAAAGTAAGTGTAAATGACTTTTCAAGCTTGCAATACTACATTATATTTTGTTTCATATATATATGCATGGTGAATATCTTTAGTTTTGATGTACTAATAATTATATCACACGTGTGCAACTTGAGTTCGAGCTAAAGATAGATCTCATGCTTTGCAGAGTCACGTACTGTACTATACTGTGCTCGGTTCTGCTTGGTAGGGTCGGTTTTATACCCCAGGTAATGTACACAGGTACGTGCTTACATTGTAGGCAGCGAATCAGAGCCTCACCCGGTAAGGTCAGAGTTGCACGTTGTGAACTTGACCTTGCAGGGTTAAGGGGCTGTTGTTGCTTTTTTTACTTTGGCCTTCATCCTTTTTGTTGTTAGTGTTCAGCTTTAACATGTACACACACACACACCCACACACACACACACACACCCACACCCACACACACACACACACACACACGTGTGTAGCATGCGAAGACAGGTAATGGGCTACAGAAATACAGTTCCAGTGAAAATGTTACTATACAACGTTTCAACAATTTGTAGAGATAGCTGCAGTGCAAACCAGGGCCCAGGCTAATACCCAACCACCCCAGCCCGAGTTAGCCCCGAATCCAGGACTCGAAAAGATCAAAACAGCACAGAAAGCGGACGCCTCGATAGCCAAGTGCTTTCAGAAGTTACCCAAGGCGCACATCCCCCCCCGCACAAAGGAGACTTCTACATGGAAGACGGAGTTCTACATCGTCAAGGAGGTGGAGATCACACTCAGCTAGTTCTGCCAGCCACCCTTCGACACCAAGTACTAGAATTAGGCCACAGCATGCCACTCAGCGGACACATGGGAATTGGAGCCACAGTACAGAGGATCAGCGCACACTACTATTGGCCAGGAATCACGGAGGATGTCAAGCGCTACGTGAAATCTTGTCACCAATGTCAATGATATTCCCCGCGCCATCACACCGTACCAGTTACCTTAGGGCCATCGGTAGTAGTCGGCGTGCCATTCCATGAAATCTCAGTAGACATAGTAGGACCACTGCCCATGACGAAGAAGCGGAACAGATTCCTACTCACACTCGTCGACGCCTGTTCGATGTGGTGCGAAGCAGTCCCGTTGCCAGCGATCGACACCAGGAAGATTGCAGATGCACTCATCGCCATCTTTACCAGAGTGGGAATCCCGGACGCGTTATTTTTTTTCCCAACTAGAGTCAGGGTAAAACCCATTTCGGTACAATAGTACCACAACTGGTACGAACAATTATTCCACTTCCGTTTCCGCTTTCCTTGTCCATGTGTTGCTCTTTCGTCGATGATCTTGCATGATACAATAATTTTGATTCAGTTTACTTTAGTCATGTCTGCTAGGTCGACTAAGAGGGGATTTAATTCAAACATTTAAAATTTATAATAATATGGTTGATTTAAATTGGAATCATTTTTTTACTAAACCTGTGTGATATAACACGTTATCAGGAATGAAAAAATTTTAAACATCAGTTTAACAGTAACTTGAGAAAATTTTCTTTTATTAACAGAATAATTAACGATTGGAATAACCTCCCTGAAGAAATTAAAACTAAACCATGCACTGACTCTTTTAAAATTACTTGGATACTTCACCTAAACTTAAGTTAAAGAACGGTTTTACTATTTTGATGAATAATGATTAGGCAAAATTTTTATGCATGCGACAGACCAATAAGATTTACATTTTAAAAAGATGGGACATACCAAAAGGCCTCACAGCCTATTATTGTCCCTAATAGTACTACTACTACTACTACAAAATATTATGTACCAATTTCGAGGGAATATATTTTTCAAAGTGACTTAATTACCTAAACAAATTATTTAGCTATTAATTAATATTATTATTCTATAGTTTTAGCATTAACTATGATGTGTAATTTAAGAGAATATTATCATTTTCTTGTAGGTTGAGCGACGACAGATACACTTTTGGCATAATTATTATTGTTAGTACAGGACTCACAGTAGCCAGTATGCCTACGTACATGCGTCGTCTGCAATCAGCCTTGATATGAAAGTTGGCGGAGGTGACAATTTGACAAACTTTATTCTGATGCTAATAAATCGAAATGCTAATAAATATTTATTTTAAAACTTTTTTTTTAAATCATCCATATTATCCAACCAGTCTCATAGCAAAAGGTTTACAAAACAGAGCACAGTGGCTGTTGTTCGGACGGCTACACTCGGAGCGTACACTCGATTCACATTTTACGGAAAGATTTAGAACTTATTTAAGAATTCGAAAATCTGTTCGTGTGTAAATTTTGATTATTTGAGTGATTTTGAATCAATCTGCTTATCTAAAGGGTTATTTTGTCATTAATGAAACGAAAATTTCTCAAAATTTATTTTTCTGTTTTTCGATTTCTAGCCTCCAAACTACAGTGACCGCCATTAGGAAGAATCGTCGACAAAAGAGCGGAAGTGACACGTGTCGTAATACCGTACCGGTTGTAGAACTTATATACTGACTAGGGCTTGTGCCTTGACTCTAGTTGGGAAAATAAATATCGCTTCCCGGACAGCATTAGAACGGACTACAGATCTCAGTTCACCGGCCGCCTGATGCAAGACGTGTTCGAGTTGATACAAGTTCATCACATCCGCACACCACCGTACCACCCAGCCAGCAACGGTCAAGTAGAAAGACCGAATGGAACCCTTCTCACCATCCTCAGGAAAGTCGCCGACGACAACCCAGAAGCGTGGGACACCTACGTGAATGCGGCACTGTTCGCATATCGAGAAACGCCCCATGCAACCACAGGCTACACCCCGTCAACGTTGCTTTTCGGCAGACCACTAGCAGGACCGTTAGAAGCCCTACGCAGAAGTTGGACGGAAGCCAAGATAGACGACACACCCAGAGATGCCACCAAGTACGTCGCAGACCTGCAGGAAACACTCAAAGCAACGTGGAAGAAAGCTGGTGAAGCACTGAAGAAGGCAAGAGCCCGTCAGGCGAAGTACTACAACCGCCACGCGAAGGACCGAGAACTGCATGTCGGCGATCAAGTGCTACTCTTACTTCCAAGTGGAACCAACAAGCTGGACATCGCTTACCGGGTGGCTGCCAAGAAATCCAAGACAGTCTACCAAGTAGAGGTAAACGGGAGAGCCCGATACCACCACATTAATCTCCTCAAGAAATACACGGACCGACCAGTGACCCCCAGCACTCACAACTTGCTAGCCATCGCCATCGCGGAAGAAGGAGAAAGCATGGAGACCAATGCAGTAGAGTATCCCCTGCATTCCAAAGAGACCCACAAGGACGTGATACTCAATGGAGACCTAGCCTCCAAACAGCAACAGCAAGTACTACAGGTCATTCGACAACATCAAACTGTGCTCACAGACTGACCAGGGAGGACAGATCTCGTCGAAGTAACCCTAATCACGATCTCGTGATGATTTCTTTCGGCTCCACTTAAAGAGAGAAAACACAGCAAAGTGCATCAGACTGAAGATCGACTTGAACCAACTGCAAGAGCCGGAGGTGGCAGAAATATTCCAAGCCAAAATTGGAGGGAAATTTCCATCACTGCTCATTTGGGAGCTGGTGTACATTTGTTTTTCCTTTCCAATACCATGATTTAGAATAATATACTGTATACAAAGAAGCAGACGTTATCTGTTCAGTTAAAGCCTGGTTTGCTGGTTGACTGTTAAAAAAATTAATATTATCTTTATTATAATTTATATGTCTGTAATAAAAAAAAATTAAAAAAGAGCTTTGGTGTGAGGAAAAGTAAAAAATAAATGTATTTGAGAAATGATGGGCCTAATTCAAGACAGGATTTAAGACACTTTAAAATAGCATATATTTTAACAGAAGTAAGGCAATTGAAGAGAGAGAAGAGTGATGTACTCAAAAAGCACTTATTTTAAGATAAAAGATGAAAATAAAAAGAGGGTGTGGTTGAACAGCCAATTTCTCTATCTCTATGGCAAAAAAGTAAGTTTGCTGTAAACAATAATACTTAAAAATGTAACGTTTAGAAACTTTGAGGGGTAGACCATAAACATGGAGAGAAGGATTCAAAACCTGGTTCTGTTTGTGATGAAAATGAATTTTAGAAAGCAAAACTTAAAAACCGTTTTCTTCTACCCACCCTTGAATTTGATCTATGCAAAGCTGAAGATGCTCCACCTCTACCAAGGTTTTACCCTTAGCAGAAATAGAGAAATCAACAATGAGGGATTTATCAATGCCAGATTTAACCTTTTTAATTTGTTGATCTTGATGTTAAACAAAAACAGGAGAAAGAATGCCACTCTGAGTGTTACGTTGAAACGCGAATGGTAGTACGTCGGAAACGCGCACGATAGATCTAATCGTTTCGTTTTGCAAAGTATTCAATAATGGAGTTTATTTACCTTTGATTTGAGTTTGCATTGTTGTTAGGAGAGGCTTTGTATAACGTTGATAATTTGCGTTAGTCGATAATGTTGTAGAATTTTCTGGATCTGTTTGTTTACTATCGATCGAAGTTTCTTGATGGTCGTAGATAATGGAGAACATTCTTTTGGCAGGAAGAGAGAAGTATGACGTAAGTCAGTGATGACGATCTTTAATTCTGATTGGTTGGTTGTAATACGTCATTTTCTAGAACAACCTGTCGTCATCTCGAAGGAGAAAAAAAAATTATATATTCGATGCTCTGTGTGTTTTGAGAGGTTGTTGTTGATAGTAAGTTGGAAGGTAAACTTGAGAGTGGAAAGGCGATTGAGCGATTGTATGCAGTTGTTGATGTATGCTGAATAAAAGTGGAAAACTTCATACGTCGACTTTGTGACTTGTATGCTGCTTGAGCGGGCTGCGTGGATAAACGAATCTGAGTTACACCCTATCAGGAATTCAGCATTGGGGCTGAATCAGATACTGAAAGAAAACACCAACATCGAACCGAGTGTAACACTGAGGAACACCCATCTCCTGTTCAAAAGGATCTGACACTGGAATCAAGTCGGATCTGAAATTTACTATCAGTTAAGAAATAACAATTGGTAAATTTTCCAGGAAGCTCGGGAGATCTAGATCTTTTAGAATCCCGAACTTCCAAGTCGTGTATAGATCAAACAACACGGAAACAACATGTTCACGTTAACCAACGTGTCTCGGACGAACGACTCGAAACGGACGAGATGATCTGAAGTGCTCCTATTTTTGCGAAAACCACATTGAGAGATGTCAAGAGCCTTGGTGGATTCTAACTGTCACATCAAAGGCTCATAGATCATTATTTCCATTGTTTTGCACAAGCAGCTTGTAAAGGCAATAATTATGCCTGTAGTTGTTAGGATCAGAGTGATCCTTACCTGGTTTAGGGATTGGGACAACATCTGCTTCCCGCCAAGATTAGAGAAAGGAACCAGAAGACCAGATATGATTAAACACAGGGAGTAGAACTTGGAGGGAATCTTTTGGCAGGTGCGAAATTAACTGATAATGAATATCATCAGTGCCCGGAAGCAGATTTATTGGATTTAATGATGTAATCTATCAACTCTTCCATAGAGAAAGGAATGTTATAGGTTCCAGAATTATCCTTTTCAAGGTTCTCAGTCTTTTTTAAGTTTAATGTTTTTGAATTTTCGGAATAATTAGCAGATGACGAATTGTGATGTATGGTAGAGGGCAACAAATCAGCCACCTGCTTTTTATCAGTGATAGTCTGCACATGTGTTTTTAGGACTTGAATCACAGCTTTGGAATTTTTCCATTTAATTCTTTTTATTATTTTCCACACTGTTTTAGAAGAGGTTTTGGAATGAAGTTTGGAATAGGTTTTCCAGGATTGGCTTCTTTTTTGCTTAAAGAGCTATCTTGTTTTGGCTCACAGCTTAAGGTGGTTAAGTTTATATTCGGCAGTAGGATTTTCAAAAAAACGTCGTTGGGCTTGTTTTCTTTGGTGATGAAAAGTCTTGCATTTTTCATAAAAACAAGGGGTCTTCGGAGAACTGCTTTGAATAGATGTTTTGGGAATACTTTCGGAAGCACGTTCTATTAAAATATTGGAAAACTCCAGAGCTGGATCTTCTGAATTTAAAATGTCAGATGTAATTTGACAAGATGCAGTGTCCAAATTTGTCCCAATGTACTTGTGTGAAATTCAAGTGCCGCTGGGGATCTTCAGGTTCATGTTCTAAAAACTATTGAAAAACAGGAACATGGTAACTCCCGCGGAGATCCGAATGGGGTGGTTCCACATCAGGTCCAATGAAAGAGAAGCGTCACAGATGGT
The DNA here is from genome assembly GCA_036898135.1 of Oncomelania hupensis. Classification (NCBI taxonomy): domain Eukaryota; kingdom Metazoa; phylum Mollusca; class Gastropoda; order Littorinimorpha; family Pomatiopsidae; genus Oncomelania; species Oncomelania hupensis. The sequence goes on along the minus strand of CM072514.1, from coordinate 45,001,551 downwards.
CAAGTCTAACTTAGAAAATGTTCCTAGAGGACTACAATTCATAGGAGAATCTGAATTCAAAGTCTCAAGAATTTTGCCCTTGGGGGTTCTGATGATCACTTCTCCATCTGGGCAGGGAGGGTAAGAGGGTGACCATTCAAATCTGTAATGATCACAAAGGGAGGTGGGAGTTGCTCTATTAAGTTTAATAAATCAGCTTCGCTTATGGTATTTGAAGGGGATAAATGTAACTTTAAAAAAAAAGATCTTCGAGCAGGAATCGCCTCTAAGGGTATGGTCAATGTAGCTGGGCTATATAAAATGTCTGATCAAACACATCAAATGTTCTCACGAGAAACATTTGATTGCAAGCAAGAGTATCCAGACAGTTGTAGTATTTTATCAAGAATCCTGTAAGTTTCCTATAAACAAATACGGCATGGTCGGGTTTTAATAAGCAGGAGCAACTGTTCGTAGTTGGCTCTAAAGCCTCTAATATTCCATAGTATTATAAAAGACATGATGGGAAGAAATAAAAAATAATATACACTAGAAAGAAATAACAAATAATATATTTTATTGGAAACATTTTTACACTACTCTGCTTCCACCGTCAAAATGATTACTGATTTTAATATCCTGATCACCTTTGGATGACCTGGCTTACCGGGACCCATCTTCCTCCACCCTTCCTTCCCAGATTTTAATCTGATAGTTGGTCTCTCAACTACCCCCACCCCTTCCCACCGATGCCCCTGGTTGGAGATTTAGAGAGCGACCTGCTGAACGCAAGAGCCGTTCCATCTGATTTCCCTGCTCCCTATTCCCGGCACTTTCCTTCTGGGAAGAGCGTGGTCTGGCCGCATCGACGACCTACTGCCCATCTCCCTCACTGCCCGAGATGGCAGCCCTAAAATATGTGACGGCTTTTGACCCGGCTGTCTGCGGGTTGGAGGTAACAGCTTTTGACCCAGCCGCATGACTAGGTCTAGGACCACTGATTTGACCAGACATTAGTTTTCCCAATGAGTCTAGCCGCTTAGAAAGACCAGCAAGGACTTCGAGTAACTTGTAGACGACCGTCTCTGAGACCGAAGGTGATGGGGAAGCTATTCTAGCGTACGTCTTCCCTGTGGAAGGCATAAAATCCTCTGCATATTTTAGGCTTCAAAAACGAGCACTTTTATGATATTCTGATTTTTTTGATTCTCCTGTTCTCTTTTCCAAATTTGGCGGTCTTTGGAGTTAGCACTGTGTTAAGGCAAACTTTTGGTTGAGTACAAACCGGGTTCGATAAATTAGAGTACAGCTTCAGGATCCCCTGCATACCTTTATTGTAAAGTGACCGGCTGGTGGCCTTCAGTGTTACCGTTAGAGTTGTTTTAGCAGATCTGTTATACGGATCATGGGTCAGCCCTCTTTCAACCTTGAAGTCCTGATTCGACCCTGTGCAGTCCGCTGGACCCTATTAACAATGCGCAACTTACTTTAAATTTAGATGCATGAAGTATTGTCTTTTGGCTGTGGAGATTGCTGTGTTAACCATGTGCTGTTGTCTGATGTATTCCTGCTTGTGGACGTTGAGTTTGGATGTCTGCCATCTGCGTTCGGCTCTCCGACACTTCCGCCTGGCCTTGCCGATTTCAGGAGCGTTCTACTGCGCACATGGCGGTCAGTGACGGTGCGTGTTTGTCAAGGAAGGTGCGGAGTATAATGGTGTGGTGTGAGGCAAGGTCAGCGCAGGGTGGTATGGACGAGAAAATATGTGCTGCGCTGCTTCAGAGGAGAATGAATGCTTGTTGATGGCCTTGAGGTTTGCGTTTGTTTTTCACTGGAGGAGAGATTGAGAGAGCAGATGACAACAAGGTCACATTCAAGGTCAAGTGAAATGTTGACGTCAGAAACTATATTGTCTGAATCTCTGGCCATGACCCCAATCAAGGATGTGGCCGGAGCTACGGAAGATGGTTTCAGAAACCAACTGATTAAGGCTGTGTGTAATCGCCACCATTTAGATAAGAGAATTTCCATTCGCTCGTCAAACGCCTCGTATTAATTTAGGGCCTGGTCAAGTAATGACGCACACAAAACACACAAAACACACAAAACACAGAACGTCTCACATAAGAATACGTATATGTGTGTGTGTACATATCAGTGTGGGGACAACTAATTTCTGTATACGTGACTATGAACTACTTCTTGTGCCAGTAGATGTGTGGTAAAATACTGCGAAAAGAAAGAAACACAAACACAAGAAACATTAATATTAGCGAGTGTACCAAACAATGTCTCAAAACCCTTAGTCAACAAGATACAATCAAAGCAATGAAACGGAAAGAATACACATACTGAAGGATAATTTAGAGAGGAATACTTTAGCTTATTTTAAAGAAGACAATTTAGCTAAGGTTACGTGGAACCAAGCCAGAACAAACGAAGGAACGGACGCTTTATGTTCCTTTAACTTGCACGACGATTAGGCTACGTTTATTTTTGCAAGCCTCAAAAACAATTGGCGCAAGACAATTTGACTATGCTCATCTAACATTAGTCAATTCATTACTACAAACAATTCGGCTACGTTCACCCAACGAGCCTCGGTACGGTGCCTAAACCAGGAAATACTCGTCGATGGCCTAGCTCAGAAAAAAATTTATAACTGAATTCACATACGTAAATATTTAACAACATATTCTAGGAAATACACCGGAAGTCCCAAAACGTAGCTAACTACATTGGCAGAGACAAAACAGCAAAGCTTTAAGGAAAAACGCTATAAATACCCAAGTGGGTTAACATTTCGAATAAGGCCGATAATTCGACAAAAAACGTTATCTTCATTAAAGACCAAAACAGTTATCTTATTCGTCAAAACTTAGTCCGACAAAATTGCGACGACAGTTAGCTTTAGTCAAACCGAAGAAATTCAGCATAATTATCGAATTATGACTGACCAGAAGCTAAAAACAAATAAACTTTACTTGTCCTTATTTACAAGGCCTGAACAAAGTGTTCACTTCAAAAATTCTTCCGACAAAGACCAAGTTCTAACTCAAACGAATTCTTTTAAGCCTTAGAAAATCAAAAGCTTAAAGAATATCAGAATCAAATTAATTTGCAGAAAATGCATCAAACCAGTGACTAAAACGAGAAAATCATAAAGATAATAATCATTTGCACAAAGAAACAAAAACATATGTAAAACGCAAAATAACTATTAGTACCTTATGACCACTGTAAGACGTTTGGAAACTACACAAATCCAAAAGGCGACAACAACGTCTGGTACCAAAGGCAGGTAAAAAAAAAGCTATCCACAACACTCTACAAAGGGTGAACACTACATTTAAACTATCTTTCAAAACAGGTGAGCACAACTTTTTTATCATATAGAACTAAAAACGACGCAACCTTCTCTCAGACCCAGCAATCTAACTAACTAGAAAAAAGCTGAAACAAACGTATATATGTGTTACTACCAAACTCAGTCTTGCGTCATAATCCCGATCTCATGACAAAAAATACGCAAACAAGGTTTACAAACGAAACACAGTTCACCACTAATATTCAAACCCATATCAAAACTCGGCACGCTTGACTTGAGAGAGCAATAGATCCGGAGAAAGGGTGAGGGGGGGGGGGGGAGGGAGAAACACGACAATCACAAAGAGAAAAAGCACAAGAAACACAGTTAGAGGGGCAAGAAAGACATGCACCAAAAAAAAAATCAAATGAAAGGAAAATATGAACAGTCCAGTCATAAAACCAAAAAGATGCGTCGGGTTGGCCAATGAGGTGATGATACGTCTTGTCAGTCAAAATCAATAAAACCAAACAAAAGAAAACGATAGAAAGAAGAAGCAACATGCTGTGGGGAGGAAAAAGAGGACAGATAAACGAAGGACACTTTACACACTAAGAAAGTACATATCACAAATAACACACACACTCTCTCTCTAGATCAATAGCCCATAATTAATTTCAAAAATTATCTAATTATAAATTGATCACACATGACTCATAGGCATGCACACTGTGTATGGATAGGTTGTGACAGATGCGTTTTGTTTCCCAATGATTCTGTTTGTCAGTGCATGTTGATGTCGCCTGGAATGATGAGTTTGCCAGGTTTTGAGGAATAGAAATCAAGAAAGGGTTCAATCTGTTCGGAAACATGACAGGAGGTAGTTTGTTCTTGTCACTGAAGAGGGGGTATGGGAGGGGAAAGAGGAGGAATAGAATACGGTAGATTAGTATGAAGATGATGGTTTGACCGTGAAGGGTGAAAGTGGCTTCCACAAACTCGAAAGAGTCATGAACAAAAGGCAGGTGCTGAGAGAATGAAATGAGAAAAGAATCCATATGGATGATACCAACGCCTCCACCCTTTGAGGGCCGGGGGAACGAAGAAAACAAATATCCAGGGGGTGTGATGGACTAAATGATGGATTCGTCACCTAAAAGCTTCAACTAGGTTTCAGTAAGAAATATAATTAACATTTTATCCAAAATATAGAAACGATGGCTCAAAGGTGTAAGTGAATATCCTTTTTAGTACGAGTATATTGGCCAAAGTCTTTTGCGTCCCTGAACGAGTATTTTCACTTTTTTTCCTGAGAAAGAGAGAGAGAGATAGAGAGAGAGAGAGAGAGAGAGAGAGAGAGAGAGAGAGAGAGAGAGAGAGAGAGAGAGAGAGAGAGAGAGAGAGAGAGAGAGAGAGAGAGAGAGAGAGAGAGAGAGAGAGAGAGAGAGAGAGAGAGCGAGAGATAGAGCCTGACCCCTGACTGTGACACGTCCCCCCTCTCCGCTCCCAACCCTACCACTAATCCGCCCCTGTATTTCATCTATCACAACCCAATATAATTTGTGATGACCGTGTATGTCCATCAAAGACTGAACATTATCCGTGAATTAATTACATTTCAAGGTCTTGATTCGGCTCTTTGCAGTCTATAAACAATGACTAACTAATAATAATAATAATAATAATAATAATAATAATAATAATAATAATAATACAGGATGCTATACGCGCCTTTCCCCAAATCATTCAGGCTCAAAACGCGGCGATCTATACCAACATACACGCTCACCTGTCTCATCCACCCTCACACACACCAAACACACATCCATCACTCAAACAGGTGGTGTAAAGGCAGGGAGATCGCTATTAGAAGACGGAAAGAAAATCGAATTTTTTATTTTTGAAATTTTTATATTGACTGCGTCCTGTACCATTATTGAAGAGAGGGAGGAAACCGGAGTGCCCGGAGAAAACCCTCGGTTACCTCAAAATCAATGCTACTACGCTCTGTGTCCTGGGACGTTAATTTACCAAAGAAAGAAGAAACTTTTAAAGTCAAGGTCACGGGGTCAACAAATAGGGTAAAAATAAAAATTTAACTTTTTGACAAATGCGTGTAGCAAAGTGAGTATGTGCTCCACCAAAATCAACTTTTTCCCAGATTTTTTAGCGAGATGTCCTAAATATTCCAAACGTTATACAATCATCAAAAGGTCTGCGCAACAATTTCTTGGTCAAATTATTGCTCGAAAAAATTTTCAACCAAATTTGCAAGGTCAATAGTCAGGGGTCAATTGTCAGAGATTGAATAATTTTGCTTCAAAACAAATATGAATAAAAAATTTTTTTAACAAAATGACACAGTTTTGATAAATTATTGTTTGATTGATGATACTTATGAGACACATCCACACTGCAAGTTTGGGCAACATTACTCGTCAATGTCTGGTGCTGTCCATAATAGGTTTATATGGCTACTTTAAAGTGAACGACCATGATCTAGGTGAGCTACACAGTCCGAACTTGTTGTACGCAGATCCTAGGTCTTTCGTAGATTTAGTTGATCATAGATTTCGATTCTGCGTCGATCTTGAGGGTCAATGTCAATTTAGGGAAATTATTCATTTCATTTCATTAGCAAAAGCAATACAAAACAACACAAATTATGGAGCTAAGTTCACAAACCACAAAATACTTCAACAGAACTTCAAACTTCCCCTACCCTTACACGTCCATTTACTCTTCCCTCCCCATGTATTTCTCCCTTGTCCCTCTTTGCTTTTCCTTGATTTTGTTTCAGATGCAAAGTTTCCTAACCTATCCTATCCTATCCCATAACTCGGAGGTCGTAGGGGCACCACAGAAGATCGTTTAACCAGCATACTCCATCTTTCCCTGTCCAAAGTGGTATACTACATTTTGATGCTATCTTTATCTTATTACAAAAGGTCTGCTTGTAAGAATAGGCTCATGCCTGTTGTTTGTTGATTATAGTCACACGACACTTTCGCATATAGGTGACTACTCGACCGATTTATACTGACACCAGCGGGCCAGTTGTTGGTAAAGGGGAAAATAATGCGATCACACGTTGACCAATCCGGGATTCGAACCAGCTACCTTTCGGTTACTAGCAAGACGCTCTTACCAACTGAGCTACCCGGCCCCTTGCTCATGCCTAAAATCTTAACCTTTTAAAATAAAGTTCTGAAGTCTGAAGTCCTCAGCAACCCTGATTGTTTCGCTCAGTGTCAAACCAGTCCATTCTCGAATGTTGTCCTCCCACCTCTTTTTCGGTCTCCCTCTTCTTCTACCTCCTTGCACTGTGCCTTGCATGATGGTCTTTGCAAGACCTGATGATCTGGTGACGTGGCCATACCATCGGAGTTTCCGTTTTTTCACCACTGTGAGCAGGTCATCGTGTTTTCCAATGGCTTGTGTGGTGGTCTTTCGGACTTGGTCGTTGGTGATGTGTTGGTTATAGGAAATGCCCAGAAGTCTTCTGTAGCACCTCATCTCCATGCTTTGTATTCTTCGTTGTAGATCTGCTGTGAGGGCCCATGTTTCGCAAGCATATAGGAAGATGGAGATGACGAGGGAGAGCAGCAGTCTTACCTTGACGTAGACTGATGGTCCTGTCTTTCAAAATTGGCTTCAACCTCGCCAGGGCAGCAGTTGTTTGTGCGATCCTGAAGAGGACTTCCTGTCGGGACCCATTGTCTGATACAATAGCTCCTAAATATTTAAAGCTATGCACTGTGTTGAGGGATTAGACTTGGACTTTGATGTCCTTGTTGATGCCATTGGTGTTGTTGGTTATCATTTTGGTCTTCTCTGCACTTATTTCTATTCCATAGGCTCTGGAGGTGGTGTCAAACCTCTGTACCAGCTGTTCACGTTCTTGTTCCTTTCCAGCCAATCCATCAATGTCATCCGCAAAACGAAGGTTGGAGATTGCTCTTCCCCCTATGCTGACTGTGCCTTCGTGATCTGCAAGGGCATCTGACATGATGCGCTCTAGGAAGATGTTGAAGAGTGTTGGAGAGAGTAGGCATCCCTGACGCACATCGATTGTTGTTCTGAACCAGTTTCCGATGGCGCTGTTGTGGAGGACTGCACTGGTACATTACATTACATGATTATTGCTTTAGGTCCAGCGGACTCTTCTGAACCAAATCAGGACCAGACTGCACTGGTAGCCTTGTCATACAGGCTTTTGATGACTTCAATATTTGTAGGGCTGATGTTGTACACTCTCATGGTTGCCCACAGAGCTGCATGCCAGACTCGGTCAAACGCCTTTTTGAAGTCTACGAACACATGATATTGATGTTGTTGGTTCTGTAAGTATTTCTCGCAAATTATTCTGAGGTTGAAAATCTGTTCAGTGGTACTTCGCACTGCCCTGAATCCTGCTTGTTCTTCAACTATGATTTGTTCAGCTTGGGGTTTCAACCTGTTGAGTAATATTTTCAGGAGGACCTTGCTGGGATGGCTGATGGTGCGGTAATTTTTCACATTCCTGAAGGTTACCTTTTTTGGGAAGAGTGAAGTTTATTTTTGCACAGTTTATTTTTCTTTTCTTCCCTTACAACTTATTCATTTGTACATATTTGTTGCATTTACTTTTAATCTTAAACTCTCGGTCATGATTTGGCTCGGAAAAGTCCGCTGGACCTAAAGCAATAATCATGTAATGTAATGTTGATTGATTTATTGTTGCTTTAGGTCCAGCGGACTCTTCCGAGCCAAATCAGGACCGGACAACCCCCGATTCGCATAAAAGATCTGCTGAAACAACCCTAGTGGGAAAACTGAATGCCCTCCACCGGCCAGTCACTTTACAATAAAGATATCCCACGCAGGGGACGGCTGAGGCTTTACCCCAACTAATCGGAGCCCCGGTTAAAAAAAACAAAATAGAATACAAACATCATTATAAATTATCAACAAAACACGTACATATAAAATGCCTATATTGCTAAATAATAACATCATAGGAAGCCCTAGTGACCACCCGGCAGAAAGCGTCCAATACTCCCAAGCTGAACCAACAGACCTCATACACAAACAAGGAGTCTTGTCCAGGAAGAGTTTTCAAGAAAAAAGGTAGGTCATTGATCTAGCGAAGAAGAAGATAGTATAGCAGAGTGATGAAACAGAGCAGGAATGGGAAAGAGCAAATGAGGAAGACAGCGACAGTGGGAATTTAAAGCACTAAATTTCCAGAAAGTGGGGATACTATTTATACTGAAACCCCCGGCACCCCAACGGGGGTACTGTTGCCGCAGTGAATCGGTCATGCCTATAAAGGAAAGACAGGTTTTCAACTGGGGCTTTCACTTTTCCCTTTATAGGTTAGAACAATCTACAGTGGCAAGATTGCACATGACCCCAAGGGGTGTAATGTAATGTATCTTAAACTCTATTCAGTGTATTTTAAAAACCCCAATGTGTTGAATATTTTGCCTGTCACTCATCAATTATAATTATTGCTTTTTCTTCTTGCCTCCTTTCTTAATATTATTTCTTTCGATCTTGTTCTGTTGGGAAGTATTTTGTTCTTTGTCCACCTGAAGAACAGTTTAGCTCAAAAATGTGCATTTTGTCATTTAATCTTGCTTCTATCCAAATTAACACTCTTTTATTCTATTTACACGTTTGTTTTTCATTACATAGAATTTCATAATACAGTTACCAGTTTGCCTGAGTATTTTAAACCTTCTAACCGGCAGCCGGTTCGCTATTAGAACCAACAGTAAAATAACTACAATAAAAATATAATACAACACAACACATCTTTATTACCCCAAAAGGGGTTTTAAATTTGCATGTATTTAGAATACATAATTACCCGCATACATTTACATCACACATCAGTAAATATTATCCTAACACAACGCATTGCAATGCTTCACCTCACATCCAAAGTACCCGTCCCACCTCTATGAACCAACAAACGTTCTTACAGACCTCAGTTGCCATTCTATGATTTTACTGCCCCTCCCCCTCTCCCAGCCTCATATCCTCCCCCACCCACCCAAACTTTCCCCTGGAAGTGTTACCTGCATGAAGCCCGCAAGCGACATTTCGCACTAAAAGCACAATGATCGCCAGACCAATGAAAGCACACAAGATTGCACCAACAATTCCTAGAACTTGGCCAGGAGATTTGTCATTCGCTGAAGAGGAAAAAAAGAATTAACTTTTATTGTATCAAATTTAATTCATCAGATTAACATAAGTTGTATTAACATCAACATCATTAATTAACATCATCAAGAGACATTGTCGGTCTGACTTGTTATGTTTCGCACTGCGTAACTTACACTCTCCGAGGTTTACGTGTAGCTCTTGTCTCTGCGGCTGGTTACAGGATTTGACGTTTAGCTGCAAACCTGATTTGGTCGCTTAAAAAAAAAAAAAAAAAAAAAAAAAAAAAAAAAAAAAAACAACAACAACAACAACAACAAAAACACACTAATGAGAAGTATGAAGAACTGTCTAGAATAGATAGTAAAGCGCAGAAGAAGATATCTAAATCTAAAGAGTACCCGATCTTTCAAACTAGTGTTACGAACTATTTTTCGGTAAAGTGCATGAGAGCGGGCTGGTCCAAACAAGGCGCCAATATGCGACCGCAAAGATGAAGATGCGTTATCAGGTTTTGCCCAAAGCCTGTACCCCTTCCCACAAGCTTTTAACCCTTTTTGTATTGGTCGGATCTGCAAATCCATATCATATTAGGCACTTATTTCTGTGGGCTTCGTCAAACGGTCATGCTCCCATTTTCGACTCCAAAAGGCCATGTTGAGTAATAGCTATTCCTAAGATGTAGGTAAGAACTTATACGCATATTTGGTATGGTCTGGGTGTGAAGACGCGAAGTAATCGCTCAAACCTCAACCAGTTACCGAGACGTAAAGTGAGGTAAACGGCGAGTCTCAGCTAAGCGATGTGCTTGTGTTCTTACAGTCCCACAGTATTAATATCATGTCCATTCTTGCTGGTCGTAAAGTTGATTGCTTCATTCTTTTTATTGACAAGATTAAAGCACAAGCGGGAGATGTAGTATCGGAAGTTTATTTTCTGGCCAGGGGTGGATTGGGGGCCAGCCACCACAAACCGGATCCTTTCTGCCGTGATTTGACAAAACCGAGTAAGTCCACCTAAGGTCGAAAATGAGTTTTTTGCGCCATCAAACTTGCAAGAGAATGACGCATCTTACCTGTAAAAATCAAATCCGAACTATGTTTAGATTTGGAGATATCATAGAGTAAGTCCTTGTTAAAAAAATTTTAAGTGGGGGAATAAACTGATAAAACCAAGCAAGTCCCCTGCGATTTTGTTTCGGCGATCCTCTGGCTGATGCTCGAGTTGGCATGATGACGTCATTTTCTACAATAACCTGACAAAGAAAAGTAAGTCCTCCCAACCAATGAGAAAGCGCCTTAAGATAAAGTGGACCAGTGAGAATCCATGTTATTGCTGCTGTGCAATATTATTTTCTTGTGAAAATGATGACGAAATTTCGGTCAGCAAAGGACGTGTTCGGCTTTTTGAAAAAGAGTTTTCTTCATGTACTTTCCTGCCCACCATGAAGGATCCTGTAGATCTTCCGCCTACGCGGCATTTTCCACGAGGTGTGGAAATAAACAAACTATCCTATCCTATCCTATCCTATCCTGTCCCGTAACCCTGAGGTCGTAGGGGCACCACAGATGATCGTTTAACCAGCATACTCTCTCTCTGTCCTCAGCAGCCCTGATGGCTTCGCTCAGTGTCAAACCAGTCCATTCTCGAATGTTGTCCTCCCACCTATTTTTCGGTCTCCCTCTTCTTCTACCTCCTTGCACTGTGCCTTTCAGAATAGTCTTTGCAAGGCCTGATGATCTGATGACGTGGCCATACCATCGGAGTTTCCGTTTCTTCACCACTGTGAGCAGGTCATCGTGTTGTCAAATGGCTTGTGTAATGGTCTGTCGGACTTCGTCGTTGGTGATGTGTTGGTTATAGGAAATGCCCAGAAGTCTTCTGTAGCACCTCATCTCCATGCTTTGTATTCTTCGTTGTAGATCTGCTGTGAGGGACCATGCTTCGCAAGCATATAGGAAGATGGAGATGACAAGGGAGCGCAGCAGTCTTACTTTGGAATGTAGACTGATGGTCCTGTCTTTCCAAATGGCTTCAACCTTGTCAGGGCAGCAGTTGTTTGTGCGATCCTGGAGAGGACTTCCTGTCGGGACCCATTGTCTGATACAATGGCTCCTAAATATTTGAAGCTATGCACTGTGTTGAGGGATTGGCCTTGGACTTTGATGTCCGTGTTGATGCCATTGGTGTTGTTGGTCACCATTTCGGTCTTCTCTGCACTTATTTCAATTCCACAAGCTTTGGAGGTGGTGTCAAGCCTCTATACCAGCTGTTCAAGTTCTTGTTCCTCTCCAGCCAATCCATCAATGTCATCCGCAAAACGAAGATTGGAGATTGCTCTACCCCCTATGCTGACTGTGCCTTCGTGATCTGCAAGAGCATCTGACATGATGCGCTCTAGGAAGATGTTGAAGGGTGTTGGAGAGAGTAGGCATCCTTGACGCACACCGATTGTTGTTCTGAACCAGTTCCCGATGGCGCTGTTGTGGAGGACTGCACTGGTAGCCTTGTCATACAGGTTTTTGATGACTTCAATAATTTTAGGTCTGATGTTGAACGCTTTCATTGTTGCCCATAGAGCTGCATGCCAGACTCGGTCAAACGTTTTCTTGAAGTCTATGAACACATGATATAGATGTTGTTGGTGCTGTAGGTATTTCTCACAGATTATTCTGAGGTTGAAAATCTGTTCAGTGGTACTTCGCCCTGCCCTGAATCCTGCTTGTTCTTCAGCTATGATTTGTTCAGCTTGGGGTTTCAACCTGTTGAGTAATATTTTCAGGAGGACCTTGCTGGGATGGATGATGAGGCTGACGGTGCGGTAATTTTCACACTCCTGAAGGTTACCTTTTTTGAGAAGAGTGATGACAAGCAACTGGGCCCATGGTATAGGCCACTCTCCACTCTGCCAGATCTTGTTACAGATAATGGTGAGGGCATCAATCATCGCTTCTCCTCCTGCTTGTAGCAGTTCCGCGGGTATGTTGTCCACTCCCGCTGACTTCCCTTTCTTTAGCGATTGCACTGCTGCCTCAACTTCTTCCCGGAGAATTGGGAGGATTTCTTCTTCTCTGTTCTCGGGACATGCTAGAGCTGATGGGTCTCCATTTGGTGTATGGTTGTAAAGGTCAGAGCAGTACTCTGTCCATCTGTCCAAGACTTCTTGTTCTTCTGTAAGGCATATGCCAGACTTGCTTTGGATCGTGGAGACTTTGGGCTGTTTGAAACTTGTCAGCCGCTTTACAGTCTGGTAGGCCTTCTTGCTGTTGTTCTTGTTCAGACTGTTCTCTATTTCCTGGCATTGATCTTCTTCCAGTTATCCCTTTGCTGTGCGCATGCCTTTTCGGATGTCATTGTTGATTTTTCGGTAGACATCAGCTCCCTGTGAGGTGTTCTTTTTCTTTCTTTTTTTAAAATCTCTCTTCGTTTATCACACAGATCCAAAAGTTCAGGTGTGATCCACGGCTTCTTCTTTGGTCGGTGCTAGCCAAGGATCTCAGTGGCGGCATCTATCACAGCTGAGTTGAAGGTGGTGGTCATGGTGTTGACATCTACTTCACCGGCCCCCAAAATGAGCAGTGGTGAAAATTTCCCTTCAATAGTGGCCTGAAATAGTTCTGCCACCTCCGGGTCTTGCAGTTTGTCCAGGTTGAACTTCAGTCTAGTGCAGTATTTACTCTCTTCAAGTGGAACCGGAAAGACATCATCAAGAGATCGTGGTCACTTCCGATGTCTGCTCCTGGAAAAGTGCGTGTCCTGCCAATGTTGATGCTTGATCTGAAGCGTTTCTTGACCATGATGTAGTCTATTTGGTTGTGATGCTCCCCCCTGGGACTGTGCCATGTCCATCGTCTGGAGTTTTTGTGGAGACAAAGCGTGTTTGCCAGTACCTGTTTGTTGTATCTGGCAAACTCCAAGAATCTCAAACCCCTGTCATTTGTCTCGTTGTTGCAGTGGGGTCCACATGTGTCTCCCCAGTTGTGGTGCGCATCTTGGCCAACCTTGGCATTCCAGTCGCCTTGCACTATGATTATGTCCTTCTTCGGCACTTGGTCAAGGACCGCCTGTAGATTTTCATAAAAAATCCTCCACTTCGCTGTCGTCATAGTCTGATGTTGGGGCATAGGTCTGGATGATGGTGATTTTGAAAGGGGCTGCTCTCAGGCGGGTGGTAATGAGTCTACTGGGCGGCAACCCATGACAGTGGCTAGAATGTTCTTGTGGACCAAGAATCCAACGCCGTGTTCGTGCCTGTCATCTCTACCGCTGAAATAGAGCTTGTGGCCTTTGTCTGTCGTTGTTTCACCTAGGCCTTTCCAGCGCAGTTCGCTAATGCCTAGAACGTTCCATCGATAGCGGTCACACTCGTGGGCCAGTTCTTCTAATTTTCCTTCCGCAGTTAGGGTCCTGACATTCCAGGTTCCTATGACGATGTTGTTTCTCGTGCGGATCTTGCTAAATTGTCCATCAGTAGCATACTTAACACCTCCGTCCTGGTGGCCAACGGAAGGCGCGGTCCTTGAGCCGGGCGACGACCTATCCGGTATGGAATTAGTGGATAGTGTCATCATGCATGTAGTGTGTCTTGGGCAAAAAAGGACCTGGCGGTGCCCAATCCTCTCCAGGCTGTTGGGCACAGCCGAAATCCACGAATACAGTGTGGCTCGCCTTGGCCCCGAGCACGTTGTCGTTGAACCTGTAGCAACGTGAGGTTCCTCGCCCTGGCCGGTGACTTCTGTGTAGAAGACTTTCGCCCAGTGATGCCGTGCTAACATTACCCCTGTTAGTCGCCTCTTACGACACGCCGGGAAACGTTGGGCCTATTCTATTCAGTGCCCGAACCCACAAACAAACAGCAACAAATATATTACAGACACACAACAAGGGCAACAAAATACAAGACATACACGTGGTGTAAAGGCAGGAAGATCGCTACAATAGGAAATTGAAAGGAAAATAGTTTTGTATTTTTAAAATTAAATTGGCTGCATCTAATATTATTTTGAAGAGAGAGCAAAAAAACCCATGACTCCTGCATACCAACCCAGGAATATTAAGTGAAGAATGGCTAAAAACAATAAACAGGCACACATATACACTCACTGTAACTGCCGCACCCACATCTTACAAAACCCAACTTATGTGACTTATCTCGTCAGACTTTTTAACAAAGAAACGAAACGGCCTATGGGACTTACTTGGTTTGGTGAATTTTGAAAACAAGGATTTACTTAATAATAAACTGACAAAACCGAGCGGATTTGACTTACTTGGTTTTGTGAATTTTTTTAACAAGGATTTAATTCAATAATAAACTGACAAAACCAAGCGGGTGACTTGCTTGGTTTTGTCATGTTTTCAACAAAGATCTATCTCAAGAATAATCTGACAAAACAAAGCAAGTCCACAAATAGTCTTAAAACATCAAATCTATCAAACATTTCTTTAACATTCAAGGTATGCACACTTAAATCGAGGAATTGCATTATAATATGCCCTTAAACTTCCAGAAACGATCGCGTAATATAGCGCAACACAAAACGTCGATTTTCTCGAAAGTAGGTTTTGTGGACTTGCTCGGTTTTGTCAGTTCACGGCAGCTTTGTAGGTAATAATAAGGTGAATGTCCAGGTTAGCCTCCTATTGCCGAACAATTTCTTAACATGGATATTATTTATAGACCAAAACTAGAACGGTGTTACGTTGAAACGCGAATGGTAGTACGTCGGAAGCGCGCACGATAGATCTAATCGTTTCGTTTTGCAAAGTATTCAATGATGGAGTTTATTTACCTTTGATTTGAGTTTGCATTGTTGTTAGGAGAGGCTTTGTATAACGTTGATAATTTTTGTTGGTCGATATTGTTGTAGAATTCTCTGGATCCCCTTGTTTACTATCGATCGAAGTTTCTTGATGGACGTAGATAATGGCGAATATTCTGGGACGGGAAATAATTATGTATGACGTAAGACAGTAATGACGAAGTTAGAAGCGATTGGTTAAATTGCGTCAAACGAGATTGATCCAGGTTATTCGGGAGTATCAAGAGACTATTTAAGTGCCGCGCTGTTTCAAAAATGTTGATAGTTGAAGTTGTTGTTAGTTGGAAAGTAAATTTGAGAGTGGAAAGACGATTGAGCGATTGTATGCAGTTGTTGATGTGTGCTGAATAAAAGTGGAAAACTTCATACGTCGACTTTGTGACTTGTATGCTGCTTGAGCAGGCTGCGTGAATAAACGAATCTGAGTTACACCCTATCAGGAATTCAGCATTGGGGCTGAATCAGATACTGATAGAAAACACCAACATTCGAACAGAGTGTAACATTTTGGGGGTCAACCGCGATTCACGCCATAGCCAAGGGTTCAACTGCGACAACAAGCGAGTCAACGTTACGAGAGGCAGTCTTCGAGGGTAGCCGCCAACGAGTTGCGTCGAGAGGGGCCAACATACTGGGACTACATCACCGATAGGTTCGGGTTGACTGCAAGGGCGTGTAGTCGCCGAAGAGTTGCTTCGTGAGCGAACAACAGAGCGGGACTACGTGGCTGCCGTAAGACTACGTCGAGGGACAGTCTCAGAGCTTCATCGCCAGTGTTACAGAGAGCGGCGAACGGACGTCGCGTCTACTTCAGCACAGGAGCGTATACATCAACACCAGCGTGGTGCAGCGTCGCATACGACGAGGACAGCGGGGCCTGCGTCAGCGAAGGCGACTAGTGACAAGCATCAGCGCTACTGCAGAAAGCGTGCTGTTCTAGAACAGTCTAGAAGAGTGCAGCACAGTCAAGAACCTTCCAGAAAAGAACTTTCCAGAAAAGAACCTTCCAGAAAAGAACTTTCCAGAAAAGAACTTTCCAGAAAAGCATTAAGAAGGCTGATTTCTGGCAGAAAGGAGTTGAACTGAATCTAAAAGGCAAACAGCTGACGGAGTACGTCAAATCCCAGGAGAGAATACAAGAACGAGAATTAGAAGAGCAGCGTCGCCGTGAAGAAAGAGAATTAGAAGAGCAGCGTCGCCGTGAAGAAAGAGAATTAGAAGAGCAGCGTCGCCGAGAAGAAAGAGAAGAGCGGCGTCAAGAAAGAGAAGAGCGGCGTCAAGAAAGAGAGATGGAAGAGAGACGATTAGAAGCTGAGCGTCAATACCAGCTAGAGTTGGCGCGTATCCAGAACAATCAGCATGCGCCACAAGTCACCAACGACCATACGGCTCCAAAATTGCCAGCTTTCGTCGACGGGAAGGACCAGATCGACAGCTATCTGGCGAGATTCGAAAGGTTCGCCGAAAGCTCCAATTGGCAACCTCGAGACTGGGCGATTCGACTAAGTGCACTTCTGACAGGGCAAGCGCTCGAAGTTTACACCAGACTGTCGAGCGATGACGCCAAAAAACTATGACGTCTTGAAAGAGGCCCTACTGCAGTGCTACAACTTTACAGAGAAGGGCTACCGTAAACGCTTCCGTGAATGCCGGCCTAAGTCAGACGAGACGCCAAAGCAGTTTGTGGAGCGCCTGTCGTCATATCTACACAAGTGGGTGGAGTTATCAGGCGAAAGGAAGTCTTACGACAGTCTCCATGACCTGATCGTGAAGGAACAATTTCTCAATGCCTGTCACAAGGACCTAGCGACCCACTTAGAAGAACAAAAGCTGCAGACGCTTAAAGATGTCACTGAGGCTGCTGAAAGATATCTCATTGCTCATGGGAAGACCCTGGGGCCACCCAGCGCGACGAAACATTTTCAGAAGACTGGAAACCATGTGAACCAGATCCAGGGGAGCCAGACGAGCCAGAGACAGACGGACTCCACGCCTCCTCCCAGGGAAGGGCATTCAAGGGGCTGTTTCACCTGCAACGCTACAGACCACAGAGCGGCTAACTGTCCTCAAAACAAAAGTAGCGGACAGCGGAGCAGTACGGACAATTCAGCGGCGGGCAACCGGCAGAGGCGGTTCTCCAATCAACGGCAAACCAGTAGATCTGACCATCAAGTGTGCGGCGGGAGCGTCATTCTTCCGAGTGGGGCCAAGCGCACAGCTACTCCTGCGGACGTGCAAGAGTGCATGACCGATGGCCAACTTCTCCTGGCCAACGGAAAATCCATCCCCGTCGTCGCCAGCGCAGCTGTGACCGTCCAGAACATGTCTGTTTCCAAGGGACGCGTCGGAAATCATGAAGTGACTGTCCTAAGAGGCTCTGGTTGCAGTGGGGTCATCGTCAGAGAAGACCTAATCGCTAAAGAACAGTTCACTGGCGATTCTAAATGGACACTCATGGCCGACAGCAAATGTGTGAAAGCGCCAGTTGCGAAGATTCATGTCAACACCCCTTTCTACATAGGCGAAGCGGTTTGCCTGAAGAAGCCGCTATACGATTTGATGATCGGGAACATCGACGGCGCGAGACGACCCGACGACCCCGATCCAGAGTGGAGTCCTGCCTCAACCCAACGCGTCGAAGTTGTGGAGGAGGATCCATTGCCATTTCCCGATGGAGACCTTACAGAGCTGCTACGGGATAATGTGGCTACTCCGGCTCAGCCCTGCCGACCAGAGATCGTCGGTGCCGTTACTACCAGGGCCCAGGCCAAGAGAGAAAAGACGTCTACGCCACTGAAGGTCGCCGACAACTCCAAAGCTGCCATCGTGGACAGAGATAAACTGATCCAGCTCCAGGAAGCTGATAGCACTTTAAACAAGTACAGGAACCGCCAAGACCACGTGACCAAAGGCAGTGGTACAGTCTATTTTGAGGTGAAGGCTAAGATCCTGTACCGAATCTTCCAGCACCCGGGGTCAACGGAGGGAAACCACTACGTCAAGTATTGGTACCGTTACCCCTAAGGCGCCAGGTAATGGAAGTAGCGCATGACTCAATCATGGGAGGTCACCTAGGTATCAAGAAGACGTCGGATAGAATCCAGGCGGTGTTCAACTGGCCAGGACTTCATGCGGACGTCAGCCGTTTCTGCCGATCATGTGACATTTGCCAGAAGACCATACCTCGAGGAAGGGTCCCGAAAGTGCCTATGCAGAGGATGCCTCTGATCGACCGACCTTTCAAGAGGGTGGCCTTAGACTTAATCGGCGAAATAAGACCTCCGAGTGAAGAAGGTCATCGATGGGTACTGACTTTAGTGGACTATGCGACTCGGTACCCAGAAGCAGTGCCACTGAAGAAGATTGACACTGAAACTGTAGCAGAGGCACTGGTGGACATGTTCAGTAGACTTGGAGTGCCTGAAGAAATTCTGACAGACCTCGGGACGCAGTTCGTCTCTGACTGCATGAAGGAGGTCAACAGACTGCTGAGCATCCGGCATTTGACTACGACACCCTACCATCCGATGTGCAACGGGCTCGTCGAAAAGTTCAATGCTACGCTAAAGTCCACCCTGAAGAAACTGTGCAGCGAGCAGCCCAGACAATGGCATCACTACATCAACGCCCTGCTTTTCGCCTACAGAGAAGTACCGCAGGAGTCCACCGGCTTCTCTCCGTTCGAGCTGCTGTACGGAAGAACCATCCGAGGGCCGATGCACATTCTAAAAGAACTGTGGACGAAAGAAGTAGAGACCCCAGAGGTGAAGAACAGCTACCAGTACGTGTTTGAGCTACGGGAGAAGCTGGAGCAGACTCTCGAGATAGCCAGAGAAAACCTGAAGAAGTCCCAGGACTGTGGAAAGCACTACTATGACCGTAGGGCTGTGAACCGGAAGTTTAAACCTGGCAACAAAGTGCTGGTGCTGCTACCTACTGATCATAATAAGTTGCTGATGCAGTGGAAAGGCCCGTACGAAGTGGAGACCGTGGTGGGAATCAACGACTACAAGGTGAAGGTCGGCCAGCATTCCAAGATATACCACGCCAACCTCCTTAAGCTGTACATGGAAAGGCCATCAGAGACTGTGCACGCAGCCACAGCAGCTGTGACCGACGACAGCTTTGACAGCGAAGAACTGTTGGAACTTGGAGACTTCCACAGCAAAGAAGGCATCGATGACGTTAAGCTAGGACCAGGCTTGACGGAAGGTCAAAAGTTGGAGCTCAAGGACCTTATGGGCGAATTTCCCCATAGCTTCAGTGATGTCCCAGGCTCTACGACTTTGGTCGAACATGAAGTCCACACCCAGACCTGGAAGGAGCATCTGCAGACCTTGAGGGAGCTGTTCCACCATCCCGCAGAAGCCAACCTGACTGTGAGACCCAGCGAATGCATTCTGGGAGCTGACAACGTCGACTGCGTCGGACACCCGACGGAAGAAGGAGACAACGGAGGATGCACCGACTCCAGGAAAGCCCAAGTGATCACTGTCTTTGACCCTGGGCCGATGACAACCGCAACTGACGAGGGCGTCGTTTCCTTGCGGATGAAAAAACATTGACTGTGTAGATAAAGTGTGAACATTGACAGTACCCAGAAAGACTAGTCAAAAGCCATTTTTAAAAAATGATTTCCTCATCACAAAACTGACATAGATTTAAAGAGCTTTTCATTCTGAACACAGTGGTATATTTTTTTCCCCCATAGGACAAATAGGTAAAAAGTTATTAATGTTTGAAAATGCTGAATGTTGGTGTTTTTTGGCAACGTTTTGGAATTGAAGAAATTGACAACTTTGGAGTCTCAAAGTGAAGCCAATATTGATACCAGAAAGCTGATGTTTGACAGGTAACCCCTTCATATGTTATACTCCAAGCCCAATTTTCTTTAGGCCTATCCCATGTAATGTTCAGCCGTTTTGGTGCTTCAAAGTTGGGAAATCATCAAATTCGCAGTGCGTGACGGCAAATTATAGGCCTACTGGTGTGCTACTACGCTCAGCACTCGTGTCGCTGAATAGGCCTACGAGTTCGAAATGGCAGCAAGAAAACCCGAACACCGTTTGGGTAGACTTTTCTACGGCAAAGCGCTCCGCGATGAAGTAATGCACAAATTAATAAATACCCTAGTTTTATAAAGGAAAGTCTGCTCTTTATTTCTTGCTAAGTTTTAAACTTCTAGTTAAAATCAAACTTACATCAAAACCGCTTTATCCACTTTGTTCGGCTCGTAACAAAACGTTTACACACGAGAGCCTACCATACTTATATGTAAATGAAGCTAAGTATCCGAACTTCTCATTGGTTCTTATTTTTAGGCCATCCAATGAAGTATTGCAAAGCGCTAAGACTTTGAAACGAGTCACCTCTCAGCAAACGACGGTGACAATTTTTTCGCAGCGGCATTCAGCGTTCGGATAGGGGCGTATTCAAAAGCTGTTTTCTCGGAATCTTTCGCATAAACATGCATTAAAAACAACACAGATGTAAAGATAAAGCTTTCAATTTTTATTTGAATACAGCCACTGTTCGTTTTGATGCAGTTTTACATTAATAATAAGTGTTGAAAGTGAAGTGAAAACTGAGTCAAAACTGCCGAGCGGACAAGAGCCAATGAAGGGCTTGGAGTACCTACATTGATTCTGTGTGAATGAACTGTGAACATTGACAATATCCAGACAGATTTGAAGATGAGAAACATTGACTCTGTGTGAATGAGCTGAGAACATTGACAGTGTTCAGACAGTCTGAAATAAGTTTTAATTCTGAACTTTGTTTGTGCATTACGTTTCAACGTTGTTGAAAGAAATTGGGTAAATTTCTTCTTGAGTGGGGGGTTATGTTACGTTGAAACGCGAATGGTAGTACGTCGGAAGCGCGCACAATAGATCTAATCGTTTCGTTTTGCAAAGTATTCAATGATGGAGTTTATTTACCTTTGATTTGAGTTTGCATTGTTGTTAGGAGAGGCTTTGTATAACGTTGATAATTTTTGTTGGTCGATATTGTTGTAGAATTCTCTGGATCCCCTTGTTTACTATCGATCGAAGTTTCTTGATGGACGTAGATAATGGCGAATATTCTGGGACGGGAAATAATTATGTATGACGTAAGACAGTAATGACGAAGTTAGAAGCGATTGGTTAAATTGCGTCAAACGAGATTGATCCAGGTTATTCGGGAGTATCAAGAGACTATTTAAGTGCCGCGCTGTTTCAAAAATGTTGATAGTTGAAGTTGTTGTTAGTTGGAAAGTAAATTTGAGAGTGGAAAGACGATTGAGCGATTGTATGCAGTTGTTGATGTGTGCAGAATAAAAGTGGAAAACTTCATACGTCGACTTTGTGACTTGTATGCTGCTTGAGCAGGCTCCGTGAATAAACGAATCTGAGTTACACCCTATCAGGAATTCAATACAATAAAATACAAGATTATTGCTTTAGGTCCAGCGGACTCTTCTGAGCCAAATCAGGACCAAATCAGGAATTCAGCATTGGGGCTGAATCAGATACTGATAGAAAACACCAACATTCGAATCGAGTGTAACAAACGGCAAAGCCCATTTGACTCCTTACCCCTATGTTTCATACGTTCTACATGAAAATTAGTAGCAATTGTTTATTTTTTAATAAAATGAAACGAAAGGGCTGCATTAAAACACAAAGTACTATTGATTTTGATCCTGAGATGACCTTGATCTTTGGCTCCACGCGAATTCATGAACAAATAAAAGTTTGTTACGACTGAGATGCACACGAACGTTTTGTGTTGCAAAGCATGCAATAATAGCGTGAATTTACCTTTGATTTGATTCTGCGCTATTGACAGAAAAAGCTTTGTATAATTTTTATAATTTTCGTCGGTCGATGTTGTTGTAGTAGCGTCGAGAATTACTTGGATATCGATCAAATGTTCCAGGTCTTTCTGGCGATAGCTTATCGTATCATGTAAATTCGTAAACATGCTGTGACGTAAAACAGTGCGCAGTTCAGGTGAGATCTACAACTAAGAATACAAAGCATGGAGATGAGGTGCTACAGAAGACTTCTGGGCATTTCCGATACTCAGCACATCATCAATGATGAAGTCCGGCAGACCATCACAAAAGCCATTGGACAACATGACGACATGCTCACAGTGGTGAAGAAACGGAAACGCCGACGGTATGGCCACGTCACCAAAGCATCATGCCTTTCAAAGACCATCCTGTAAGGCACAGTGCAAGGAGCCAGAAAAAGAGGGAGAAAAAAAAGAGGTGGGAGGACAGCATTTGAGAATGGACTGGCTTGATACTGTGCGAAGCAATGAGGGTTGCTGAGGACAGAGAAAGATGGAGTGCGCTGGTTAACTTGAACTTGAACTTGAAAAAGTCAATGATATAGGCCACTGGCCTTTACATAGATACTAAAAACTGCTAGACTTGCATGCGTGGCAATTAGCTAAATCTAGTAGTGGCATCTTGGTTCGTATATCTCCGGGCGGTCCTTCCAGAATACATCCAGCCTGCTTTTGAAGCAGTCGACAGTGGGGGCTGTAACAACTGTCTCTGGTAGGTGGTTCCATGTGCCGATGTCTCTGTGAGAAGTAGTTGCTTCTTAGGTTCAGCCTGCAGTGCTGCTTAGTCAGCTTCAATGAGTGTCCTCTAGTTACTTCACTTTTAGCAAACTCAAAGAGTGGTCTGTCAGTATCGTAGAAGCCGTGGAAGTATTTAAAAACGTCAATCATGTCCCCTCTCAGTCGACGATGTTCAAGGGAGGGCAAACAGAGGGCTCTAAGACTCTCACTGTAAGGTTTGTCTCTGATGCTTGGCAGGAGCTTGGTAGCACGGCGTTGGACAGCCTCGATTTCGGCACATAGTGTTTTATGATGTGGCTGCCAAACTGAGTGACCGTACTCCAGGATGGGGCGGACCAAGCTCTTATACAGCCGCAGGAACATATCTTCAGAGAGGAAGTCGAACGTTCTCCTTATAATGCCAACAGTTTGATTAGCCTTTGCTGTGGCACTTCCGACGTGCTGCTTAAAGCTCAAGCTGTTGTCGATGAAGACTCCTAGGTCTCTCTCCACCTCGCTTTCCTGCAACGTCACGCTATGGTCCTCCCCATTCCGTGTTCCTCTCATAAAGTAGCTCGCATCAGACTTCCTGTTACCCAGTTTCAACACATGGCATTTTTCAGGGTGGAAACGTAGAAGCCAATTATCTGACCAGTGTTGAAGACTGTCAAGGTCATCTTGTAAAACCTTCGTACCCTCCTCCGAGTCACTGCGAGTGTAAATCTTGGTATCATCTGCAAAAAGTCGTACTGGGCATGTGCAGGCTTCCGGCAGGTCATTATGTACAGTAAGAAAAGTTGTGGACCACAGACACTTCCCTGAGGGACTCCGCTCGTTACGCTGGCCCACTGGGAGTGGGCCCCATTAATGATGACGCACTGAGATCTGCCACTAATGCAGGTCCTGATCCATCCAAGAACCTTGGATAGGAGGCGCCTGTGGGGGACGGAATCAAAAGCTTTTATGAAGTCTGTGTAAATGATATCTACACTTCCTCCGGAGTCCAAAATCTATGTCCAGGCATCCATGACATCGAGCAACTGTGTGATGCATGATCGACCTTTAACGAACCCGTGCTGTTCTCGGCTTATAAGGTTATTCTCAAGAAGGTGCTGAGTCATCCTCTCTTTGATGATGGACTCCATTGTTTTGCATAGAATACACGTCAAACTAACTGGTTTATAGTTCCCTGGAGATAGGCGACTCCCCTTCTTAAATATGGGGGTTACTGTTGCTTTTTTCCAGTCTTCAGGCACTTGCTCAGATGCTAGTGAGCGACGGAAGAGCTCAGCCACTGGGAATGCCAATACATCTGCAGCTTTGGAAATAACTAAGGGACTAATGTGGTCGGGTCCAGCGGCCTTGTCAGTCTTGAGATTTCTTAGTTTTTGCTTCACATCTTCATCCCTTATTTCAAAGTCCGTAAGTGCTTCTTTGTACGACAGGGTGGAGAACAACTGAATCAAGAAATCTCTGAAATCCGGCCGGGGCCCAGGGGCCAAGCCCCGGTATTCGCCCCCTGGAAGAAAATGAATTTAGGCAATTTTGAAAGTAATTTAGGGCCTCTCCTGAATTCAAAAAGCACAAAGTAAACATCAATAGAAACAACAACCAAAAAAAAAAGAATGTTTTATGCACATGTCTTTCAAAAAAGTTAAGAATCTTGATTTGTAGGACTAACAAAGTTTGAGGTCCACCACTGTTACACACAAACTCCACATTTCCAATTTTACTGGGCACACGTTTGTCTATTTTTTTAGCTGTAAACAGGCAAGAATTTTTATAATTTTAGAGATATTTAGGGGTACGTTAGTAAAAACACCACATCTTAGGTATTAGTGACTAGTGTATAGATTTAAATGAAATAAAATGCAAAATGAACAGAAATAAATTCTCTTTTGATTATCTACCTTTTTATACTTCTCTTGTCATGTCTTGTTTTTTTATTACTCCATGTGTATACAAAAAAAAAAAAGCTTTAAAAAGTCCAAACAAGCCCCATCCTCTTCTTCAGTGCACTTTCATGCCAGTCTGAAAGATCATATGCATGCACACTACTGACACTAATTGTCTAACTCTAATGTCAGTACCGATCTCTTCCTCCGACTCCAAGTCCATTTCTCTCACTTTAATGTCTAATAAATGGAAGCCTGTAAACTCCCCTTCATCAGTCGAAGAATCCAAACCATCCATTTTAGACACACACACAAAAGAAAATTTGGAAAAAAAAATCGAAAAAACGAACGCATTTCACAACAGGAAAACCGGAAGTCAATTGCCGGAAGTCTCGCAATCTTTCAAACAACGCGAGAATATAACCACATGGTTGATACGGACGCTTTTGGACGTTTTGCCTGTTTAGAACTTCGGCCGCTTTTGGCCGCTATGCCCAATAAAGGGTAGCCCCTCAGCTTCTCACACTCGGAACTCAGTATTTTTTTCTCGGAAATGCAAATGCCTTCCGCGGAAATCCGCGGATTCGCGGAAAGTTCTCCACCCTGGTACGAGTACGATGGAGGGTCGGGAGGTGGCTCATCACTTTTACACGTGAATACACTTTGAAAGAATGTATTCAACAAATCAGTTTTTTTCCTTATCTGATGATGTCCGGCTTCCATCTTCCCTCTTTAAATCGCCCACACCTGTCTTTATAGATGTCTTGGACTTGACATATGACCAGAATGCTTTTGGGTTCTTTTTTTGCATTAGATGCGACAGTTTCTTCTAGTCTTCTCTTTGCCTTCCTACAAGCCTGTGTCGCTCTATTTCTAGCTCTAACATATGCCGTGTAGTCCTCTCCGGTCCTAGTTTGCAGCCAACGTCGGAACTGTGTTTAGTCCTGACTGAAGTGAGTGTCCCACCATCCATCCATTTCTGTCTTCTTTTGGACTGTGCGCTTCGTTTGGGCACTGATTTTTCGACTGCCTGCTCGATCTTGCCCTTGAGCATTGAGCAGTACTGATCCATGGTTAGATTTCGCCCCTCTTTCTCCCAGTCTATGTCCTGCAATTCTTTTATTAAAGCAGTAGTGTCCATCTTGGTATAGTTATGTGATATGCGATGTTCTGGTTTCTTCTCGCTCATGTTTAAGCTGATGATAAGAGTGAAGTGATCACTCTTGCCCATGGGTGGAGCTGTTATTATGTCCTCTACTAATCCGTCTTCGCTGGTAAATATCAGATTGTCAACGTTTGCTTTCTGTCCAGGGCGGTGCCTTGATGGTTCTTTCTGATGCTGAATTAAGAATGCCTCTTTGCTTGCCTTCAAGAAAGTTGTTGCCGGGTGAGATGGGCCAGCTTCACTTGTGGTCAGATCCCAGTTGATTTCAGGATAACTGAAGTCTCCCATAATTAGGATATCGTGGTATTTCATATCCGCTGTTTTCAATAGGAGAGAGTTCAGTTCGTTATTGTTTTCATGGCTAGAATTGGGGCTACGATACAGCAGACCCACCAATAGAAAAGGCAGATTAACTCTCTTGCATTCAGCGAAGACATGCTAATTGAAGTTGCTGTCTATTTTTTCAACTAGTGAAGGCTTCATGTTTTTATGAATGTACAGACAAATACCTCTATGCCCCTTATCCAAATTGTGAAACATCTCATACTTTTAGTGCTATCTCACATTCCTGTAGGTTATATCTTGAATTTTTAGGTTTGATTTCTGTGATGCCTATAATAACAGGCTTATGTATATCAATGAGTGCAGCCAACTCCGCTCGCTTAGTGTTCAGGGTGTCAACATTGCTATATATACAGGTGCAGCTTGCTTGTTTATGTACAAAGAAGTCTTGTGTCGTGTTTGGGTCTATATTACAGCTATGTACAACTTTCTTTTCTCTACTGAACAGTCTTAAAGGTCGCCATCCTGGTTGCCCTGCTTGGCCACCTCCGGGTATGTACCTATGTTCACTACCATCCCCTTCCTCCTTATCCAGTGAGCGTATTTGTCCTCTTCCCTCCTTGACTGAGCCTTTTTTCCCCCTTCCATTCCAAAAAAAGTGAATGTTCTTCCTGTCTCTCAGCTGGTGTCAAGTCCTTCCGAATGGCTATTTTGCTGATACATCGGTCATCACCCTCATGGGGTTTCTTGGTGGCCCTTCTAAAGGATTGGATAAACTCATCTCTTGCATTTTTAGAATTATAAAAGACAGCCTGAGGGGTCTTACTTTTTTTTTGCTCCTCCCTCACTTGTTTTTGATATATTGCCCCGCCGTCTCATATCAGTGGGTTGGTGTGTGCAATGGATCTCGGACATGATTTGTCTAACCAAATCAGTGTCCCTGTTTTTCCTTAGGTCAACATTTTTTTCTTCTTGTAAATTGAAAATAATCAGATCATTTTTTCTTCGAATTCTGTCCTCTGATTCAGCAACTTCTTTCTTTCTTGTTTATCAGTAATGCTTTCTAGTAATGAGACATTTTCAGTGTCATTACCTGTCTGAAGTTCTGTTTTTTCTAACAATTTCACTTCAAGTTCCTCCACTCTTTTGTCGATGTCAGAAGCCTCCACTTTAACCACTCTATAGTCAATATCGACTACTTTATCTTCTAGTTTGGTCATTCTCCTTTCCATTTTCATGAAGTTGTTCAGAAACTTTGCTGCAAGCTCATTACATGGCCTTGGGCAGTAAAAATGCAGGCATGATCTTTAGTTACTCCCTTCTTTTTGCAGGGACTGATACAGTGTGTCATCTACCCTTACGCAACTTGCATGGTACCATGCACCAAAAGGTTCACAGCTCAGTGCTTTGGAGCTATCTGTAACATCCTGTCTACATTCTGAGCATGTCACTTGTGTTACGTTGAAACGTGAACGAAAGTATGTCGGAAGCGCGCACGATAGATCTAATCGTTTCGTTTTGCAAAGTATTCAATAATGGTGTTTATTTACCTTTGATTTGAGTTTGCATTGTTGTTAGGAGAGGCTTTGTATAACGTTGATAATTTGCGTTAGTCGATATTATTTGAGAATCTTCTGGATATGCGTGTTTACTCTTGATAGAAATTTCCTGATACATGTAGAAGCAAGAGGTCGTTCTGGAAGATATAAAAATATGTATTGACGTAAGTCAGTGATGACGATCTTTGATTCGATTGGTGGCAGTACGTCATTTTCTACCATGTACGAAATCTTTCCGGAAAAGAGAGAGGTTATTTAATCGTGTGCAGAGTTGCTGTTGAGAAAAAAAGTTGTTGATAGTGATTTGGAAAGTTGCTGTGAAAGTTGTTGAGTTGAATTGAGAATTGTATGCAGTTGTTGATGTGTGCTGAATAAAAGTGGAAAACTTCATACGTCGACTTTGTGAATTGTATGCTGTTTGGACGGGCTGTGTGAATAAACGAATCTGAGTTACACAACTATCAGGAATTCAAGCATCGGGGCTGAATCAGATACTGATAGAAAACACCAACATCAAACAGAGTGTAACATTTTGGGGGTCAAGCCGCGATTCACGCCATAGCCAAGGGTTCAACTGCTACAACAAGCGAGTCAACGTTACGAGAGGCAGTCATCGAGGGTAGCCGCCAACGAGTTGCGTCGAGAGGGGCCAACATACTGGGACTACATCACCGATAGGTTCGGGTTGACTGCAAGGGCGTGTAGTCGCCGAAGAGTTGCTTCGTGAACGAACAACAGAGCGGGACTACGTAGCTGCCGCAGGACTACGTCGAGGGACAGTCTCGGAGCTACATCGCCAGTGTTACAGAGAGCGGCGAGCGGACGTCGCGTATACTTCAGCACAGGAGCGTATACATCAACACCAGCGTGGTGCAGCGTCGCATACGACGAGGACAGCGGGGCCTGCGTCAACGAAGGCGACTAGTGACAAGCATCAGCGCTACTGCAGAAAGCGTGCTGTTCTAGAACAGTCTAGAAAGGTACAGCACAGTCAAGAACTTTCCAGAAAAAAAGAAGAACTCTACAGTCAAGAACTTTCTAGAAAAAGAACTTTCCAGAAGCATCAAGATGGCTGACTTCTGGCAGAAAGGGATGCAACTGAATCTAAAAGGCAAACAGCTGACGGAGTACGTCAAGTCTCAGGAGAGAATACAAGAAAGAGAAGAACAACGTCAGCGTGAAGAAAGAGAAGTTGAGCGACGGCGTGAAGAAAGAGAAATAGAGGAGCAGCGTCGCCGTGAAGAAAGAGAATTAGAAGAGCAGCGTCGCCGAGAAGAAAGAGAAGAGCGGCGTCAAGAAAGAGAGATGGAAGAGAGACGATTAGAAGCTGAGCGTCAATACCAGCTAGAGTTGGCGCGTATCCAGAACAATCAGCATGCGCCACAAGCCACCAACGACCATACGGCTCCAAAATTGCCAGCTTTCGTCGACGGGAAGGACCAGATCGACAGCTATCTGGCGAGATTCGAAAGGTTCGCCGAAAGCTCCAATTGGCAACCTCGAGACTGGGCGATTCGACTAAGTGCACTTCTGACAGGGCAAGCGCTCGAAGTTTACACCAGACTGTCGAACGATGACGCCAAAAACTATGACGTCTTGAAAGAGGCCCTACTGCAGTGCTACAACTTTACAGAGAAGGGCTACCGTAAACGCTTCCGTGAATGCCGGCCTAAGTCAGACGAGACGCCAAAGCAGTTTGTGGAGCGCCTGTCGTCATATCTACACAAGTGGGTGGAGTTATCAGGCGAAAGCAAGTCTTACGACAGTCTCCATGACCTGATCGTGAAGGAACAATTTCTCAATGCCTGTCACAAGGACCTAGCGACCCACTTAGAAGAACAAAAGCTGCAGACGCTTAAAGATGTGACTGAGGCTGCTGAAAGATATCTCATCGCTCATGGGAAGACCCTGGGGCCACCCAGCGCAACGAAACATTTTCAGAAGACTGGAAACCATGGGAACCAGATCCAGGGAAGTCAGACGAGCCAGAGACAGACGGACTCCACGCCTCCTCCCAGGGAAGGGCATTCAAGAGGCTGTTTCACCTGCAACGCTACAGACCACAGGGCGGCTAATTGTCCTCAAAACAAAAGTAGCGGACAGCGGAGCAGTACGGACAACGCAGCGGCGGGCAACCGGCAGAGGCGTTTCTCCAATCAACGGCAAAACAGTAGATCTGACCATCAAGTGTGCGGCGGGAGCGTCATTCTTCCGAGTGAGACCAAGCGCACAGCTACTCCTGCGGACGTGCAAGAGTGCATGACCGATGGCCAACTTCTCCTTGCCAACGGAAAATCCATCCCCGTCGTCGCCAGCGCAGCTGTGACCGTCCAGAACATGCCTGTTTCAAAGGGACGCGTCGGAAATTATGAAGTGACTGTTCTAAGAGACTCTGGCTGCAGTGGGGTCATCGTCAGAGAAGAGCTAATCGCTAAAGAACAGTTCACTGGCGATTCTAAATGGACACTCATGGCCGACAGCAAATGTGTGAAAGCGCCAGTTGCGAAAATTCATGTCAACACCCCTTTCTACATAGGCGAAGTCGAAGCGGTTTGCCTGAAGAAGCCGCTGTATGATTTGATGATCGGGAATATCGACGGCGCGAGACGACCCGACGACCCCGATCCAGAGTGGAGTCCTGCCTCAACCCAACGCGTCGAAGTTGTGGAGGAGGATCCATTGCCGTTTCCCGATGGAGACCTTACAGAGCTGCTACGGGACAATGTGGTTACTCCGGCTCAGCCCTGCCGACCAGAGATCGTCGGTGCTGTCACCACCAGGGCCCAGGCCAAGAGAGACAAGACGACTACGCCACTGAAGGTCGCCGACAACTCCAAAGCTGCCATCGTGGACAGAGATAAGCTGATCCAGCTCCAGGAAGCTGATAGCACTTTAAACAAGTACAGGAACCGCCAAGACCACGTGACCAAAGGCAGTGGTACGGTCTATTTTGAGGTGAAGGCCAAGATCCTGTACCGAATCTTCCAGCACCCGAGGGTCAACGGAGGGAAACCACTACGTCAAGTCTTGGTACCGTTACCCCTAAGGCGCCAGGTGATGGAAGTAGCGCATGACTCAATCATTGGAGGTCACCTAGGTATCAAGAAGACGTCAGACCGAATCCAGGCGGTATTCTACTGGCCAGGACTTCATGCGGACGTCAGCCGTTTCTGCCGATCATGTGACATTTGCCAGAAGACCATACCTCGAGGAAGGGTCCCGAAAGTGCCTATGCAGAGGATGCCTCTGATCGACCGACCTTTCAAGAGGGTGGCCTTAGACTTAATCGGCGAAATAAGACCTCCGAGTGAAGAAGGTCATCGATGGGTACTGACTTTAGTGGACTATGCGACTCGGTACCCAGAAGCAGTGCCACTGAAGAAGATTGACACTGAAACTGTAGCAGAGGCACTGGTGGACATGTTCAGTAGGCTTGAAGTGCCTGAAGAAATTCTGACAGACCTCGGGACGCAGTTCGTCTCTGACTGCATGAAGGAGGTCAACCGACTGCTGAGCATCCGGCATTTGACTACGACACCCTACCATCCAATGTGCAACGGGCTCGTCGAAAAGTTCAATGCTACGCTGAAGTCCACCCTGAAGAAACTGTGCAGCGAGCAGCCCAGACAATGGCATCGCTACATCAACGCCCTACTTTTCGCCTACAGAGAAGTACCGCAGGAGTCCACCGGCTTTTCTCCGTTCGAGCTGCTGTACGGAAGAACCATCCGAGGGCCGATGCACATCCTAAAAGAACTGTGGACGAAAGAAGTAGACACCCCAGAGGTGAAGAACAGCTACCAGTACGTGTTTGAGCTACGAGAGAAGCTGGAGCAGACTCTCGAGATAGCCAGAGAAAACCTGAAGAAGTCCCAGGACTGTGGAAAGCACTACTATGACCGTAGGGCTGTGAACAGGAAGTTCAAACCTGGCAACAAAGTGCTGGTGCTGCTACCTACCGATCACAATAAGTTGCTGATGCAGTGGAAAGGCCCGTACGAAGTGGAGACCGTGGTGGGAATCAACGACTACAAGGTGAAGGTCGGCCAGCATTCCAAGATATACCACGCCAACCTCCTTAAGCTGTACGTGGAAAGGCCATCAGAGACTGTGCACGCAGCCACAGCAGCTGTGACCGACGACAGCTTTGACAGCGAAGAACTGTTGGAACTGGGAGACTTCCACAGCAGAGAAGGCATCGATGATGTTAAGCTAGGACCGAGCTTGACGGAAGGTCAAAAGTTGGAGCTCAAGGACCTTATGGGCGAGTTTCCCCACAACTTCAGCGATGTCCCTGGCTCTACAACTTTGGTCGAACACGAAGTCCACCTCACTTCGAATATCCCTGTTCGATCCAAGCCCTTCCCGATCCCTTTCAAGGCCCGTAAATCCTTGAAGAAAGACATCGATGAGATGCTGAAGATGGGCATCATTAGGGAGTCCAGTTCCCCTTACGCATCCCCTGTCGTGGTCGTGAAGAAGAAGAACGGGAGCAATCGAGTATGCATCGACTACAGGAAGGTTAATAAGATCACCGTCTTCGACCCTGAGCCGATGCCTACCGCAGCAGACCTCTTCCGCCAACTATCGGGGAGTAAAATCTTCTCAAAGATTGACCTCAGCAAGGGTTATTGGCAAGTCCCCGTGCGTCAACAGGACATACCAAAGACTGCTTTCATAACTGCTGATGGGACGTACGAGTGCCTAAGGATGCCCTTTGGCATGGTCAACAGCGGAGCCACCCTGAAGAGAGGAATGAGGAAGATGCTCAAAGGGGTGGACAACGTCGTGTGTTACTGGGACGACCTGCTAGTCCACACCCGCACCTGGAAAGAGCATCTGCAGATCTTGAGGGAGCTGTTTCACCGTCTCACAGAAGCCAACCTGACCGTGAGACCCAGTAAGTGCATTCTGGGGACTGACAACGTAGACTTTATCGGCCATTCGCTGAAAGAAGGACAAAAGGGGCTTCTACTAGAAAACGTCACCAAGATTCTGAACGCTCCACGTCCCCAAACCAAGAAGCAGGTGCGATCTTTCCTGGGGTTGGCTGGATACTACAGGGAGTTTGTACCAAACTACTCCGCCATCACAGCACCCTTGTCGGACCTGGTGCGGAAAGGCTGTCCAAACCAAGTGCAGTGGGGACCGTCTCAGGAGAGGGCATACCAGACTGTGCGCGACCTCCTTTCGAAGGATCCGGTGCTACGACTGCCTGACACTTCCAAAGAATTCGTCTTAAGAACAGACGCAGCGGACGAAGGCATCGGCGCCATACTGATGCAAGAACACGAAGGGAAACTATTTCCGGTCAGTTACGCCAGCAAGAAGCTGTCCAGGGCTGAGAAAAATTACTCGACCATGGAGAAAGAGTGCCTTGCCATCATATGGGGAATCCGGAAGTTCGAACTGTACCTTCAAGGAGTGAAGTTCGTGCTACAGACTGATCACAAGCCGCTAACTTACTTGAACTCTGCCAAGTTTGTGAACAGTCGGATCATGAGATGGGCTATGTACTTGCAGAACTTTAACATGCGAGTAGAATCTATCAAAGGATCGGACAATGTTGGTGCGGACTTCCTCAGCAGAGTGTGTGAGTAAAGAACATTGACTGTGTGGATGAACTGTGAACATTGACAATATCCAGATAGACTTGAAGATGAAAACCATTGACTCTGTGTAGATAAGCTGAGCGCAATTACAGTATTCAGAAAGTCTTAAATTAGTTTCAATTGAGGATTTTGTTTGTGCATTACGTTTCAACGTTGTTGAAAGAAATTGGGTAAATTTCTTCTTGAGTGGGGGGTTATGTTACGTTGAAACGTGAACGAAAGTATGTCGGAAGCGCGCACGATAGATCTAATCGTTTCGTTTTGCAAAGTATTCAATAATGGTGTTTATTTACCTTTGATTTGAGTTTGCATTGTTGTTAGGAGAGGCTTTGTATAACGTTGATAATTTGCGTTAGTCGATATTATTTGAGAATCTTCTGGATATGCGTGTTTACTCTTGATAGAAATTTCCTGATACATGTAGAAGCAAGAGGTCGTTCTGGAAGATATAAAAATATGTATTGACGTAAGTCAGTGATGACGATCTTTTATTCGATTGGTGGCAGTACGTCATTTTCTACCATGTACGAAATCTTTCCGGAAAAGAGAGAGGTTATTTAATCGTGTGCAGAGTTGCTGTTGAGAAAAAAAGTTGTTGATAGTGATTTGGAAAGTTGCTGTGAAAGTTGTTGAGTTGAATTGAGAATTGTATGCAGTTGTTGATGTGTGCTGAATAAAAGTGGAAAACTTCATACGTCGACTTTGTGAATTGTATGCTGTTTGGACGGGCTGTGTGAATAAACGAATCTGAGTTACACAACTATCAGGAATTCAAGCATCGGGGCTGAATCAGATACTGATAGAAAACACCAACATCAAACAGAGTGTAACAATTTTAAAAATATTAAAATATTAAAAATAATTTAATAATAATATTTTAAAAATAAAAAGACAGTCCCTGCGGACGTGCAAGAGTGCATGACCGATGGCCAACTTCTCCTTGCCAACGGAAAATCCATCCCCGTCGTCGCCAGCGCAGCTGTGACCGTCCAGAACATGCCAGTTTCAAAGGGACGCGTCGGAAATCATGAAGTGACTGTCTTAAGAGACTCTGGCTGCAGTGGGGTCATCGTCAAAGAAGACCTAATCGCTAAAGAACAGTTCACTGGCGATTTTAAATGGACACTCATGGCCGACAGCAAATGTGTGAGAGCGCCAGTTGCGAAGATTCAAGTCAGCACTCCTTTCTACATAGGCGAAGTCGAAGCGGTTTGCCTGAAGAAGCCGCTGTATGATTTGATGATCGGGAATATCGACGGCGCGAGACGACCCGACGACCCCGATCCAGAGTGGAGTCCTGCCTCAACCCAACGCGTCGAAGTTGTGGAGGAGGATCCATTGCCGTTTCCCGATGGAGACCTTACAGAGCTGCTACGGGACAATGTGGTTACTCCGGCTCAGCCCTGCCGACCAGAGATCGTCAGTGCTGTTACTACCAGGGCCCAGGCCAAGAGAGACAAGATGTCTACGCCACTGAAGGTCGCCGACAACTCCAAAGCTGCCATCGTGGACAGAGATAAGCTGATCCAGCTCCAGGAAGCTGATAGCACTTTAAACAAGTACAGGAACCGCCAAGACCACGTGACCAAGGGCAATGGCACGGTCTATTTTGAGGTGAAGGCCAAGATCCTGTACAGAATCTTCCAGCACCCGAGGGTCAACGGAGGTAAACCACTACGTCAAGTACTGGTACCATTACCCTTAAGGCGCCAGGTGATGGAAGTAGCGCATGACTCAATTATGGGAGGTCACCTAGGTATCAAGAAGACGTCAGACCGAATCCAGGCGGTATTCTACTGGCCAGGACTTCATGCGGACGTCAGCCGTTTCTGCCGATCATGTGACATTTGCCAGAAGACCATACCTCGAGGAAGGGTCCCGAAAGTGCCTATGCAGAGGATGCCTCTGATCGACCGACCTTTCAAGAGGGTGGCCTTAGACTTAATCGGCGAAATAAGACCTCCGAGTGAAGAAGGTCATCGGTGGGTACTGACTTTAGTGGACTATGCGACTCGGTACCCAGAAGCAGTGCCACTGAAGAAGATTGACACTGAAACTGTAGCAGAGGCACTGGTGGACATGTTCAGTAGACTTGGAGTGCCTGAAGAAATTCTGACAGACCTCGGGACGCAGTTCGTCTCTGACTGTATGAAGGAGGTCAACAGACTGCTGAGCATCCGGCATTTAACTACGACACCCTACCATCCAATGTGCAACGGGCTTGTCGAAAAGTTCAATGCTACGTTGAAGTCCACCTTGAAGAAACTGTGCAGCGAGCAGCCCAGACAATGGCATCGCTACATCAACGCCCTACTTTTCGCCTACAGAGAAGTACCGCAGGAGTCCACCGGCTTTTCTCCGTTCGAGCTGCTGTACGGAAGAACCATCCGAGGGCCGATGCACATCCTAAAAGAACTGTGGACGAAAGAAGTGGACACCCCAGAGGTGAAGAACAGTTACCAGTACGTGTTTGAGCTACGGGAGAAGCTGGAGCAGACTCTCGAGATAGCCAGAGAAAACCTGAAGAAGTCCCAAGACTGTGGAAAGCACTACTACGATCGTAGGGCTGTGAACAGGAAGTTCAAACCTGGCAACAAAGTGCTGGTGCTGCTACCTACTGATCATAATAAGTTGCTGATGCAGTGGAAAGGCCCGTACGAAGTGGAGACCGTGGTGGGGATCAACGACTACAAGGTGAAGGTCGGCCAGCATTCCAAGATATACCACGCCAACCTCCTTAAGCTGTACGTGGAAAGGCCATCAGAGACTGTGCACGCAGCCACAGCAGCTGTGACCGACAACAGCTTTGACAGCGAAGAACTGTTGGAACTGGGAGACTTCCACAGCAAAGAAGGCATCGATGATGTTAAGCTAGGACCAAGCTTGACGGAAGGTCAAAAGATGGAGCTCAAGGACCTTATGGGCGAATTTCCCCATAGCTTCAGTGATGTCCCAGGCTCTACGACTTTGGTCGAACATGAAGTCCACACCCAGACCTGGAAGGAGCATCTGCAGACCTTGAGGGAGCTGTTCCACCGTCCCGCAGAAGCCAACCTGACCGTGAGACCCAGCGAATGCATTCTGGGAGCTGACAACGTCGACTGCGTCGGACATCCGATGGAAGAAGGAGACAACGGAGGACGCACTGATTCCAGGGAAGCCCACGTGATCATCGTCTTTGACCCTGGGCCGATGACGACCGCAACTGACCAGGGCGTCGATTCCTTGCGAACGAAAGAACATTGACTGTGTGGACGAACTAAGAATATTGGTAATGACAGACTTGAAAATGAAAAACGTTGATTGGGTAAATGAACTGTGAACATTGACAGTATCCAGAAAGACTTGCAGATGAGAAACATTGACCGTGTAGATAAACTGTGAACATTGACAATATCCAGACAGATTTGAAGATGAAAACCATTGACTCTGTGTGAATGAGCTGAGAACATTGACAGTGTTCAGACAGTCTGAAATTAGTCTTAATTCCGTACTTTGTTTGTGCATTACGTTTCAACGTTGTTGAAAGAAATTGGGTAAATTTCTTCTTGAGTGGGGGGTTATGTTACGTTGAAACGCGAACGAAAGTATGCCGGAAGCGTGTACGATAGATCTAATCGTTTCGATTTGCAAGGTATTCAATAATAGAGTTTATTTACCTTTGATTTGAGTTTGCATTGTTGTTAGGAAAGGCTTTGTATAACGTTGATAATTTCCGTTAGTCGATATTGCTGTAGAATCTTCTGGATCGGCATGTTTATCATCGATCGAAGATTCGGGATAATTGTAGAAATTTGAAGGAACGATCCGGAAGGAGAAGAAATGTGTAATGACGTAAGTCAGTGATGACGATCTTTAGTTCGATTGGTGGCAGTACGTCATTTCTACCGTATTCGAAATCTTTCCGGAAAAGAGAGAGGTTATTTAATCGTGTGCCGAGATTGTTGTTGAGAGAGTAAAGTTGTTGATAGTGATTTGGAAAGTTGCTGTGAAAGTTGTTGAGTTGAATTGAGAATTGTATGCAGTTGTTGATGTATGCTGAATAAAAGTGGAAAACTTCATACGTCGACTTTGTGATTTGTATGCTGTTTGGACGGGCTGTGTGAATAAACGAATCTGAGTTACACCCTATCAGGGTGTAAGCATACAATTTCAATAGAGCGTGCACAGTCTCTGATGGCCTTTCCACGTACAGCTTAAGGAGGTTGGCGTGGTATATCTTGGAATGCTGGCCGACCTTCACCTTGTAGTCGTTGATTCCCACCACGGTCTCCACTTCGTACGGGCCTTTCCACTGCATCAGCAACTTATTGTGATCGGTAGGTAGCAGCACCAGCACTTTGTTGCCAGGTTTAAACTTCCTGTTCACAGCCCTACGGTCATAGTAGTGCTTTCCACAGTCCTGGGACTTCTTCAGGTTTTCTCTGGCTATCTCGAGGGTCTGCTCCAGCTTCTCCCGTAGCTCAAACACGTACTGGTAGCTGTTCTTCACCTCTGGGGTGTCTACTTCTTTCGTCCACAGTTCTTTCAGGATGTGCATCGGCCCTCGGATGGTTCTTCCGTACAGCAGCTCGAACGGAGAAAAGCCGGTGGACTCCTGCGGTACTTCTCTGTAGGCGAAAAGTAGGGCGTTGATGTAGCGATGCCATTGTCTGGGCTGCTCGCTGCACAGTTTCTTCAGGGTGGACTTCAGCGTAGCATTGAACTTTTCGACGAGCCCGTTGCACATTGGATGGTAGGGTGTCGTAGTCAAATGCCGGATGCTCAGCAATCTGTTCACCTCCTTCATGCAGTCGGAGACGAACTGCGTCCCGAGGTCTGTCAGGATCTCTTCAGGCACTCCAAGTCTACTGAACATGTCCACTAGCGCCTCTGCGACAGTTTCAGTGTCAATCTTCTTCAGAGGCACTGCTTCTGGGTACCGAGTCGCATAGTCCACTAAAGTCAGTACCCATCGATGACCTTCTTCACTCGGAGGTCTTATTTAATATTTTTGAAAATTTAAAATAAATAATATCAAAATAAATTTGTCTTTTTATCTTTCGAAGAGATGCTTCTTGTAAGTTTGGATTTCGCTTCGTCACCCATGATTCGATTCTGGTAATATTATTGCATAATTTCTGTGCCTATAATATAGTTCTTCATGCCGAGTCAAAGGAATAATCTTTTCTCATCTTTAAGCAGGAAGAAGGGTAGACGTATAAAGAGATGAAATGTACCGTATTGAGATCAACTTCGTCTTCGTTGAACACTGAGTCGAATGTTATTATCCGGGACAGGAAGTAAAGCAATGGTTCGGGCGATTGATGAAGTCCCAATTTTTAGATGCTTGATCAAAAAATAGGCCTATGGGTCGACAGTACTTCCTTGTATATGGATAACTCAATTCAATTCAATTCAATTCAAACAACTTTATTTATCCAGATTTGGCAATTACAATGGGGGTATGAGTGCTCTCTAATTACATATTTAAAAAAATAAATATCACAACACATTCTGATATACATGAGGATGTCTACAAACAATAACAACTTGCACAAAACAACTTGCACAAAAACACAACGGCATCCCCCCGACACCATCCACACATACACACTGCCCATGCACACACATACATCCAGTTCATAGACATTTACCCAACACAGGCATACATCACCAGCAGCACTCACCACAGACACAGGCATAAAAATAACAAGGTAGAAGATTCATTAAAGGAAAAAGCAGCTAAGATTAGTTATTATCAGGCTAATTATTTTTACTTTTAGTTTTATGCATTAATTGTTCTTACTCTTGTTCATCAACTGTATTGCATGAGGCACAAACGATTTTAAATACCGATTGGTCTTGCACTGTGGCATTTTAAACCTCCTCCCAGATTGCATCAAAACAAATTCCTCAGCTAGCGCATGATGTGGCATAGAAATAATCGAAACAGCCCTCCTAAGTGTTTGTTGATCACAAAAAGTACTCAGGTCTCTTTGCCTGTCACCAATTATTTTTGAACATATATTTACTATTGAGTGCAGACTGTTCTTATCATGTACAGAAAGGCTGTTAACATTCCCAATGCTTATTACATTGGCACAGATCAAGTTTAATTGCGGATCTGAAGGTCCCGGGTTCGAGCCCAGGCCGGGGCATTGTGTTGTGTTCTTGGGAAAGACACTTTACTCCCGTTTCCTACTCCTTCGGATGAGAGTATAAACCGAGGTCTAGTCTGTGTCGCATCCATTCCATCATAACGGACTTTAAAGATCCTGACGCTCATGTCCTAGACGGGTGAGTGCCGGTGACAAGAACACACCCAGCATGCACTTAGGTCCTTCTCTCCCATCCCTGACCGCCCGCGAACTTGTTTTTTCCAACCTAGTTCCAGCCACTTTCCCGAAAAAGGCAATTACCGAAGTCGAACGAAGCTCTCCGAGTCGAGCGGAGCTATCCGATGTTTTACGAACGAATGCTGGCAGGACTACGTGAAACCACAGGCTGGGAATTCTCGTCTTTCGTAGGCCTCAATTACATACTATACTACGTACGTATTTAGGAGTTTACAAAGACAAAAGAAAAGACTTCAGAGCCTGTGGTGAAACATCCGTGCATAAAAATAGCCGCTGCTAGATCTAATTCTATTTCGATCTGCACAGCTTCAAGCTCAAGTCGAGATTTGCATTTTGAAGCAGTTAGTATTATTATTTTATGATGAATAATATACTGACACAATTAGTAATAAGGAGTAAAAGTAATACATAACACATAAAGCACACATACAACGATTTCACATCTATATCAACAATAAAACCATGACAAAACTTCAATGCGCTATGGATACGTTGATGTCACTTCAGCACAACAAGGCAAAGCAAGTTTATAATGGTCTAAAAAAACAGTGACATGTTTATTGCAAGCACCAAAGCAATTATTTATTTAACTAATATTATTCTTTTTAACTGATACAGTACATTAATTTTGTTATGTGTATTTCAATGATATGTATTTTAATGAGAAACACGTATTAAAAACATGTTGCGTGGCGGGCGGAAATTTCTATAAATCATCTGAAAACTTTGGTAAATCTATAAGAAAAAATAACCAGTAACACTATCTGAATATTTCGGGTTACACCCAACTTCAGCAAAAACAAACAAAACGTCACTGACCATATTTACACCATTGAGCACGCACAGCAGCACACTATTCTTTTTTCTTTTTTTTTAAAGTAGGAAAAATACTACTACTACTACTACTACTACTACTACTACTACTACTACTACTACTACTACTACTACTACTACTACTACTACTACTACTAATAATAATAATAATAATAATAAAAAGAAACAAACAAACAACAACAACAACAATAATAATAATAATAATAATAATAATAATAATAATAATAATAATAATAATAATAATAATAATAATAACAACACACAAACAAAACAAATAAATAAATTAAAGATTTAACTAAATAACTATACTACTACTACTACTACTACTACTACTACTACTACTACTACTACTACTACTTGCGAAGTTGTGGTCTCGATTTTGTGGTCCTGATTCGGCTCTTTGCAGTCCGCTGGACTCTGTAAGCAATGAATAACTAATAAGCTTTTAATTTAACTCTGATCTCAAGTTGTCTTGATTTTGTGGTTCTGATTCGGCTCTTTGCAGTCCGCTGGACCCTGTATGCAATGAATAACTAACTATTAATTTAACTCTGATCTCGAGTTATAAAAAAAAATTCGCTTAGTCTACTCGTCCTTCTCCGGAAATTTCAAGATTCGAATATTATAAAGTATAGGCCTAAATATTATTATTTAGAATAGATATAGTTTATACATTTATTTACGTATAAAACAAACAATACAGGTCTAATAATTATATTCAGCTAGTGAGCTTCTTCGCTGCGCGGAGACTGACTTATAATATAATAATGTAGATTAAGCCTATGTCTACTGTATAACAGTGTCTACTTGGTTCTAGGCAGGAAATGGGCAATGCTATTATTAGCCTTTACTGCTGAGAACTAACAAAATGCAAATCAAGGAACGCAACTATTAAATATGGTCGATAATAATTGTGCTCATATAATAATAATAACAGGCAATTTATACAGCGCTTTCCAAAATAACAAAGCGCTTTACACAAACAAATGTAAACACAACATGCGTACATTGGTCAATAACACGCAACCACATATACATCTCAACACCAAAAATAACTAACAACACTCACTCATGGCGCCTAAGAAAAGGCCTCTCTAAAAAGATGCGTCTTCAAGTTCGTTTTAAAAGACGCTAGTGAAGGACTGTGACGGACGGACCGAGGTAGCGAGTTCCAGGTCTGAACGGAGAAGAAACTGAAAGCTCTACCACCGTGTCTCACCCTGTGGTATTCTGGTACACGGAACATCCTTTCATCTGCAGAGGAGCGGAGAGACCGAGAAGGAACATAGACAGTCAAAAGTTCAGAAAGATAGCTAGGAGCAGTTCCAGAGATGATGTGGTAGCAGAGACATGAGGTTTTATATTTAATTCGTTGTTCAATTGGGAGCCAGTGTAGCTCTTGAAAGAGAGGCGTGCAATGCTGTGATTTCCGTGCTTTGAAGATGAGTTTAGCTGCAGAGTTTTGGACTTGCTGAAGAGGTCTAAGGACTTTCTGTGTGCAACCTACAAGGAGTGAATTACAATAATCCAATCTAGACAGAATGCATGCGCTAACTAGTGTTTTTGTTGCTTCTTGTGTGAGATACTGTCGAATGGAGCTTATGCGTCTAAGTTCAATGTATGCAATCTGACAAGTTTTTGAAATGTGTTGCTGCATGGAGAGATCCTGATCGAGAAAAAACCCAAGATCGCGAACAGTGTCAGAAAAAGAAATAGAAGTAGTTTCAACAGTGATAGTTGAGGGAAGAGAAGAGGGATCTGCAGATGACGGAGAAACACGGAGGGCCTCAGTTTTGTTATCATTTAGCTTGAGACGGTTGTTTGACATCCACGATTTTACCTCAGTAACACAATCTTGAAGGGTCTGAACTAAATGATTGTAGTTAGAAGGAGAGTCAGAGTGATTAAGTTGGGTGTCATCAGCATACATTTCGTGGCGGACAGAATGTGAGTTAATGAGACGTGAGAGAGGAGAGGTGTACAGAATGAACAGAATAGGGCCAAGCACAGAGCCTTGAGGAACGCCAAAATCAAGCGGTTGTGCGGTAGATTTAATACCGTTTACGAGAACAGCTTGTTTTCTTTCTGAGAGATAAGACCGAAACCAGTTAAGAGCACTGTTTTGGATTCCAAAATCGTTATTGAGACGTGATAACAGAATTTCATGATCGATAGTATTAAAAGCGGCCGAAAGATCCAAGAGAAGAAGAACTGAAATTTTGTCTTTGTCTAAAGAAATCAGAAGATCATTTAGAACGCGAAGAAGAACGGTCTCTGTGCTGTGCCCAGGACGGTAAGCAGACTGATGAGAAGTAAGAAGACTGTGAGCAGATATATGGGAGAGAAGTTGCTGAAGGATGAGACGTTCAAGTAGTTTAGAGAGAAAAGAAAGATTGGATATAGGTCGGTAATTCTTCAGATCATTACCATCGAGGTTGGATTTCTTCAATAAAGGCTTGACGATAGCAGTCATGACCTTAAATTCTTTCATTTTTTTATTAACAAAATCAAGCTGCATTATTCTGTTTTTCTTGTATTCAACCTGATTTTGGTGTATTTTTTCCATTGCTAAGTTATATTGCTTAGATTCTTCTTTACTGTCTAGTTTTGAAAACAAATTGATCCAGAAAAGGCTAAGGCATTGACAGCAGCAGAACCGAGCACCATTGCAGTACCAGCCATATTTTTTATTTAGTTTTTATTTTTGTTTGTATTTAAAATGAACTTTGATGACTTGTTAATGCAAGAAGCTATTAATGTCACAGATATAGGTGTTGACAACTATGCAGAGAAAAGAGACTGACTGATTGCATTAGTAGCTTCTGGAAAGTCAAAGTATTATGTCGGTGTTGACTTAACAGCTGAACAAGTACAAAGACCGAGGCCTGAAGAGATCATTATATTGCATAACAAATATGATAAAGTACTCAGCACTTTAATGGTTAAAAGTCCAGGGCATTTGATTGTGAAGTTATATACCAAAGCTTTGACAGCCTTTGTTACTTTATATTGTGAAAAGGATTTATTTGATGATTTGATTGAAGATCCTGTCATTGTCAATGGGATTAGTGAGGTATCAAGAAATCTATGTTATAAGTTTGGAAGCTTGTTGGCACCACTTTCAGCGGGGCTAATTACTTTTCAGCACATACATTTCTTTGCTATTAAAAATGGAATTTTCCAATTCGGAGATAGAGTAGGAGATGGAGATGAAGAATTCGGAGAACCAACAGAACACAGTGACAGTGACTAAACACAGAGAGTCCAGGAAGAATTGCAGCTGGAAAGAAGTTAGCAGAATTTAACAAGTTACATAGATGGAACAGACAAACAAAAGCAAACATATTAACAAATAAGGAATCAGCACAGCCAAAAGAAGAAACAATAACACAACAAACATTAAAAACAAACAAAGAAGAACCAATACAAACAGTACAATCTTCAAATAAGAATGTGTATTATTTATTCCTAGACGGTGTAGTAGGTGCAAGTGGGTACATAATATATAAATACCGCCAAGGGAAAAAAAACAGAAACCCACAAAACCACTTGTAGAGAAAGAAGCTGAATCATCTCCATCATTGAAGCCATCATTGGATGTGTTTTCAATCCAGTAATATTTTATTTTATTTTTTTAATGCTATATATATAAATGAGTGTACCATATGAACAAACAATTGTAAATCTTGGACACCATAGTGCTCTTAATTGGCCTAATTACAGCTTACACTATGAAGGCAAAATCTCTATTGAAAATGAAACCTATTGAATTGGGAAAGATGGATCTTTCAGATTTTGGTAAACTGATTGGAAACTTTTCATTATCCTTATTTACTCGGGAAACAAACAAAAGATCATTCCCGCTGTCATTAATGTGTAATGTTACAACCATAATGCAGTGTGTTGTGTTTTTAAAATAAGAAAGATTGTAATTTGTTTTGGTTTAAAAGGGTATATTTTTTAAAAATTGTAACCACCTATGGCCTCCAAACAAAGGCTTAAGAAATATACATATTTAACAGCAGGTGAAGGAGTTTACAGAGTGCTCTTGGAGTGCTTTTAAAACGCTCTT
Source organism: Oncomelania hupensis (assembly GCA_036898135.1). NCBI lineage: Eukaryota > Metazoa > Mollusca > Gastropoda > Littorinimorpha > Pomatiopsidae > Oncomelania > Oncomelania hupensis. The sequence goes on along the minus strand of CM072514.1, from coordinate 44,956,976 downwards.
AAAACAGTATATATTAAAATGAAAGGACGCCTTGAGCAACTTGGCGCAAAAACCGCATAATTGTTCTCTCTGGGCATATGTCATATTTCACACACACACACACATACACACACACAATCTATCTTTTCTAAATACAAGTTTCAACTTTATATCCCATAGTTCAGGGTCAAGGTCACTTCAAAGTGCCTATATTAACTGACTTTGGACAGCTCCAGTGACCTGAATTTGAATAGTGTGTGTCTCATTGATATCTATCATGCATCAAAGAATCGTGTTCACTAAAACTTGGAAAAAAGTGAAATTTTGTGGAAAATTTGTGGTGTCGGATAGCGCAGTGGTTGGAGCACTCGCTACTGTGTCGCAAGTTAAGCACCGTCCAGTGCGGTTAGCACTTGGATGGGTGACCGCAAACCGTGAAGCAACAAATAACAACGCCCCCAGTTGACTCAACTGTGACTGAGTACTGACACTCTTAAGGGTGGGGAAGGTAAAGCAGCGAGGGAGAGAGATGGGCATCACCGTCATTACACTGGCCCAAGATAAGTGTGATCTCCAACATCACGCTCCCCTACGGCCACAAGGCTATGGGACCACCTTTACCTTTAACTTTTAACCTTGTGGAAAAAATTGTCATTTTTTTCACACACATTTGATGACCCTGCGACCTTGACCTTGAAGTGAAGTCATTTATTCACCGATCATTTATGAGGTCTCATGTTTATACATCATCTTACCAAGTTTGGTTGTGATACTTGAAATAGGTTCTGAGCCACTCTAAAGTTGTGGGGCATTTTTTTAAATATCATTTTTGGACTATTTAGGACTCATCTTGCACATATTGTCAAAATCCTTGAATTTTTTTTAAAGGGGAGGGGTTATTGCATTGGCATATTGCTATTAATGTGAGTCAAAAACAATACAATGAGAACACAACAAACAGTTATATGAATAAAAGTGCACATACACAAAATAAACAAACAAAAAATAAACTAGAAGGGCAAAGCCCATATAGCTCTCATGCTCATTATGGAACTCGAAAATTAGTGCCCAGAAAACAAAAGAATGAAATGGTGGCATTAAAATGAAAAGTAAAATCGACTTTCATCTTTCTATGTTCTTCACTTTGAGATGACATCAACCTCCGGCTCCAAATACACTCATGTACGATAAAATAAAGTACAGCAAACGTTCTATTATGCCAAAATAACTGTGACCTTGGGATGACCTTGGCCTTCAGTGACCTTGATTTTGGGATGACCTTGACCCTCACGTGATCTCTCATGCATGTGTGATCAAATTACCCAAAGTTAATACGTACTATGGGTTAAATAAACAGCTATTCCACAGTACGTATTGTATGTTTTGTATGTTTTTGCAAGTAAGTTTTGTATGTTTTTGCAAGGCCTAAAATTACCTTGACCTTTTCAAGATCAACGCAAAAACGGAACATATATGAAAGATCATCTCTAAATATAACAAGCTTAGACTATATCTATCAGTTTAGGGTCAAGGTCACTTCAAAGTACCTATACAAACCGACTTTGGACAGCTTGGAGTGAGGTTGACCAAATTTGCAAAGTATGTTTGTCTCATTAATATATATTAATATATATTATGCATCAAAGAATGATATGTTCAATATTAATAACCTAGAAAAAAAAAGAAACTTTGACAACGGCGAAGTCCGACAGACCATCACACAAGCCATTGGACAACACGATGACGTGCTCACAATGGTGAAGAAACGGAAACTCCGATGGCATGGCCACGTCACCAGAGCCATCAGACTTTGCAAAAACTATCCTGAAAGGCACGGTGCAAGGAGGCTGAAGAACAAAACACGGTGGGAAGACATTCGAGAATGAACTGGCTTGAGTGAAGCCATTACGACTGCTGAGGACAGAGAAAGATGTACGCTGCGCTGGTTAAACGATCATCTATGGTGACCCAGCGACCTTCGAGTTACGGGATAGGATAGGATAGGACAGGTACAGAAAAAAACACCGTAGAAAATTCCAGAATAACGTAATCAATAAAACTCGTCGCAGGGAACGCACACTGTGTTACGTCATATAATGTTCTATAAGTTTCGAATATCACTGTGCACTGTGCCAATCGAATCGTAAATAGTTCCAATTCAGAGTTTCATAAAATCAATTATAAATCAGTGTATGTGCAGGCCTAATTGGACGCCCCTGCCTGCGGCGTCCAATTGGGTCTGAAATAGAAGCCTAATTGGACGCCCCTGCCTATTTGGACGCCGGCGTCCAATTGGGTCTGACATAGAAGCCTAATTGGACGCCCCCTGCCTAACTGGACGCCCCGAATATAAATCGTTTGTATGTAATATTATCCCTATGGATGTATGGATGTATGTAGGCCTATGTATGTATGTATGTATGTATGTATGTATGTATGTATGTATGTATGTAATATATGTATGTAATACATGTATTATACCTATAATAAACAACTGGGAAATGGCGCTCAAATGCTAATGTTCTGTAATGTAATTGATTCGAACCTATAGTGATGAGGCGATTTGATGATAAACCAAGCAGACATGCAATAATGACTTTAAAGCTCTTCAACAGTGCCTTTAGTACACAAATGAACTTGTCTGTAAAATACGCAGCTGCCTTCGACGGTAACGCGCTAACAGTTGCCACTGACACATTATTATTATTATTATTATTATTATTATTATTATTATTATTATTATTATTATTATTATTATTATTAAAGTCATCTGCAACATCTTCACTTCAATCATGGAGTCTCTGTGCCAGTCTGTGGGATTAACAAAAAAAAAAGCATGCTGCAATATGATGATGATGAAGATTTTTTTTTTAAAGTCCTTCGATGTGTTAGACCTATATAGGACTGATCTTGTATTATTACGGAAAGGTGCAGAGAATAGGAACCTAGCCCAAAACAAATATTACTTTTTGCTAAAAACTATAACACCAAGACATATACATATACACAGTGAAACAGTCACACGCATATATGTATTCAGTTGATATTAAATTACACCAACATTACGTAATGTTATCATATAAGACGACGAGGGGGGAAAAACTTCGAAAAGAATACTCTAATATTGGTTCTAGAGCAGGGGTACCCACACTTTTTCAGCATGCGATCTACTTATAAAATGAATAAGCCAAAATGATCTACCTACCATAAAAAATACAAAACATATATTATAGATAATAGGCTGACGTCAATTTTTTTTAAATGCATCGCGATCTACTCAAAGTACCTTCCCGATCGACCGGTCGATCGCGATCGACGTATTGGGCACCCCTGTTATTATTGTTATTATTATTGAGGATTTTTATAGCGCACTTATCTCGCCGTACTTGACCAGACTCTAGGCGCTGGCCGATACAGGATCAAATTCAAACCGCCCGAGACAGCCTTTGGGCGCAAGGTCTGACGCCCGGACAACTGAGCACTATCCTGGCCAGCCAGGGATGGGGGAGAAGGACCAAGTGCATGCTGGGTATGTTCTTGTTACCGGCACTCACCCGTCTAGGACATGAGCGTCAGGATCTTTAAAGTCCGTTACGATGGAATGTATGCGACACACAGACTAGACCTCGGTTTCTACTCTCATCCGAAGGAGTAGGAAACGGGAGTAAAGTGTCTTTCCCAGGGACACAACACAATGGCCCGGACAGGGCTCGAACCCGGGACCTTTAGATCCGCAAGCCAAAGCACTACCATTAGACCACCATGCCTCTGTTCTTGAGCATACACATGCCGGAACCTTCTTACAGTTCTTTGCTAAGGTCAGACAGATACAAATTAATTACCTGAATTAGTCTCCTTTGGTATAATTTATCTTAAGTATGTTTTCTTTTATTTATTTATAAATTTTATATTCAATAGAGATTGTCATTCTTCTTATACATACATACATGCATACATACATACATACATACATACATACATACATACATACATACATACATACGTACACGTTATTATATGTCAAATGAAATATACTACTCAAAATAATACAAGGGCCACTTGGACATATGGGTCTCTCTTTAAATCAAAAACACGAATTCAATTTATTAGTTCATCATATTTTATTGCAATCATTTCTGCAGCAATAACAAAAAAAGATTTTAGACATCAGTCGCTTAAAATTCGAGTAAATTCAATTTTACTGGACATACCCCTCATTTACAAAATCAAAACTTTAGAAACCAAAAATCTGTAGAGTCAGTATCGGGTGTGTCCACCGTTTGCATCAAAGCAGTCTGGGCATCGTTGTCTCATGGACCGTATCAGGTTATGGAGGATGTTTCCTGGGATGTCCAACCACTCTTGCTGGAGAACTTGGGCCAGAACTTCAAGGTTAGCTCCTGGAGTGAGGTTTGCCCGTGTCTGTCGACCCAAGACATCCCACAGATGTTCTATGGGGTTCAAATCGGGTGATCGAGCCGGCCAATCCATCCTTATGACGTGCTGTTGCTGCAGGAAGTTATTGACGATACGCGCTCGGTGGGGTCTGGCATTATCGTCCTGTAGTATGGCACCTTCCCCAATGGCCCGCAGAGCTGGGAGAACCCTAGGTTGTAGGACGTCATCCCTGTAGCCAATACCGTTTAAGTTGCCATGAATTTGGAGCAGGGGTGTTCTGAACTTTAATGTGAAGCCACCCCACATCATGACAGATCCACCACCAAAACGGTCATGCTCGCGCACCGTCGCATCAGCAAAACGCTACCGTGGACGCCTCCAAACATTCACTCGACGGTCGTTGAAAGACAAGGAGAACCGAGACTCGTCTGTAAAGAGCACCCTTGACCAATCAGGCAATGTTGCCTAGTCCACACCAAATGACGCCGAGCCCAGGCCAATTGCGCTGCACGGTGAGCTGGGGTGAACAAAGGCCGTACTGCTGGTCGTCTTGATCGCAGGTTTGCCTCGTGTAGACGGTTGCGAATTGTCTGGTCGCTGACGTTAACATTGCTGGCTGCGTGAAGCTGTCTTCTGATGGTGTTTGCTGTAGCGGACCTCATCCTCAGAGCTGACAGGGTGATGAAATGGTCTTGTCTTGCAGTGGTAACGCGGGGGCGTCCAGACCTTCTTGGTTCTTGGATGCTTCCAGTGTTGTTAAAGTGCTCCCGCAGCCTTTGGACAACGGAATGGGACACTCCCAGCCGCCTGTCAACTTCTCTCACCCCCACCCCTTCCTGAAGCCATGCAATAGCTCTGCCTCTATCTGCATCAGTCTATCGTCGCCTTGGGGGCATGGTTACAAAAAGCAGCAAAAGCGCTGCCATTTATACCCAGAAAAAAACGCCGATTTTTGAACTGAACTCAGAAAATGCAAGCCTTTTGCGTGCAAATCACTTTTTAATGTTGAAAGTTTTGCTTTATTAGCAAGACAACAGTAAATTATGGTCATTTTTTTAAAAAAAAATTGGGTTTGTTTTTCAACTCAGTGCAGAAAATTCAAAACTCACACATGTGATTACTTGTCAGAATAAGATTGTCTTGAATGTTACTGTTTTGAAAAAAGCAATATAAGCGATATTATTGATAGCAGCAAAAAATAATTAAACTAAATGAAATATGAGAGTGGCCCTTTCAATTATTTTGAGTAATATATGTGCATTCCATGCCCAGGCGTTAAATTAGGCAGAGGGCGTCCAATTAGGCTTCTCTGTCAGACCCAATTGGACGCCTGCGTCCAAATAGGCAGGGGCGTCCAATTAGGCCTGCACAAGTGTAGGAAGATTCGTTCGATGTGAAGTGTTATCAACCGCTTGTGCTCAAAAGTTACAATTGGTCAGCCAATGACAGAACGAGAAATTGTAAATTGGTATATGAATATATAATATGTAAATGGTCAAGCTTACCGATTGGTTCCGAAAAATCGGGTAAAAGAACTGTCTGCGCCAAATCTACATAGCTGTCCACTCTGCTGACTCCTTCACCTTTTTGCAAGTAGCACCTGAAACAAGGGTAGCAGTTGCGAATCATCATCATCATCATCAGCAGCAGCAGCAGCAGCAGCAGCAGCAGCAGTAGCATTATTATCGTCGTCATCCACGTCGTATTCATCTAATTAAAATAAGATGTCAAGTGTAAATGTATTTGCAGGCACTCACAAACATACCTGAAAAATTAAATATTTCAAATGTTTACTTTCTTGGTGGTATTGTGACTCGGCTTTATGCTATCGAAGCAAAAAGAAAACATTGAATGTTAGTATACTATTTGAACTATCTGCAAGAAATGTTTACATCAGATTCGGTTAAGTCAATTCTTAGATACAGCGCAAACGCGTTTAGAAAATGGTGAAGCATAATTACCTTGACCTTTGAAAAAGTACAAATACCAATGATCTAACATGCTTTGTGTATGTTACCGGCAATCTGTGTATTCAGTCACTACGTGTATTGTCTAAAAAGAAATCAGTCAATTCGTGTTTTGACTGTAACCACTAGCCAATACATGTAATTATTAAAATTTCCAATCAATACGTGTCTTGTCTTAAAAAATGCTCTGGTTAATACACGAATTGACTGAACTGTCATTCGGCATTACTTGCAGCTGGTTGTAAATATGAATAAATGAATGGCCCAACAATCATTTGTTGTTCTTTGTTATTGTCTCCTAATGAGATTTGCTTTTAATGTTTCTAGCCGTTTATTGTAGTAGTAGTCCTATCCTATCCTATCCTATCCACGCCTGTTTCTTTGTGTACTGATTCTGACCTCTGAGAGAGAGAGCATAGTGCTAATTTTAGCGCGCTAGCGGGCCATCCTGGCATCACAGCTGCAGAAACTCCCCTTCCAAAACGCGCGCCAAGCACTCTAGAACAAAGGTTGGCCTATATGGAGTACTAGTCCAGTGGATATCATTCTCTATCATTGTGCTATAGAATTGATTTTTATGTGAAATATCCTTTGTATTGTGGTACTTCTTTTGCATTTTAGTTACTTTCATATCTGTGTTTTGTGTTAGCATAAAGTAAACCTCAACATTCGATTTCGTTTGTGTTATATTTAAGTCGATTTGACCGTGTGTACTGATCGTGCACTGCACTTGAACACGACCGGCTTTGGCGAATTCGAGTAGTGTGTACGTGTATACGCGGTTTAGTTACACCTTTAAATCCTTCTTACAATGTTCACCATATGAAGTCACTTAGTACAAAGTTTGAACTTTCTGGTGATGTGGTCGACATTATAAGATAGCTTCTTGTGTTTGATTGTTGGCCTCTTTAATTCCAGCGAATTAACTTTTTTTTAGCGTTAGTGGTGGCAGCAACAGGCACTTGCACAGAATTGTTGCATTGCCGCACTGGGCCCACCGCGTTTACGTGTATGTGTGTACAGTGTGTGTATCGTTTGTGTTGTGTGTGTGCGTAATGTATTACAGTTATTGTGGGTTTTCCTAAAGTTTATTAATATTAGTTTGATCTGTCAGTTAATTAAGGATGGCTGCTGTGCAGTTGAGAATGGCTGCTATGCAACATACTGAAGATCTCCACACACAAAGACTGCACTCCCTGTGTAGAATTTGTGGTAGAAGATCAAAGCCATTTAAGGGCAAGCATGCTCCTATTAAGCTTTGCCAAAATTATGCTTCCTACCTGTACAGGTTTCATGGCATTCAAGTGTCTGAAGAAGCAAATGGCACTACATACTCCAAAACATTATGTTTATCATGCTGTTCTCGCTTGGTGAAACTGAATGTAAACCAAAAGGGGAACATTCCGTCTCAGGGTCTCCTAAAAGCAGCATGTGATGACATTGATAGCACAAAAGTGTTGTGGACCGAGTATAACTCTAAAATAGATGGATCTGACTGCAGTGTGTGTCAGTGGTTTTCTGAGCAAAGTGCAGGTAGTACTGGTATACGAATCAAGGCAGTTAAAAAGGCTGCCAATTTCAAAAATCAAAAGGAAAGTGTAACGAAAGGGGTTATTTCAAGAAACTGCGTGTATGCGTGCGTGATTGATTTGCGTGTTCGCCCGTCTCACACTTCCTAACTCTCAAGAATTCTTTTTGTTGTCACACCCCCTTTCTATTACTAGAAAATAAACAATAATCAACAGAGTTTACATAAGTACAAACAACTCAATCAATAATATGGAAAAGTATATATATATATAGTTTTGTACTCACGTACTTTGTAGAAACAATCCGTGAATTAAATATACCATTCACAAATCACACACATAAAGTTCAAAGGAGATACTCCGGGAGATTGTACACTGATCTCACAAACCCACAAATAATATTCCAGAAAGACAATCCAAGAATCACCAGTCACAAAACCACCAACGAGGTTCCAGTCCCCGTCAACAGAGAGAGTTACCAAGAGTCTCATGGAGGACAGAATTCGCTCTCTGTCTTTTGTTTCCCTTTTAATCCTCGTGTCTCTGTCTATATCTATACACTATCTTCCTTTTCCTTATCCTTGGGCTATCTATCTATCTATCCTGGGTTTTCTCCCCTCTCTATCGTCCTCTCCGCCTTCCGATAATCCTCCACTGCTGCTGCTGTGGCCGCTGCCGCTGTTGCTGCTGCTGCTGTGGCTGCTGCCGCTGTTGCTGCTGCTGCCGCTGTTGCTGCTGCCGCTGAGGTGGCAGTGGTTGCTACTGCTGCTGATGCGGTAGCGGTTGCTACTGCTGACCGATGTGGTAGCGGTTGCTACTACTGCTGATGTGGTAGCGGTTGCTACTACTGCTGATGTGGTAGCGGTTGCCGCTGCTGCTCGTCTTTCTTCCTCGTCTTCTTCTCTGGCCACTCCGTCTTCTCCTTCTTCTTCTCCCTCTTCTTCACCTTCTCGTCTTCTTCTTTGGCTCTTCTCTTGTGATATCCTCTTCTTCTTTCTTCATGAGCTTCTTTCTCTTCTCTCGGAGTTTCTTCTTCTTCTTCTTCTTCTTCTTCTTCTTCTTCTTCTTCTTCTTCTTCTTCTTCTTCTTCTTCTTCTTCTTCTTCTTCACCTTCTCCTTTAATTCTTCTTTCTTCTTCTTCACCTTCTCCTTTACTTCTTTCTTCTTCTTCTTCTTCTTCTTCTTCTTCTTCTTCTTCTTCTTCTTCTTCTTCTTCTTCTTCACCTTCTCCTTTACTTCTTCTTTCTTCTTCAATTCTCCTTTACTTCTTCTTTCTTCTTCTTCTTTTTCTTCTTCTTCTTCTTCTTCTTCTTCTTCGCCTCGAGGCCCCTCAGCCGGAGACTTCTGAAAACATACAAGTTTTCCCCACTAAATATCTTGATACATAGACTTTCTGTATTACCACATATACCTTTCTCTCTCTCTGTGACAGGACCAGACCAGCAACATATAATTCAAAACTCATATGTGTAGAACACAGTTCACACATACGCAAAAATTGTAAAACTAATTATAACAACTAATTATTACATTCTTGCCGCTAATTACTTTCATTCACAAAATTAAATATAGTGCGATACATTGCAAGTTGAGGTTTCAACTACAAATCAAATACTAATCCAGCTTCAGTTCATTAATCAAAAATATACAACGATCCACTATCTCCATCACCTCCCTAATCCATCCTTCATACTAATAACAAAAATTATTTATTACCAATTCTTATTCCACAATAAGTAGAATATAATCAGGGTTAAATATTATTATGTTTATAATACAATATTTCAATGATAAACAAAATATATACCTGCAGTCAACAGCTGCCAGAAGTATAACACACAACCACCCACTCCTTGGTACAAAAGAAGACTGACTACAAGTTTGAATGTGATTGGCGAATCGTCACATGACCAGCTCAACCAATCAGCATTCAGTTATCAATAAATAAAAAAATATTACAGTTTACATCTTCTTACAGGAAGATACTACAAACAGTCATCGGACCGAAATATTATAAACCCGGTCCGTGACAGAAAGCATCAGTGTTGACAGTAGTGTGGTTTGTGACAATATAAATGCTAGTGTTGAAAGCATCAGTGTTGTTGACAGTAGTGTGGTTTGTGACAGTATAAATGCTAGTGTTGAAAGCATCAATGTTGACCGTAGTGTGGTTTGTGACAGTATAAATGCTAGTGTTGAAAACTTCCAGCCACAGAGCTCTTCAACACCTCAAACTGAAAGAAGGGGTACCTATAAAGTGCGAAAAGACAACTAAAGACAACTAAAGACAGCTAAAGACAACTAAAGACAACTAAAGACAGCTAAAGACTACTAAAGACAACAAAAGACAACTAAAGACCGGTACCTATAAAGGGCGAAAAGACAACTAAAGACAACTAAAGACGGCTAAAGACAACTAAGACAACAAAAGACAACTAAAGACAGCTAAAGACAACTAAAGACGGCTAAAGACAACTAAGACAACAAAAGACAACTAAAGACAGCTAAAGACAACTAAAGACGGCTAAAGACAACTAAGACAACAAAAGACAGCTAAAGACAACTAAAGACAGCTAAAGACTACTAAAGACAAGCGAAAAGACAACTAAAGACAACTAAAGACAACTAAAGACGGCTAAAGACAACTAAAGACGGCTAAAGACACCTATGTATAGACAACTAAAGACAACTAACCCTAACCCTAACCCTATAAACAACAATAGCCTCAGTTTCGAATCGGGCATTGCATTTTCATTAAATCCGACTACACAATCACCCAGAACCGCTTTCACTTTGTATCTATATCAATTATCTTATATAATATACTTGAAAAATATATATATTTTTTTTAATCCGTTGTACTTTCTACGCGGCAACAAATTTCTGTCATAGCCAATGTCTTTCAAAGATGGCAGGTGTTTTTGGGCTCTTTAAGTTGTTTGTAGCCTTGTATACCCTCTAAAATTTCTACCCCTGGTGTCTTTAGCCATCTTCAGTTGTCTTTAGTGGTACCTATAAAGGGCGAAAAGACAACTAAAGACAACTTTTAGTTGTCTTTAGTTGTCTACACATAGGTGTCTTTAGCCGTCTTTAGTTATCTTTAGCCGTCTTTAGTTGTCTTTAGCCGTCTTTAGTTGTCTTTTCGCACTTTATAGGTACCGGAAGTGCTGTCAGAAAACGTCTTTTTGATCTGGTATCATCTCGATTAGCTTCAAGAGAGAGTGACACAAGTTCTCACAATGTTACATCTGTGTCAGCTGCCTCAGCATCATCAGAGATGCAAGCACAAACGGAATTAGGCATGAACACACAAAATCAACTTTGTCCAATAGAACAGTTGCAAGCACCGTTGACAAAAGCAGAGGAAAAGTACCTAACATGTTTAGTTAGAATCAAACTAGCGCAGTCACATGACAAAAAAACTTTGGAATGCAAGACTAAAGCACAGCAATTGGTTCTGAAGAAGAGAGTGAGAGCTAAAAAGTCATCAGCTCTAGTTTCTACCCCAATGAGAAAGAAAAGAGCGAAAGAAATTGCCAATATACGGAAAGAAATTTCAGGTCCCACAGAAGCAGATTTAATTAAACAACAAAGCACTGAGCTTAAACATACAACACAGCGGAAAAGGAATGAGATTCTAAAAACAGCTGGGTTGGGACAGTCACACATCTCCTCCAAATCAGCGGCACAAATTAGAGCCAAACAATCACTTAGCTGGGCTAAACAAAGGCATTTAAGAAAATTAATCAAGGCAGTAGGTATCAAAATGGTCTGTGAAAAAAAGGAGAGGGAATTCCAAGAGAGTTTGTTGAGTGGAAAAATAGAAGTAAACATACAGGCTCTCAAATGCATTAACAAAGTTACTAAAAGAGAGGTAGAGAAGGGCATGTACGTGGTTTCAATTGACAGTTGGCCGAGGTTTGTTTCCGATCTGTTGGACAAGTATGAGAGAATGCAGACGCTAACGTGGCATAGCATCATCCCAAAAAATGAAATTTGGGTTAAAATTGGGGGTGACCATGGAGGAGGTACTTTTAAAGTTGTCCTAGAAATAGCTAATCTCCACAATCTAAATTCTAAGGAAAACTCCCAGCTTGTTGTGCTTACTGAAGCCAAAGATTCTGCTCAAAACCTTAAGACTATTTTAGGCTATAAGATTAAAAATGGAATCAATGCCCTGCGCGAGATGTCTTGGAAAGGGAAAAAAATGCGAGTGTTTATGTTCGGGGATTACGATTTCCTGATGAAAATGTATGGACTATCAGGACCCCAGAGTAATCATCCATGCCTTTGGTGTCAGATTTCAAAAACGCAGATGCAATTGAGTCCTGCAGAGCAAGAAGCAGTCCCTAAAAGAACGTTAAGCAACATCAGTGAAGACCTGAAGGAATTCCAGGAATCTGGCAGTAATAAAACGCATGCCAAGGAGTTCAACAATGTCGTTCGAGGACCAGTATGGGACATCAAACTGTCTCATGTAGCACCACCTTACCTTCATCTGCTTCTAGGGATTGTAAACAGACACCATGAGTGCCTTGTAAATGACTGTCACAATCTTGACAAGCAAATTGCAGTGGCACTGTCCAAAGAAAAAAAGCCAGACCTCAAAAACACTACACCAGCATTCATAGCCTATGTTAATACCATTCATCGCATTCGTCAAACAAATCGCGAAGTGCGTTTGAACAACAAAGCAGTCTTTGACAAAAATGAGGGGCCAATTGTAGCTGAGATTAATAAGATTTTGAAGAAGTATCACATAACACCACAGGCCTACTTTGCAGGCACCTTCATTGGGAATCACTGCAACAAGTACCTGAAAGATGAAACGATTCGTGAAATAACTGACAGTGTAGATAGGGCAGATACATTGACCGATGACCTTGGTGTTGTCACTGCGGCATGCGATATCAGAAAGAAATACTTCAAACTGAACACGCTTTATGCTAGAGTACACACACTTCTCTCTCACAAAACACCAGTTAGTCACAATGATCTCAAGAACTCTGAGGAAGCTATTTCCAAATACATGGAGTTTTACAGGGCTCGTTTCTGTCCAGAAAAAAATGTCACCCCAAAGCAGCATATTCTTGAAACACACTGTGTAGATTGGATGCGTAGGTGGGGATTTGGGCTGGGTTTACATGGAGAGCAGGGAGGTGAAGGAATGCACGCTGAAGTCAACTCCCTAAAATGGAGGGCTTGGGGCTTGAGAAACAAGGAAAAACAACTTCACTTATTAATGAAAGAGCAACAGATAAAAACTTCACCCATGCTGCTGGCCACCCCCCAAAAAAATTAAAAGGATGGAAATACAGGTTACACCCTCCCCTTAATTGTTTCCCCCTTTTTTAGACAGAGAACGACAATACATACACTACCGTGAGAAAAAGAAGAATGGTTTATAAGGTTTACTATTTTATATTACTAGAAGTAGAACTTTTCTAAAACTATAATTTGAATACATCTTTGTGGCGTTTTCTTGGTGAGGCATTTGTTAATTGTCTTTGTTCAGTCTACCCGGCCCAGTACAGTAGTGAAGCTTGTTCAGTGTGCCCCTTTTGTGAAAGTGACATTTATGATGGTCATTGTTCAATGTACTGTACCTGCATAACTGCTCGCTTGGCCAGTACGTGGGCCATGTTGAGTGACAGTGAACTCTTACTTCATGATTCAATCGCTTGATCAGTGTGCCGTGTTGTGTGACAATGACAGGTATAGTGGTGATTTATCCCTATCAGCAGAATGACGGAATCTTGGGTGAGTACAATAAATTTTTTATGTGATGTTTCCTACACGCACTAGGTTATATCGAAAAACACTCAACCATTGTACATAACATGCACTGCATAGGCATGCCTAAGATATGTTATTAAATGTTGCATATATATCTTCCCTACCTCCTCTCTCTCTCTCTCTCCCTCCCTCTCTCCATAAAGTGAATGAATGTCTCCATTGAAAAAAGAACACAGGTCTTTTTTGTGTGCATGTGTTTACGTTTGTGTGTTGTGTGTGGTTTTGTTCTGTTTTGTAAATTATTGTAAGGGAAAGTCGGGTAATATGAAACGGGATATATATATATATATATATATATATGTGTGTGTGTGTGTGTTTGTGTGTGTGTGTGTGTGTGAGGGTGTGTGTGTGTGAAATAAGGTTTCCCTCGTTTCCTAATACACTCCATTTAATATTACCCGACTTTTCCATACATGCATACTCTAGCTATGCGATGCTTTCTCATTTGTGTTTTTTCATTGTACATTGCAGTATTTTAGTGAGTAACATTAATTGTTTTTGCATGGTGTTAAGTTCCATTTGTGACTTTTATTTACACACACTAGATTATCGCAAAACACAATACACATTCTACATGCACTGTATATGGATATGATGACTGATATGTTATTAAATGTTTAATCTCTCTCGTTCTCTCTCTCGTTCTCTCTCTCTCTAACAAGTGAATGCCTGTCTCCATAGAAAAAAAACCCACGAACACATAACATTTCATTACGTGTTATTTTCCGTTAGTCTTGTAAATTGTTGTACTTTGAAAGTTGCTTAAATGTCTCGTTTGTTGCTTTGTGTTGTGAAGTCCTTTTAAACTTGACTGTATTTACTCTTTGTTTGATTGTGTGTTTACATTCAGTTTGTTTGTATCACTGTATCTCCTTCTTTTTAAAAAATACATTCAGTTTCAGCAGGATTTTTTGTTAGGCATAAAATACTTATGCACAGCAAGCAAAAGTAGTTTCTAATAGCGTGAGGGACAATTGTCATGTATTTCTAAAATGTATAACAAAATCATAAGAGAGTGAGCCGGGGAAAGGTCTGGCTACAGCACTGCAATGGGCTTGGTTAAAATAAGTATAAGCTCTACAGAGCACTAAATGCTTGTGCCAGTAGTCGACGCTACGGCAAGGCCACCGACCGTCTCTGACCTGGCTACGGGCGGTTCAGCCAGCGTGCAGGGAACATAAGAGGCAGAACAAGGGTTGTAAATAGCTACCGTCTGAGAGTACCACTTCTAGACAGGCGTGTATCCCGTAACTCGGAGGTCGTAGAGGCACAACAAATGATCGTTTAACCAGCGTATTCCATCTTTCCCTGTCTTCAGCAACCCTGATTGTTTCGCTCAGTGTCAAACCAGTCCATTCTCGAATGTTGTCCTCCCACCTCTTTTTGGGTCTCCCTCTTCTTCTACCTCCTTGCACTGTGCCTTGCACGATGTTCTTTGCAAGACCTGATGATCTGGTGTCGTGGCCATACCATCGCAGTTTCCGTTTTATTCACCACTGTGAGCAGGTTATCGTGTTGTCCAATGGCTTGTGTGATTGTCTGTCGGGCTTCGTCGTTGGTGATGTGCTATAGGAAATGCCCAGAAGTCTTCTGTATCACCTCATCTCCATGCTTTGTATTCTTCGTTGTAGATATGCTGTAAGGGTCCATGTTTCGCAAGCATATAGGAAGATGGAGATGACAAGAGAGCGCAGCAGTCTTACCTGGGAATGTAGACTGATGGTCCTGTCTTTCCAAATTGGCTTCATGCTCGCCAGGGCAGCAGTTGTTTGTACGATCCTGTAGAGGACTTCCTGTCGGGACCCATTGTCTGATACAATGGCTCCTAAATATTTGAAGCTATGCACTGTGTTGAGGGATTGGTCTTGGACTTTGATGTCCATGTTGATGCCATTGGTGTTGTTGGTCATCAATTTGGTTTACTCTGCACTTATTTCCATTCCATAGGTTCTGGAGGTGGTGTCAAGTATCTGTACCAGCTGTTCAAATTCTTGTTCCTCTCCAGCCAATCCATCAATGTCATCCGCAAAACGAAGGTTGGAGACTGCTCTTCCCCCTATGCTGACTGTGCCTTCGTGATCTGCAAGGGCATCGGACATGTTGAAGAGTGTTGGAGAGACACACAGATTGTTGTTTTGAACCAGTTTCCGATGGCGCTGTTGTGGAGGACTGTACTGGTAGCCTTGTCATACAGGCTTTTGATGACTTCAATAAATTAAGGGCTGATGTTGTACCTCTCATCGTTGCTCACAGAGCTGCATGCCAGACTCAGTCAATCGCCTTTCTGAAGTCAACGAACACATGACATAGATGTTGATGCTGTAGGTATTTCTCACAGATTCTTCTGATGTTGAAAATCTGTTCAGTGGTACTTCGCCCTGCCCTGAATCCTGCTTGTTCTTCAGCTATGATTTGTTCAGCTTGGGGTTTCAATCTGTTGAGTATTATTTTTAGGAGGAATTTGCTGAGGTGGCTGATGAGGCTGATGGTGCGGTAATTTTCACATTCCTGAAGGTTACCTTTTTTGGGAAGAGTGATGACAAGCGACTGGGTCCATGGTGTAGGCCACTCCTTACTCTGCCAGATCTTTTTTTTACAGGTAATGGTGAGTGCGTCAATCATCGCTTCTCCTCCTGCTTAAAGCAGTTTCGCGGGTATGTTGTCCAATCCCGCTGACTTCCCCTTCTTCAGCGATTTTATTGCTGCCTCAATGTCTTCTCGGAAAATTGGGAGGATTTCTTCTTCTTCTCCACGGCAGTGCAGCCCTGTGTAAAACTTGATTCTCTGCACGAAGGTGCAAGCTATTTTTAGCGAAGCTTGGAGCCTAGTGCATGCAGATCCAGATGCAGACGCCAACGCCACGCTCTCTGCAGTACACAGCTATGAGGAAACGTATGGCTCATCATCCTATTTTTGTGTACTAAATGTGATCGTTTTATGTGGAATATCCTTTGTATTGTGATAATTGTTTGCATTTAGTTACTTCCATATCTGTGTTTTGTGTTAGCATAATCTATAACCACGAAATCGATTTGGTTTGTGTTATATTTAAGTCGATTTGACGGCACTAGCTGTCCGGTCCTGCACTATAAGCTTACTAGCAGTGGACCGCTTTTACGTTTTCGAGTGTGTATACGTGTACATTGTAATTACACATTTGAATCCTTCTTACAATGTTCACCATTTGAAGCACACTTAGTACAAAGTTTGAACTTTCTGGTGATGTGGTCGACATTATAAAAGCTCTTATTGTGTTTGGTTGCTGGCCTCTGTAATTGCAGCGAATTTACTAAAGTCTCGTGGTGCTAATGGTGCAAGCCATAGGCACACAATTGCATGTAGCGCAGCCGCCCGGCCAGTCCCCTGCCTGGCCCTATACAGTACAGATCTTCACTGTGTGATGTGTTACCGCCTACCGCAATTCGTTACCACCACGTGTATGCTTTGATTGTCTTTATTGTTTTTTTTTCTTTCTATTCTTTACTTGTTATGTGTCATTTGATTTAACTTTGTTTTGTTAAGCTATTTCCAAATACATGGAGTTTTACAGGGCTCGTTTCTGTCCAGAAAAAAATGTCACCCCAAAGCAGCATATTCTTGAAACACACTGTGTAGATTGGATGTGTAGGTGGGGATTTGGGCTGGGTTTACATGGAGAGCAGGGAGGTGAAGGAATGCACGCTGAAGTCAACACCCTAAAAAGGAGAGCATGGGGCTTGAGAAACAAGGCAAAACAACTGTACTTGTTAATGAAAGAGCAACAGATTGTAACAAACCGGATTTTTAGTTGGACAGTTACTTGTATCGCTTTGAACAGCAGTCACAAAGTGACGATTTCAAATTAAAAAGTTATAATTGTTATTTCTAATGCCTGTACTTGTAGTTTGTATAATTTTGACGTCAGGGTTTTAAGTTTCGTCATGAATGACGAAAACTTTTGATATGTTGTTTTAGTTCGTTGTTGGGAGTGACTGAGTCGTGTATCTGTTTGTCCTACCGTCAATTGTTTTATTGTAGTTTGCAAAATAGGATAAACAATGTTGGTGGATTTCTACTTCACCATGCCAGAAGGGACAAAAGTGTTTTGACATCGGCAGGGTGTGCGACGCTGGTTTCCCAAACTCCACCAATCTAGGTACATTGGACACCAAACAGTCGTTCAGCACCCGGACTCAGGACCTGCAGTCCCGAACTCACATGCAATCCTAGAAACAAAAAGTGTTATTGCAAAGCACGGCAGCTTTACGAGAGGACAGATGGACTGTGCGAGGACGGTTTTATCTGTGACCCTGGCACGCAATATATATGTTACTGGCAAACATTGAAAGAAGGAATCTGTTTGCACCTAACATTATTAACTGATTTTCTGACCCACGTATACTGCTTTTGGTTGGCCTGCTCTACAGGAATGTGAAGACATCGTTTTCATTGGTCTTCTGTCCGACTAACAGTTTCGTTTCGACGATGGACGCCTGACCCGTGTGTGGTAGTCAGATACAGATAACATTTCGTTTTGATTATACTGAACTATGACCTTTGAAGTGATACTTGTTGTGTTTTTCTGAGGAGTCGTTGTTGTCAGTGTTTGTGTGTATGTGGAGGGAATGAATATACAAACTAACATTTTATCATTTAGTTTCGTTGGGGATTATATGAGTGCGTGCGCGTGAATGTTTGGAATTCCATCTTTGACAATTTGGCGAGCCTGCGTTTTAGTATTAATTTTTAGAAGTTAATCTGAACCTTCTTCTGATTGTAAACTATATGTTTTGTTGACTCATAGATTAGATATGATGAATTGAAATGTTTAAAAAAAATTCTTCTTCATTAGTGATGTTATTTGAAAGATACAGCCACTTTGGTTGGAATCATCATCATCATTTGCTTTTAAAAAGGATCAGGGTTATTAATGGTTAAGTTAGGATATTATAATCTTTCTTCTCTTTATTAATATTGTTTGTGGGGTTTGTTAACCTTGGAGTTGCCTTTGCACATATTTGTTCTTTTTCTTAAGCTGAATCGCTAACAAAGCCTTTTTATAATATTGCAATAATTAAGTCTAATTGTTATTAGCTCTTGTTGTCAAACATTGTTCTTACTAATTTGGTAATGATGACCAGTGATAGTGAAGAGACTTTTACAGCAATGGCAGAAGAAAGGTCCTCAGGTTTTGATGATAGCGAGGATCACAGTGATAGAGTTCAGTGCTTGCGTCAGCTAGTGGGTGAGTTTCGACAGGAGGGTGAGATTTTGGGACTGTCTGGTAAAGCTTTAAATGTGCATATACAAGAGTCTTTGAAAGAACATAAACAAAGAGAAGAAGACAGAAAAATGAAAAGAGAAGAATGGGATAGGCAGTTAGTACTTCAGGAGAAATTGAAGAGAGAAGAACTTGCCCAACTTAGAGAAATAGAAGAGGAAAAACTTGCTATTGAAAGGATAAAAATGGAAAGGCAAGAAAATTGGCAAAAGGAAAAGATGTTGGGTAGAGAGAAAGACAAGCTAGCTGGTACTAAACCAAAGATGCCGTATTGGGATGAAAAGAATGATGACATGGAATCATACCTCCGTAGATTTGAAACTTATGCTACAATGAATCGTTGGGAACAAAATGAGCTGCCATGCTATTTGTCCGCTTTATTAAAAGGTAAAGCACTAATTTACTTTCAGGAGCTGTCTCATGAAGAAGCAAAGTCATTTGATAAGGTAAAAAAACACCTTTTAACCAGATTCCAATGTACTGAAGAAGGATTTCGAACTCAATTCCGTTCAAGTAGACCTGAGCCAGAAGAAACAATCGTTGTTTTTCTGTCCAGGATCAGAAGATATTTCTCAAGGTGGATTGAAATGGCAGAAATAGGCAACAGTTTTGACAAACTGGTGGATTTACTTTTAAGGGAGCAGGTTTTGTCTAGTCTGTCTGCACAGGTGGTTGCTTTTTTGATGGAACGAAGAGATCGAAATATTGATGACATGGTCCAAGCAGCGGATAGGTACAGAGAGGCTCACCCTGATATATCCATGGCTGCAAAATCGGGATCTAGCGTCCTGTCTGCTAATGCTAATGTTGCTGGTACTAGTCAACCGTCTGCCAGAGATGGTTTTGGCCGAGGTACAAGAGGTTTTGGCCGTGGTTACCATGGAACCAATCGCAACAGTCCTACTGGAACACATAACAATAACAGTCAGTGGCAGAAAAGCCAAGATAACCGTTGTGTTATTGACCCACAAAACTTAAAATTCTATGGGGAGAAAAACGTATGCTGGGGTTGTCAAGCTAAAGACCACGCATGGCAGTATTGCAGACAGTTGCAGTTGAAAACTGGTTTCACAGCACAGGGTCCAAAAGTAGGATCTGTTAGTGTTGCACTTGGGGTGGAGACAGAGGAACCCAAATACAACACAGACTTTAGAGAGGTGTCAGATGATGTGGCTGTAGGCATGTCTGTTGTTGATGATTTGCCACCTTCAATTCAGACTTGTATAGGAACGTTGAATGGTCAGACAGTCACTGTTATGCTAGACTCTGGCTGCTCGACTGTTGGAGTGCGTAAAAGTTTGGTACGTGATAGTCAGTTTACTAACCGAGTGCAGATGTGTCGTTTGTTCAATGGTGAAATTGTACGCTTGCCATTAGCGAGGGTTAGCTTAGACACTCCATACTTCTCGGGATTAGTGGAAGCCTGTGTCATTGAAAACCCCGTTTGTGACGTAATACTGGGTCGCATTGAGGGTTCTACCTTCCATTGTACTGATGTCGCTGCCGCGGTGCAAACTCGTGCACAAACTGCAAATCAAGAAAGACCGTTTCGTCCTCTTTTGACTGCAAAAACCCCTAAGTTAGACATAAGCCCTGATAAACTGAGAGATTTGCAGAAAGCTGATGTGACGCTGCAAGTACTGTTTGACAAAGTAGGAAAAGGCAGTGTAGTGGAGGATTCTGGCACAAGTGTTTCTTTTGTGATTAAAGATGGTTTATTACACAGAAGAGTTACCTCAGGAAAGTCAAGTACGGTAACGTGGCAAGTAGTGGTGCCAGAAGGTCTTCGGGACTCAGTGTTGATAGCGGCACATGATTCTTTGTTTGGTGGGCATATGGGATATAACAGCACTTTCAAGCGTATTCAACCATTATTCTTTTGGCCACATTTCAGTCGGTCTGTCAAAGATTACTGCCGGTCGTGTGACATTTGTCAGAAGACTTTTCCCAAAGGTAGGGTTCCCGCAGCTCCACTTCAGCCTGTACCAGTGGTGGACGTGCCCTTTTCGAGAATTGCAGTTGATCTCATTGGCCCTATTTCCCCTCCTTCAGCTAGAGGACATCGTTACGTCTTGACTTGCGTTGACGTGGCTACGAGATACCCTGAAGCCGTAGCATTGAAGTCTATCTCAACAGAAGCTGTAGCTGAAGCGTTGTTGGAAATTTTCTCACGCACGGGTATACCAGATGAGATCTTGTCAGACCAAGGGACACAATTCACATCTGATGTGATGCGTGAGGTGATGAGGTTGTTGTCCGTTTCCCAACTTCATAGTACGCCATATCACCCTCAAACCAATGGACTAGTTGAGAGGTTTAATGGAACTTTGAAATCCATGTTGAAAAAAGTGATGGCAGAAAAACCTAAAGATTGGGACCGCTATTTACCACCATTACTTTTTGCTTACAGAGAGATTCCCCAAGAGTCCACGGGTTTTGCTCCCTTTGAGTTGTTGTATGGTCGGGTTCCCAGAGGTCCTTCTCAGTTGCTATATGATACATGGACTGGTAGCGGGAGAGATGTGCAAGACACGAGCATGTCACAGTACGTTCAGGATTTGAGAGATTCTCTGAAAGACATGGTTAGTCATGCTCAGGATGCTGTTCAGAAGGCGTCGGCGCGAAACAGAGCCTACAAATGCCGCAAGGCTAGTGTTAGGTCTTTCAAAGTTGGCACTAGTGTTTTGGTTTTGTTGCCCTCTGAAAACAACAAGATGTTGTTACGATGGCGTGGGCCATACAAAGTCTCGAAGCGTGTCAACACGTGTGATTACCTCATTGAAACAGGCAACGGTGTGCAAAAGTTGTTTCACATCAACCTTTTACGTGAATACGTGAATCGTAGTGATGTACAGACAGTGCAGACAGGTTTGGTTAGCATCATCACTGGTGATTGTGCAAATGATGATGTTGATGTTGATAAGGTCCAAGTCAAATGCATGCCTACAACACAGACTGAAGACCTGACTGATGTTGTAGTAAATCCTGATCTACCTTCTTGTCAGAAAAAAGATGTTTCAGATATTTTGCAAAAACACACTGACATGCTGACTGATATGCCAGGACAAGTTGACTTGCAGGACCACTCAGTGACGTTGACAAAAGACGTGGTGGTAAATGTTAAGCAGTATCCACTTCCGTTTCAGTCACAGGAGATTATCAAAGATGAGGTGGAAAAGATGTTGTCTTTAGGTGTTATTGAACCTTCATCTTCCCCATTTGCGTCACCGGTTGTTTTAGTACGGAAAAAGGACGGTGCCACACGGTTTTGTATTGATTTCAGAGAACTGAATAAGATTACTCAGTTCGATGCAGAACCAATCCCGGACCCTGAGGTTATTTTCTCAAAATTGAGAGATAAAAAGTACTTCAGCAAAATAGACCTGACTAAAGGCTATTGGCAAATACCAATGGCAGAAAAAGACAAAGAAAAAACCGCTTTTCAGACTCCTTTAGGTCTGTTTCATTTCACACGCATGCCATTTGGGATGTCGACCGCTCCGAGCTCTTTTGCTCGTATGATGAGAAAACTCAACCTTGATCGTTTTGGCGCAATGTCATTTTTTGATGATATTTTGATCCCGTCAGATACATGGAGTCAGCATATGGAAGCACTAGATAGCGTGTTTCAAGAACTATATGCTCATGGGCTCACAGCAAGGCCATCAAAAGTTGAGGTTGGTTTTACTCAGATCGAATTTTTGGGTCATGTGGTTGGTGGGGGATGTATGCGCCCTCAGTCTGGCAAAGTGTCAAAGATTTTGGCTCTCGATGTTCCTCAGACAAAGAAACAAGTCAGATCGTTGTTAGGACTGATAGGATTCTACCGTAGATACATACCTAACTTTGCTACTGTTGTAGGCCCGCTCACAGATCTGACTAAAAAAGGACGACCCACAAAGGTCGCATGGTCAGATGAGTGTCAGAGGGCACTTGACACAACAAAAACAATATTGTCTTCAGAACCAGTGAATAGACTTCCTGATTTTGCTCAGTCATTCACGGTGAGGACAGATGCGTCATCTACAGGATTAGGTGCCGTTTTGATGCAGCGTGATGATGATGGTGCTTTCCACCCAGTTTTGTTTGCGAGTAGGAAGTTGTTGGAAAGAGAGATGCGGTACTCAACTGTGGAGCGTGAGTGTTTGGGCCTTGTGTGGGCTATTGACAAGTTTCACCGTTATCTCTTCGGCAGACATTTCTTTGTTGAGACAGACCATCGTCCGTTGACGTATTTAAAAAGGTCTAAAACAACGAATGGCCGCTTAATGCGATGGGCTCTTGCCCTACAAGAATACAGCTTCACAATCGTTCCCATCTCTGGTTCCCACAATGTTGAGGCAGATGTATTGTCACGATTGACGGTATAGATATTGACATCTGATGATTGTATTCAACCACTGCATTTGTATGCATAAATCTGTTTTCTGTAAGAGGAAATGTATTAAATTAAATTTTGTTTTTGAATTAAAACAACAACAGCATTTTTTTTATTTATTGATGAAATTGTTTAAATCTGAAGTAGTGAAAGTGGGCCTTGGTACTTGGATTGAGACATTTTTGGTTTAATGTCCAATCTGGCTTCTAGCATGGTATTTGACTGCCTGTTGTGTGCAGTATTTTGATTGAGCATTTGGCCTGGTTAACAATGTCATGTTATATACTGGGATGCTTAATTAGCCAGCACGATTGTGAAGTGCTTATTGTTTGAGTGCACGTGGTGTGCGCTGATTTTAAGGGTATCTTGTCCATCTATCTGCATTACGGTGCACTAGTGGAGGGCCCTATACTGTTCCTGTTTGTAGAGGACAGTATTTTGATTGAGCATTTGGCCTGGTTAACAATGTACTGTTATTACTGGGATGCTTAATTAGACAGCACGATTGTGAAGTGCTTATTGTTTGAGTGCACGTGGTGTGCGCTGATTTTAAGGGTATCTTGTCCATCTATCTGCATTTCGGTGCACTAGTGGAGGGCCCTATACTGTTCCTGTTTGTAGAGGACAGTTTGTTTTCATGCTGGATAAGCTTTTGTTGTTGGTCTAAAGCTGTACACTTCACGAAAAAGGTATGACAATTTTGTTATCATAATTGTTATAACGAATTTAGTTTCCATTTGTTAATGAAAAACTTATTATTTATTGAATGTTTTGAAAAAAAAAATTCTAAACAAATAATTTTTTTTTTTCCCCGGAGAATGGGGTGATGTAACAAACCGGATTTTTAGTTGGACAGTTACTTGTATCGCTTTGAACAGCAGTCACAAAGTGACGATTTCAAATTAAAAAGTTATAATTGTTATTTCTAATGCCTGTACTTGTAGTTTGTATAATTTTGACGTCAGGGTTTTAAGTTTCGTCATGAATGACGAAAACTTTTGATATGTTGTTTTAGTTCGTTGTTGGGAGTGACTGAGTCGTGTATCTGTTTGTCCTACCGTCAATTGTTTTATTGTAGTTTGCAAAATAGGATAAACAATGTTGGTGGATTTCTACTTCACCATGCCAGAAGGGACAAAAGTGTTTTGACATCGGCAGGGTGTGCGACGCTGGTTTCCCAAACTCCACCAATCTAGGTACATTGGACACCAAACAGTCGTTCAGCACCCGGACTCAGGACCTGCAGTCCCGAACTCACATGCAATCCTAGAAACAAAAAGTGTTATTGCAAAGCACGGCAGCTTTACGAGAGGACAGATGGACTGTGCGAGGACGGTTTTATCTGTGACCCTGGCACGCAATATATATGTTACTGGCAAACATTGAAAGAAGGAATCTGTTTGCACCTAACATTATTAACTGATTTTCTGACCCACGTATACTGCTTTTGGTTGGCCTGCTCTACAGGAATGTGAAGACATCGTTTTCATTGGTCTTCTGTCCGACTAACAGTTTCGTTTCGACGATGGACGCCTGACCCGTGTGTGGTAGTCAGATACAGATAACATTTCGTTTTGATTATACTGAACTATGACCTTTGAAGTGATACTTGTTGTGTTTTTCTGAGGAGTCGTTGTTGTCAGTGTTTGTGTGTATGTGGAGGGAATGAATATACAAACTAACATTTTATCATTTAGTTTCGTTGGGGATTATATGAGTGCGTGCGCGTGAATGTTTGGAATTCCATCTTTGACACAGATCAAAACTTTACCCATGCTGCTGCCCCCCCCCCCTCACCCCCCAAAAAATATATAAAAAAAATAAAAAAAATAAGAAGGATGGAAATACCGGTTACACCCTCCCCTTAATTGTTTCCCCCTTTTTTAGACAGAGAAAGACAATACATACACTACCGTGAGAAAAAGAAAAGTTTATAAGGATTACTGTTTTATATTACTAGAACTTATCTAAAGCTATAATTTGCATACATCGTTGTGGCGTTTTCTTGGTGAGGTATTTGTTAATTGTCTTTGTTCAGTCTACCCGGCCCTGTACCTACCACTACCCGTACAGTATTGAAGCTTGGTCAGTGTGCCCCTTTTGTGAAAGTGACATTTATGATGGTCATTGTTCAATGTACTGTACCTGCATAACTGAATCGCTTGGTCAGTGGGCCATGTTGAGTGACAGTGACATGTATAGTGGCTAATGTTCAATGAACTCTTACTTCATGACTGAATCGATTGATCAGTGTGCTGTGTTGTGTGACAATGGCAGTTATAGTGGTGATTTATTCAGGCTATCCCTATCAGCATATTGACATAATATCATTGGGGCCATGGGGCATGCATGGGATTAACATGTTATACAAGTTATAGGTGAGTACAATAAATTTTTTCCCTTGTTATTTTTTTTCTGTGACGTTTCCTACACGCACTAGGTTATATCGAAATACACACAACCAGTGTACACGCACTGCATAGGAATGCCTAAGATATGTTATTAAATGTTGCATATCTCTTCACCTCCCCCCCTCTCTCTCTCCATAAAGTGAATGAATGTCTCCATATATATATATATATATATATATATATATATATAGAGAGAGAGAGAGAGAGAGAGAGAGAGAGAGAGAGAGAGAAAGAGAGAGAGAGAGAGAGAGAGAGAGAGAGACATGAATTGTTCTTATGTGGGGCATTTTCCAAAAGAGTTTATTGTGGGACACGAAAAAATTGTGGGGCTTGTAAAATGCCCCACAATTTTAACCTGTTTACAATATTGCCGCGTGGTTGCTGATTACTGTCCTGTACAAATCTCATAACAACGTTTTATATAAAATTTTAACCAAAAAATAATTGGATTGCCTCCCTTGCTTCAAAACTTTTCAATCTGTCCGCCATGGTGATTTTAATCTTCAATTTGAAAGGAGAGTTACCGTTCTTGATTGCAACGAGAATGGCCTCACGAGGATTCAGAGAGCCCGTGCTTAAACCGGTGAGTGGAAATTTGTTATACTAGTACAACACTAAGTTTGAATTAAATTGGTCGATGTAGTTGTTTATCTTTCAAAGCAAATTGTGTTTTTAACATGTCGGCGAAGGTTGCTCAGTGAAGTACCGGTGGGTCGCTATTTTTCATTTTACTAAGTCTAAGGGGTTTGGTCTAGGTGCGTGAGTAAACGCGTGTTCAACTACGCATTGCATAATGTTACAATCTTCTTCTTCTTCTTCTTCTTCTTCTTGGATTGTAGCACTACAATAACATTTTGATGACAAAGAAGACACCTTCGCCGATGTTTTCAACGCAACAAAAATCGTGATTTGTTTTGGGAAAGGGAAGTTTTTGCTACTACAGTACTAGACTACACGCAAAAGCCGAGGCACTTTTTCGGTATATCTCTAAAACTCTAACAAGGTCTACGCCACAGTTCATACTTAAACGCCATTTAGATTATGTCTACTGCATTTCATTTTAACTCAAAAGGGCACAGTCGCTAAAGGCTCGTACATGTTTTGTAGGCCTACTTTTTGCTTGTCAATCGTGGCAGCCATTTTCGATGGTCAAATTTGATAATTGAATGGTGTTTAAAGATAAACTAGGCATACAGTTTGTTAAATCTACAGAAATAAACCAAAAAGCTGTATCAGAACAGTAGATCTAGTGATATTTATTTAAAATTCCTTTTAATATAGGCCTACACCCTACTGTACTGCGTTGCTAACATTGTTGTGTAAATAGACTATTAAAAAAAGTTTTTCTTTGCCTTTGGTTTATTGGTTTATTACAATGCTGTGACAAAAGGCTTTTTTAACCTACTGCTTTGGATTATTTTTATTTGATTAGGCTAATTAATTTTATTTATTTATGTAATTTTTTATTTCATTTTATTTATTTTATTTTATTTAGTTTTTTTTTGGGGGGGAGGTAGGAGGAGGGGGGTGTTGAATTTGTATCAATTTTTTTTCAGAAATCTAATAAATATATTAAATCAAAAAGTGAAAGAAGAAATAGTTTCCAATGGTAAAAAGCCGAAGTTGCAGTGCATAATTTATTCTCGTTTGTCACTACCCTACGGTAAAAAATGTATGTACTCTCCTCCCTCCCTCCCCGTCTTCTTCTTCTTCTTCTTCTTTCTCCTTCTCCTTCTACTTTTCCACCTCCTCCTCTTCCTCTTTCTTCAAATTCTTTGTATTCTTTCTTGATTTTTTTCATTCACTTTCCTTATTTCTGTAATCTTCATTTCTTTGACATTTCTTTTTTTCTTGTGTTTTATTTCTTTTTCCTCTCTAGTCTTTCTTTTTTTTCTTTTTCAGATTCTGTATCTCCTTTGGCTCATTTCTGTCCTTTTTCTTTCTTTCTTTTCTTCTTTCTTTCTGTCTTTTTTGCGCTTTCTTTGTTTCCTTTCTTCCTTTATCTTGTTTTCTTTCTTCCTTTTCTCATTCTATTTTTTTCTTGTTAAGAAAGAGGAAACAAATGTATTCCTGTTGTTTTATTCAGTATCTGCTAAAGTACTTATTTATTATTTTTAACATTTATTTACTTTATTTTGTATTGGTGTTTTTTCACCCACGAAGTGCAGGAAGGGTTTATCCCTCTTTACACTATATGGGTGACTGTCCACCCACAAAGTTCAGGGCGTCAGGATTTGCTACTGCTGCAATATTATAAGCATGAGTGGAAAATCACTCTGTTGGGATTTAGATATTGTGCATTTTTGTTGTCTACAACTGCATTTATGCACAAAAATGTTAGAAAATTTGGCATGAGATTCGGCAATTCTTAACTTACAAAGTCATAAAAATTTCAAAAATCTAGAACAACAATTGTCGAAGTTATGATGATTTAACTGACTTTATGGGTGTTATTCCACCAAGGGGTGGCAGCAAAGGTTAACTGTGTGACTTCAACATTTCCACTTAAATTGGGTGAAATGTTGTAGCTTTGCTCAGATTGCAAGCTGCATTCCTGTCTTGATCTACTGGGATCATGATAGCTGCAGATACATGTATCGAGATGCAGTGTTTTTTATATGTCCTCAACCATGATAGCGAGTTGCAGTTCTTTGTTGAATATATAAAGCTCACTCCAATTGCTTAAGCACCTTTAACTTTACCACTGTTCAAGGACTTTGCTTGCAAGACATCACACTGTTTACTTTAAATCAAATAGCTGTGTCAGCCTATGGTGTGGGGCATTTTATTTGTGATAAAACAAAGATAGCTTTAAGTTATAGCCCCTTTTCTTCACCAAAACTGTTATGTTTTGTACTAAATAGAACAAGAAAGCAATAATCTGCAAGCGATTCATTTATTTTCCCAGGGACATTACTGAAACACTGTCTAACATAAAAAATATAACATACTGTTTATGAAAGTGCTGTTTCACATCATGTTATGGGCCATGTGAGATTGTGAGGATTTTGTAACTTTGTTGTGTTGTTCTGTGAATCAGAAACTTTCAGATAACCATTTTTTACTAATCTATCAATAGAGATACATTGTCCTTGCTAAGAAAGCAATTACCAGCAAATCGATGCATGTATCTCCAAGAAAGTAAAAAAGTTGTTCACGGCAATGACATTTAAATTTACATTGGCTTACTCTTGTGAAGGAAAACTACATGCTACACCATGTACATGCCAAATTTTCTCCTGTTTTAACGCCCAGCAGACAAAAATTAGAGCTACTCTTTATTGTCTAACTTTAATGTGCATGTTTATATTTTATTATTATTATTATTATTATTATTATTATTTTTATTATTATTATTATTATTATTATTATTATTATTATTATTATTATTATTATTATTTATTATTATTATTATTTTAATTCAGCCTCCTGATTGCTCAGACGATGAAAGGCTTGACTTTGAGTTCGACCCAGAATCAGAGTCGGAGGTGGAGTCGGTGATGGAGTTGGTGATGGCACATGACGGTAATTTTGTTAATATTCCTGAGAAATAATATTTTGGTAATTTTCCTGAAAGACCGTAAACAGTGGAATCTGCTGGACACACTTTAAGGGTTTTGTGTTTATTCAGTTGTTGTTTGTCTGGTTTGTTTCCACTAGATCATTAAGGCCATAGAAGTAAACTGGTCTAACTTGACTTTTTCTTGTTCAGAAAAAACTACCTCCAAAGATTTTGGAAAACGTATGTCGGGACACATTTTACATCATTTACTTCACTTACTTTAAAATGTGTCTGTGTGTGAATTGTAGACACTGACATGTATATGGATAAATTATGATGTCATGCTATTGTTTTTCATATGTATGCTTCAGTTCATCGGTATGGTTATATTCCAAAAACGTGTACTATTAGTATTACCTTGGGTTGTTTTTTTTCATGGGAATGCTTCAGTTCCTCTGTATGTTTATGTCCTGAAAACTTTTCGTGTACTGTAAATTGTTCATTTATCCCTTTATAAATGGGGCAAGGGCTAGATGTAAAGAAGCACCCCAGCTTACTCTTCACCCTGAGAATAAAAAGATTTTCTCTCTCTCTCTCTCTCTCTCTCTCTTCTTTTTGCTTTCCATTTTTCCTTCCTAAGTTTGGGTGGTTTGCATCCAAGTGCAATACTAATTTTCTTATTTTTAAATTTTGTGTGTGTGTTTACAGGTGCTGCGGATTGGACGAGGAGAACTAACAGTGGTCAGGCGCCCAAGTTCTGTAGAAGGTGCTAAACGTGAAAACTATCTTCCTTGTGTTCAATGTAAAGGGTGGATTTTTGAAAACAATTTATCGCTACATTCAATCAATCATTTTATTGTCCGGTTTACCCTATAACCAATGTTTTATCTCATCTTATTCAATAATCTGTAGATATTTAGCAATCGTTACATATATAAAATTAAAACTTACAACAAACGAGGGGAAAATGATTTGGTAAAATGCGAATTTTTTGTTGCATTTTACCATGCCATATTTTTTATATATTTTTTTACTTTACAAGAATGCAAGTTTTTTTGTGCATGAAAATCGTTTCTTTTGTTTTACTTGAGTGGTAAAGATGTTGAGTCAAAGGGAGAAAGGTGTATAGGGAAGATGCACTTAAACAAAATACATAAAAATGTACATTGAAAGTACCCTTTTCAATACCTAAGGTGCTAGTAATTTTGTGCCCAAAATGCCTTAGATGTCACAGATTTTAACCTTTATTTTAAAAACATTTAACCCATGTAAATGCCAATTACCTCAAAAGAATATTTGGCATATTTGTTTTGCATAATGATCTGCTGTAATAAAGTTTAAAGTGAAAATAAACATTCAGTAAAAGTTTTATTTAAACAAATGTCTCTCTCTCTTTCTCCCCCTCTCCCCCCTCTCTCTCTGTCCTTCTTCTTCTCCTTTCTTCTTATTCTTCTTCTTCTTGTTCTTCTTTTCAAGTTTTCTTTACCTTAGTTATTGAAAAAAATCGGATTACTCATTTCACGTTTATTTCGTTGCCAAATTTTCACCTGATTCGGGTCAACATAATAATAAATGAAAAACAAACAGGTTTGGTGGGGGACATTTAAGGAAGAGAATAAGTATTCATAAGAAGACACTAAGTAGAAAGTAAAAAGAAAATAAATAAATAAACAACCTTAATCCATACAATAAATTATAATAAAAACATTAATGATGGGGTTTAGAATGATTTCATTATGCATTCATTCACTTATTCATTGATTTATGCAATCCTGCTTCGTTCGTTCATTCTTTAATAGTTTACATTGTATCGAGAGCAGAGACATACACACATTAATTTGAATAAAAATGTAGCAGATGAAATATTTAATTTCCAATGATCAAAAAATGCATGAAACATTCATTTACACTGCAATTACACAACAAAAAATTACTTTCTTCCTTTTCCTATTCCTATTCACATATATTGGCCCACAACTAGCAACAGTAGGCCTATATATCTGCCTCATAAACAATTCTATTATAAAAAGCCCCACAATGCTCTACATTTTCAAATACATATATATAAATATAATGCCCCTCAAACCAACACTGGACAGAAAGCCCCACAATAGGTTTATATATAATGCCCCACAACTAGCAACAATATACATCTGCCTCATAAACAATTCTAATATAAAAAGCCCCACAAAGGTCTACATGTTATATATATATATATAAATATTAAGCCCCACAAAAAATGCCCCACAAACCAACACCAGACAGAAAACCCCACAAAAGGTGAAGTTCGTGTATATATATATATATATATATATATATATATATATATATATATATATATATATATATATATATATATATATATATATATATATATATATATATATATATATATATACGTATATCCGAAATATTACCTTTTGTGGGATTTTTAAATTATGGGGCATATATAATATATACACTTATCTGAAATATTACCTTTTGTGGGTATATATGCCCCAGAAAAATATATGCCCCGAACAAGATATGTATACATTACAATAAATATTGCTTGTTATGGGGTTTTCTATTTGTCATTGGTGTATGAGCCAAAGTAAACAATATTATCCCTCCATGTTCGACATAACATGAGGTCCAGCAGGCTTTATCTGGAAGCCTGGCTGATGCTCCGGTACTTCAAAATTTGATTCAACTTTGTCAGTGCAGCAGTTGTTTGTGCGATCCTGGAGAGAACTTCCTGTCGGGACCCATTGTCTGATGCAATGGCTCCTAAATATTTGAAGCTATGCACTGTGTTGAGGGATTTCCGTGTTGATGCCATTGATGTTGTTGGTCATCATTTTGGTCTTCTCTGCACTTATTTCTATTCCATAAGCTCTGGAGGTGGCGTCAAGCCTTTGTACCAGCTGTTCAAGTTCTTGTTCCTCTCCAGCTAATCCATCATCCGCAAAACGGAGGTTGGAGATTTCTCTACCCCCATATGCTGACTGTGCCTTCGTGATCTGCAAGGTCATCTGACATGATGCGCTCTAGGAAGATGTTGAAGAGTGTTGGAGAGTAGGCATCCCTGACGCACACAGATTGTTATTCTGAACCAGTTTCCGGTGGCGCTGTTGTGGAGGACTGCACTGGTAGCCTTGTCATACAGGCTCTTTTGATGACTTCAATAATTGCACTGCTGCCTCAACTTCATCTCGGAGAATTGGGAGGATTTCTTCTTCTCCTCTGTTCTCAGGACAAGCTAGAACTGATGGGTCTTCGTTTGGTGTGTGGTTGTAAAGGTCAGAGCAGTACTCTGTCCATCTGTCCGAGACTTCTTGTTCTTCTGAGGCTTGCCAGACTTGCTTTGGATCGTGAAGACCTTGGGCTGTTTAACACTTGTCAGCCGCTTCACTGTCTGGTAGGCCTTCTTGCTGTTGTTCTTGTTCAGACTGTTCCCTATTTCCTGGCATTGATCTTCTATCCAGTTCTTCTTTGCTGTGCGCATGCCTTTTCGGATGTCATTGTTGATTTTTCGGTAGGCATCAGCTTCCTGTGAGGTTTTCTTTTTCTTTTTCATCTATCCTCGTTCATCACACAGGTCCAAAAGTTCAGGTGTGATCCACAACTTCTTCTTTGGCCGGTGCTTTCCAAGGATCTCCGTGGCGGCATCTGTCACAGTTGAGCTGAAGGTGGTGGTCACTTTTATTTTATTTTATTTTAACAACTTTATAATCACCAAGGTGAAATTCGGGCACTTTCATTTTCAAAAGTACAGCAGCCCCAAGTGAAGCGCTTTACCCAAGTAAAGGACACAATACAATACAATACAAGATTATTGCTTTAGGTCCAGCGGACTCCTCCAAGCCAAATCAGGACCAGAGAGACGTTATCTTAAAATATTATAAAATGATTCAAATCTTAAAAAACAAACCTGTTACTCTTAAATACCCAAACAAACTTTCACATGACACCTCTGTAAGAGTCTTCTTTAAAATCGATGTATTAAAAATATAATCTCTTTCTTCAATCAAACCACTAAATTCAGTCCTATCAATAAAATCCAAACTAAACAAAACATGTCGATATGATTTATATGCGATAAAACAAACCAACATCATGTAAAAATTGAAACAGATGTTGACCATTACATACTTTAAAAATCTCTTTGAAAGGTATTGAACCAAAATATGTTTCTCTTTCCTCAATCAGATCAGCACACTCAGACATGAAATGGCGAACGGAAAAAAGATTTATCACATGCAAAGCACCATGGTGGTTCTTCTCCTTTTAAAAGGAAACTGTGGGTGACATAAGTATGCCCAATATGAAGGCGAGACAAAACTGTTTCTTCTTTGCGAGTGGATGCAAACTAGGCAAAGAAACTGACAAATCCGGGAGAATTTGAAATAATTTGTTGTTGATATGGTTAGACCAGTCAGTCTGCCACAGCCGTTTACAATAAGATCCAGTCATACAACGCAGATCAGAGTAAGGAACAAATTGGAAAATCTCTGAAGGGAAATCGAGAGGCAAAGCATCTTTAGCCGCCCTGTCTACTGCAATGTTGCCGCGGATGCCCATTTTTTACCCTCAGAAACAAGTTGTGTATGGAGGTCATGGATCTCTGCCAGAAAAGGGTGTGATATCTTTCTCGTGGAAAGAGCCTGAAGTGCTGACAATGAATCGGACATGATTAAAAACGAGGTTCTTTTGGATTGATAAACTTGTTTCAGAGCGAGATGAATTGCTTTGAGCTCAGCTGTATAAACAGAACAAAAATCAGGTAAACGAAGGCTGGTCTAAGTGTCTCCCGAGACCGACGCAGCAGCAACTGAATCTCCTTTCTTTGACCCGTCTGTAAAAAGTTTTTTATATCCTGGGTATAAGGCACACTGTTCAAAATAAAGTTGGTTATATACGGTTTCAGATGTAGTGCTTTTGAGGAAAGCGGACAATTGCCAATTAATGTTGGGGGTACATAATTTCCATGGAGGAGCTTCAGTCCGAAGCTCATCATCGTTGATGGAAGCAACATCAATGCCTGCTTTTTTCCAAATGAGCCTGCATTCTGATGCCAAACGGGGGAATTGTGTTAGGTTTGGCTTCAAATTTCTGAACAAGATCTGAGTTGAAAACACAGTCATAAGCAGGGTTCATGGGATCAGTTTTTAATTTTAGATAATAATTCAGTGACAATTTTGTACGTCTGAGCTCCAGCGGGGGTTCGTTAGCTTCCACGTATAGTCTTTCACAAGGGGAGGTGCGAAAAGCACCCAAAGCAATGCGTAGTGCCTGATGAGCAACTTGATCTAACATCTTAAGATAAGATTTTCTAGCAGAACCATAAACAATGCAACCATAGTCTAACTTGGATCTAATTAAAGAACGATATAACAG
Source organism: Oncomelania hupensis (assembly GCA_036898135.1). Taxonomy (NCBI): domain Eukaryota; kingdom Metazoa; phylum Mollusca; class Gastropoda; order Littorinimorpha; family Pomatiopsidae; genus Oncomelania; species Oncomelania hupensis. The sequence continues at coordinate 44,922,377 of CM072514.1, read as the reverse complement.
TAATAAAGTTTTCTTGTCAGCACCCCAGTCTGTACCACTAATTACCTAGAGCAGGTTGCAGGCCTGTTGACATTTAGTTTTCAAATTTTTCAGATGAGGAAGGAAGGATAGCCTTTGCTAAAAAATAACACCAAAAAATTTGACTTGTTAGACCGCCTTTATTGGAGTTTTATTGAGGATAATAGTAGGGTCTTGAATAATTCCCCGGTGCTTGGAAAAGTGAATACATTCAGTTTTTGCTTCAGAAAATTTAAAACCATTTTGTAAAACCCAGTCTTCAACGGCCTTGACACATAACTGAAGCTGACGTTCTGCAGATGCCAAAGTTTTACCTTTGGCTACTAACGCAAAATCGTCAACAAACAAAGAATTGTCAATTCTCCGTTTAACGGAACGAACAATATTATTTATTTTAATATTAAACAGCAAGGGAGACAAGATGCTACCCTGAGGCACTCCCATCTCCTGTTCCCTCGTATCTGACAAAGATCCCCCAACCTTAACCTGAAAGATTCTGTCCGTTAGAAAATTGGATATAAACAGAGGTAAATGTCCCTTCAAACCCATTTCTTGTAAATCTGAAAGAATGCCATATTTCCATGTGGTATCATAGGCTTTTTCCAAATCAAACATGATGGCAACGACATGTTCACCCTGGACGAACGCGTTACGGATAAAAGTTTCCAGTCGCACCAGGTGGTCAACAGTACTTCGACCACTTCGAAAGCCACACTGAGTGTTGGATAAAATATTATTTGTTTCTAGATACCACAGTAAACGAGAATAAACCATTCTTTCCAGCGTCTTGCATAAGCAAGACGTTAAGGCTATTGGTCTATAGTTTGTTGGGTTAGTATGGTCTTTGCCAGGTTTAGGAATGGGTACAATAATGGCCTTTCTCCAGGAGGGAGGAAAGGTACCAGTGATCCAGATCTGATTGAAGATGTCCAGCAGTTGAGACCGTACCTTGTTAAATGTCTGAGAAATTGATAATGTACATCATCAGGTCCAACTGCTGAATCTGCACTTTTGTTAATTGCATCGTCAAGCTCGACTAATGAGAACGGAATGTTGTAATCTTCAGAATTATCGGATGTAAAATTTAACTGTTGTTTTTCTTTATGGGTTTTAACTGTTTGAAAAGGGACAGAATAATTTTCAGAGGAAGAATTTGCTGCAAAAGAAGAAGCATGTTACGTTGAAACGCGAATGGTAGTACGTCTGAAACGCGAACGATAGATCTAATCGTTTCGTTTTGCAAAGTATTCAATAATGGAGTTTATTTACCTTTGATTTGAGTTTGCATTGTTGTTAGGAGAGGCTTTGTATAACGTTGATAATTTTCGTTAGTCGATATTGTTGGAGAATTCTCTGGGTCCGCTTGTTTACTATCGATCGAAGTTTCGGGATAATTGTCGAAGTTTGAAGGAACGTTCCCGGAAGGAGAAGAAATATGTATGACGTAAGACAGTGATGACGATCTTTTATTTGATTGGCTGTAGTGCGTCATTCTAGTCTACTGTGTTCTAAATTGTTCGGGAAGAAAGAGAAAGACTATACAATTATGTGCTGCACTGTTTTGAGAGTTGTTGTTGATAGTGAATTGGAAAGCAAAAAGTGGAGAGTGAAAAGGTGATTGTATGCAGTTATTGATGTGTGCTGAATAAAAGTGGAAAACTTCATACGAAGACTTTGACTTGTTGCTGCTGAGTGAGCAGGCTGCGTGGATAAACGAATCTGAGTTACACACCTATCAGGGATCCAAGCATCGGAGCTGAATCAAATACTGATAGAAAACACCAACATCAAACTGAGTGTAACAAAGCCAAAATATCAGCTACTAATTTTTTTATCTCCGATTATGTCCCCCTGCACAGTAAGGCATGGGCTCACCTGTTTGTTACTTTTATTTTTGAGTTTGCGGACCACTTTCCACACCTTTGACAGTTTCACTTTCGAATTAAGTGTGGAGCAGAAACCTCTCCACGATTCTCTTCTCTTTCGTTTGAAGAGCTGTCGGCATTGCGCTCGCAAACGTTGGTGGTTCTGTTTATTTTCAGTGCTTGGGTGTAAAAACATAGTTTTTTAAGCTTTTTTACGAGCTTGCTGAAGTTTTCTACATTCATCGTCAAACCAGGTTTTTTTTTAAGTGTGTGAGGGTTTAACGAAGTTTGCGGAATGGACTCCTTGGCACTGTTTATAACTATGTCAGTGTAAAGCTGTATTGGATCTATGGCATTCGAAAATTCCTGTTTCTTAGCACGTAACTGAACCTCAGACAGGTTAGAAAACAGACTCCAGTTAGCTTGTTTCAGTTTCCACCTGCCATGAGTTTGCTCAAGGTTGTCTGAATCATGTTTTAATAAAACCGGAAAATGGTCGCTGCCATGGAGATCTTCTAAAACTGTCCATTTAAAATCCAATTGATATATCAATGTGGGACAAAGAAGCGGTTCTTGAACAGGAAAAAGTTGGAGCACCCTCGTTCAAAGTTACTAGATTTAACAAGTCTAAAATGTCTTCAATTATTTTCCCCTGAGAATCGGTACGATCGCTACCCCACAGGGGAGAGCGTCCATTAAAATCCCCCAACAACAAAAAAGGGGTCCATCTCTTTATGGTTCATCAACCCCCCGAAACGGTTCTCCGTTTCGAGAGGCTGATGGTGCTTAGAAGAAAGGGGTCCGGGCCTTTGACTTTTGGTCAAAGCCCCGGAACCCGAACTGCCAGCCGACTTCCTCCCCTTCTCCCCAACACCGGACCTTATATCCTCCCTCTCCCCCTCGCCCTTTCCAACCTTTCCCTCTCCTCCTCTGATGCTCTTCTGCTGAGCAACTAGAATCTTTGCCTCCTCAGCAACTACTCGGTCGCTAAAACCGGTCGTTGCTGGTGCGGCAGCCTGAGGCCTAGCCTCCTTCGCGGCAGGTGTGACGGCTTTAGGCACGGCCGTCTGCGTGCTTGGAGTGACGGTTTTTGACGTGACCGTCTGCACGTTCTCCAGTGTGTTCAATGGGGCTGGAGAGACCCCCCTGTGACTAAACGCTGTGAGCATTTTCTCAAGGCTATCCATTCTTTTGCATAACACTTCCAAGATCTGACTCATTTTATTCATACAGGTTTCCATCGTCCTATGTGTAGCAGACTCTACAAGAGGCGTGGAACCTGCCACCGACGCAAAGGATCGTTCTAAAGGAATGGGTCTTTTTTCCAGCACTTTCTTTCTGGCGTCCCCGAAGGAGCACCCCTCAGCGGCCCGCATCTTTTGAATTTCAAGCTCCAACTGCCACTGAGGGCAGTCTTTGGAGCTGGAAGAGTGCTGCCCCGCGCAATTGACACAGCATATGGGGTCTTTGCAGTCACCTTCGTGTTTGTCTTTGGCGCACTCTCTGCAAGTTTCTTGGTTTTTGCAGAACTTGGTACCGTGGCCAAACCTTTGGCAACGGTAGCATCGCAAAGGCGAAGGTGTGAAAGGGGTAACCTTCACTCTAAGAAATCCCACCCTGATTGACTCCGGCAGCTTGGCCATCGCAAAAGTCACAAAAAGAGTATTAGTTGGGATACGTTTAGATCCTTTGGTGACATATACCCTTTGTACAGCTGTGACCCCCTGGCTGGAGAGCTCGTCACGGATTTCTAAATCGGACATTTCAATCAAGTCCTGGCATCGGATGACTCCCTTGGAGGAATTCAACCGTCCATGTACAGAAACTTTGATTTGTCTGTCAACAAAGACGGTCAAATTCCTCTTTAGCAGACAATCCGACGCCCGTTTGGTTGAGCACTCCACCAGATAGGCCCCAGATCTAAGTTTTCTCACATCTTTGAAACCAACCGTTGAAATGGATTGAAAACCTTTGTGGATGGCAAACGGGGGCAGCTTGCCTAGTGGCAGAGCCGAATCAGTCCCCTCCACAACCAAAAAACGAGGCCAGGCCCCACCCACCCCAGATGCACAAGCTTTCTGTCGTATGTCCATATCACTGTCCGTGTCCGAGTCCGGTCCGTCATCACGTAGTCGTCTTTTATTAGTAGAAGCCATGATTTTAAAGTAGGAATTCATCCCCCCTGCTCCCCAACCACCACGGAGTCCAACAAGGGGATGCGTCCAAGCGGAAAATCCAGCAAGGGAGCGCACCAGGGCTACAGGGGGATATACACCCAGACTATCCCGCACTGCCACTACGGTTTTGTTCAAGTTTGACCCATGAGCCGCAGCCTTCTAGCAGAGCTAGGGCAATACACGACCAGCCGCTTGACTGACGCGGGCCACGCCAGCCTCCCGTCTAGGAGAAGTCCGGGCCAAAGAGGTGTGTTAGTGTGAGGGACCGCAGTCCCTCAGTGACCTCAACCTCCAGGATCCCATTCTCCCCCGACACGGGTTGCCCTGCACGGCAAACGCAGGGGGCCAAGAGAAGGCCACAGAGAAAAAGGAGGGTAAAAAAAGAAGAAATGATGGGGAAAAAGAAGACAGGAAAAGTCCGGTAAGGCAGAAGAAAGGAAGTCAAAACTGCACAGTTTAGTGGGAGAATTTATGTGTAAAAAGAATATAGATGAAAGGACCAATAAGACAGAAACAAGACAAAAGAGAAGAAAAGGGGGTAGGCAACTCTGTCACCCAGCCAGAGAGAGGCATGGGGTCCACCCCCGGCGCGCGGAGCCGAGCCCGTGGGGGCAGTAAAGGACACGAGCGTCAGGATCTTTAAAGTCCGTTATTATGGAATGCATGAGACACAGATTAGACCTCGGTTTATACTCTCATCTGAAGGAGGTCATGGTGTTGACATCTTCACCACCTCCCAAAATGAGCAATGGTGCAAATTTCCCTCCAATTGTGATCTGAGATATTTCTGCCACCTCCGAATCTTGCAGTTTCTCCAGCTCGCATTCCAGTCTAGTGCACTTTCTGTGTTTACTCTCTTCAAGTGAAGCCGGAAAAACATTATCACAAGACCGTGGACACTTCCGATATCTGCTCCTGGAAATGTTGATGCTTGATTTGAAATGTTTCTTGACCATGATGTAGTCCATCTGGTTGTAATGCTCCCCGCCGGGACTGTGCCATGTCCATCGTCTGAATTTTTTGTGGAGACCAAGCGTGTATTGTTGTATCTGGCAAACTCCAAAAGTCTCAGACGCCTGTCATTTGTCTCGTTGTTGCAGTGGGGTCCACATGTGTCTCCTAATTTTTAGTGCGCATCTTGGCCAACCTTGGCATTCCAGTCGCCTTGCACTATGACTATATCCTTCTTCGGCGGTCAAGGACTGCCTGTAGATTTTGATAGAAATCCTCCACTTCGCTGTCGTCATAGTCTGATGTTGGGGCATAGGCCTGGATGATGGTGATGTTGAAAGGGGCTTCTCTCAGACGGATGTTAATGAGTCTACTGAGACTGGGCGGCAACGCATGACAGTGGCTAAAATGTTCTTGTGGACCAAGAATCCAACGCCGTGTTCGTGCATGTCATCTTTCCCGCTGAAATAAAGCTGAAATAAAGCTTGTGGCCTTTGACGGTCGTTGTTTCACCTAAGCCTTTCCAGCGCAGTTCGCTGACACTTAAAATGTTCCATCGATAGTGGTCCAGCTCGTGGGCCAGTTCTACTTTTCCCTCCGCATTTATGGTCCTGACATTCCAAGTTCATATGACGATGTTGTTTCTTGTGCGGATCTTGGTAAGTTGACCATCAATAGCACATTTATCACCTCCGTCTTGGTGGCCAACGGAAGGCGCGGTCCTTGGTGACCCGGGCGACGACCGATCCGGTATGGAGTATATGGTTGCATTCATCATGCAGTGTGCCTTGGGCAAGAAAGACCTGGCAGGGCCCAATCCTCACCAGGCCGCTGGCCACAACCGATATCCACGAATACAGTGTGTCTCGCCTTGGCCCCGAGCATGTGGTCGTTGAACGTGTATTAACATGAGGTTCCTCCGTCCTGTCAGGTGACCTCTGTGTAGAACACTTTCGCCCAGTGATGCCGTGATGACATTATCCCTGTTAGTCACCTTTTACGACCTGCCGGAAAACGTAGGGTCTATTCTATTCAGTGCCAGAACCCACAGGGCCTTAGAGCCTTGGCTGGGTAAAATTAGCGTGTTTGAATGTCAGTCATTGTCTTACATATTTTACTATACTTCTCAGCCACTTCGAGACTTATTACTCTGGTCAAACAACGTCTACACAAATACTTCTGGCCATCATGTTTTGTAGCATGCCCTATCAGCCTAGACATGTTTCGAACTAAAGTGTAGTTCTGAATGCTGGGATTTTGAGGGTCTGCAATTAGTAACAGATCAATCAACATGATGTTTAAATCTGAAAACGATGTGGCATTGGAAACAAATCGTAAAGGCACAAGCTTTGATTCAGGGTCCCAAGAATATACATATACTGTTATAGGGGAGTTTTGTAATTCAAATTCATCAATGTTTTCCAGGGTAACAGGAAAGCTGATGTCCTTAAAATTTCATTTTGTTACGCGTTCCTTATACTGTGCAACTCTCTGGATGTGCCTTAGCAGTTATACACAATAATGTAGCCAATACACACCAAATGAAACACAAGTCGTCTGTGTTTTTAAGATTTAAAACAGCCTTCTTGATGGACAACTTAGCAAGATCCGCACAAGAACCAACTTCGTCGAAGGAACCTGGAATGTCAGGACCTTAAATGCGGAGGGAAAATTAGAAGAACTGGCCCACGAGCTGGACCACTATCGATGGAATGCTTTAGGGATCAGCGAACTGCGCTGGAAAGACATAGGTGAAACAACGACCGACAAAGGCCAAAAGCTTCTTTTCAGCGGTAGAGATGACAGGCATGAACACGGCGTTGGATTCTTGGTCCACAAGAACATTCTAGCCACTGTCATGGGTTGCCGCCCAGTCTCCAGTAGACTCATTACCATTCGTCAGCAGCCCCTTTCACCAATACCAATGGCATCAACATGGACACCAAAGTCCAAGGCCAATCTCTCAACACAGTGCATAGCTTCAAATATATAGGAGCCATTGTATCAGACATTGGGTCCCGACAGGAAGTCCTTTCCAGGATCGCACAAACAACTGCTGCCCTGGCGAGGTTGAAGCCAATTTGGAAAGACAGGACCATCAGTCGACATTCCAAGGTAAGACTGCTGCGCTCCCTTATCATCTCCATCTTCCTATACGCTTGCGAAACATGAGCCCTCGCAGCACATCTACAACGAAGAATACAAAGCATGGAGATGAGGTGCTACAGAAGACTTCTGGGCATTTCCTATACCCAGCACATCACCAACGACGATGTCCGACAGACCATCTCACAAGCCATTGGACAACACGATAACCTTCTCACAGTGGTGAAAAAACGGAAACTCCGATGGTATGGCCACGTCACCAGATCATCAGGTCTTGCAAAGACCATCCTGCAAGGCACTGTGCAAGGAGGTAGAAGAAGTGGGAGACCGAAAAAGAGGTGGGAGGACAACATTCGAGAATGGACTGGTTTGATGGAGTACGCTGGTTAAACAATCATCTGTAGTGCCCCTACGACCTCCGAGCTACGGGATAGGATAGGCAAATAGGACACTAGCCGATCCCCGCGGACAATAGACGAGTGAGTAATAGCAATCCATTGTGCAGAGCCCAGCAACAATAGACCCACCGTCACACCGACCCACAATCACAGTTTGTTGGACAACATGTGGGTTTATTTTATGGACTTGCCTAATAAATCTTGCCCATAAACAATCAAAGTAATATGTGTATGAGTTCAAGTCACATCTTTTATACTTCTCTTCTGTAAATTTCTTTAAAACTGTTTTGAAGGCACTTTTGCATAGAAATGTGCAATCTTCATCTATGTCATATTGTTCTGAACAGCGATTATAAATATAAATAACTGTTCATAAAGCATGCATTCGATACAGATTTTCCAGCATTCTTCTTCTAAAATGGTCATGGATATGGTAGCAAAATATTCCATCAAAATACTTTCCAAGCTCCTTAATGTGTTCGTTATTTTTATTCTTATATAGTTTCTTAAATAGGAAGTTTTAATGGCTCATTGTCATCAGAAACTATCTGTAATTCCTCTCTGTCAAAGTTTCTTTGAGGTGTGCACTGACCTCTTTTTCTTAATCGAATGGTGAATTAGTAGACATGGTTATGTCTTAGTAAATACTTAGTGACCACATGCAAACGGTAGCTCTTTTTTGACGTCATTGGCAATTTCCCCCGGCTGATATAATTATTTTACTTTTGCATTTAGCAAACTTAAATCCGAGTTACCTTCACATAGCTTAGTATTGATCTGTTTAAGTTTAATAGCCTCAATCGGTTTTAATATAGTTTGAGTGTTAGAATTCATTTCTCTCTAAAAGCGAAGGAGTCTAGTTAACCATTAAATTCTGTATTAGTGGTATCTGTAAACAACTCCTTAGAATATTGATAAGTAAACAGTCTCTCTGTGTTACACAGTTGTTTTGTTTTATCAGTGGTTGATTCAGCCCCGATGCTTGAATCCTGATAAGTGTTAACTCAGATTCGTTTATCCACGCAACCTGTTCACTCAGCAACATGGCAGAAGTCTTCGTATGAAGTTTTCCCACTTTATTCAGCAGAATGTACATCAACAACTGCATCACAAATCAATCAATCAATCACTTTTCCCACTTAACTCTTAAACAGTACGGTACTTATACTCTAAAAAAAATTCGAACATTCCAGCGTGACGCAATGACAGCCAATCAAAATAAAATTCGTTATCAGAACTATGCACTGTCTTACGTCATACAACTTTCTTTAAGTTAGAAGCGTCTCGTAGATTTATTTTACACGCTTCGATCGACAGTAATTAAGCAACCCTAGAAAATTCTCCAATAATATTGACCAACGAAAATTATCAACATTATACAAAGCTTCTTCCAATTACAAGGCAAAATCAAATCAAAGGTAAATACACTCTATTATTGCATGCTTTGCAAAACAAACCGATCGGATCTATCGTGCGCGTCTCAAACGTAACATAACCCCAGGCCTGAAAATGGCGACTAAATTAGTCGCCATGGCTAGTGAAAAAAAAAATTGGCGACTGAAAAAAAAACTTTAGTCGCCAAATGCGAGTGCGCTAAAATGAACTTTTTTTTAGTTTGGCTAGTAAAATTTTTAGTTTGGCTAGTAAACTTTTTAAGTTACTAGCCAAAGGCTAGTGGGACCTTTTTTTCATTTTCAGGGCTGAACCCCCTACACAAGAAGAAATTTACTTAATGTCTTTCAATAACGTTGAGACGCAATACACAAACAAAGTCCCGAATTAAAACGCATTTCAGTCTGTCTGGATACTGTCAATTTTCTCAGTTCATACATACAGTCAGTGTTCTTTCATCCGCAAGGAAACGACACCCTCGTCCGTTACGGATGTCATCGACCCAGGATCAAAGACAGTGGTATCGTGGGCTCTCCTGGTCAGTGCATCCTCTATTGCTTCCTTCTTCCATCGAATGTCCGATAGTCGCTGTTGTCAGTTCCCAGAATGCACTTGCCGGGTCTCACTTCTGTGAGACGGTGAAACAGCTCCCTCAAGGTCATTAGATGCTCCTTCCAGGTCTGGGTATGGACCAGCAGGTCGTCCCAGTAACACGCGACGTTGTCCATCCCTTTGAGCATCTTCCTCATTCCTCTCTTCAGGGTAGCACCGCTGTTGACCATGCCAAAAGGCATCCTTAAGCACTCGTATGTCCCATCAGGAGTTATAAAAGCAGTCTTTGGTATGTCCTGTTGACGCACGGGGACTTGCCAATAACCCTAGCTGAGGTCAATCTTTGAGAAGATTTTACTCCCCGATAATTGGCGGGAGAGGTCTCCTGCAGTAGGCATCGGCTCGGGGTCGAAGACGGTGATCTTGTTAACCTTTCTGTAGTCGATGCATACTCTGTTGCTCCCGTCCATCTTCTTCACGACCACGACAGGGGGAACTGGACTCCCTGATGATGCCCATCTTCAGCATCTCATCGATGTCTTTCTTCAAAGATTCGCGGGCCTTGAAAGGGATCGGGAAGGGTTTGGATCGAACGGGAATATATTCGACAGGAAGTCCTCTCCAGGATCGCACAAACAACTGCTGCCCTGACAAGGTTGAAGCCCATTTGAAAAGACAGGACCATCAGTCCTCATTCCAAAGTAAGACTGCTGCGCTCCCTTGTCATCTCCATCTTCCTATATGCTTGCGAAGCATGGTCCCTCACAACAGATCTACAACGAAGAATACAAAACATGGAGATGAGGTGCTACAGAAGACTTCTGGGCATTTCTTATACCCAACTCATCACCAACGACGAAGTCCGACACACCATCACACAAGCCATTGGACAACACGATGACCTGCACAGTGGTGAACAAAAAACGGAAACTCCGATGGTATGGCCACGTCACAAGATCATCAGGCCTTGCAAAGACTATTCTGCAAGGCACAGTGCAAGGAGGTAGTAGAAGAGGGAGACCGAAAAAGAGGTGGGAGAACAACATTCGAGAATGGACTGGTTTGACACTGAGCGAAGCCATCAGGGCTGCTGAGGACAGAGAAAGATGGAGTATGCTGGTTTAACGATCATCTGTGGTGCCCTTACGACCTCCGGGTTACGGGACAGGATAGGATAGGATAGGGGATATCTTAAGTAAGGCGGACTTCATGTTCGACCAAAATTGTAGAGCCTGGGACATCGCTGAAGTTATGGGGAAACTCGCCCATAAGGTCCTTGAGCTCCATCTTTTGACCTTCCGTCAAGCTTGGTCCTAGCTTAACATCATCGATACCTTTTTTGCTGTGGAAGTCTCCCAGTTCCAACAGTTCCTTGCTGTCAAATCTGTCGTCGATCTCAGCTGCCGTTGCTGCGTGTATAGTTTCTGATGGCCTTTCCACGTACAGCTTAAGGGGGTTGGCGTGGTATATCTTGGAATGCTGGCCGACCTTGTAGTCGTTGATCCTCACCACGGTCTCCACTTCGTACATGATCTTGTCCTTTACCTCGAAATAGACCGTGCCACTGCCCATGGTCACGTGGTCTTTGCGGTTCCTGTACTTGTTTAAAGTACCATCAGCTTTCTGAAGTTGGATCAGTTTATCTCTGTCCACGATGGCGGCTTTGGAGCTGTCGGCGACCTTCAGTGGCGTAGACGTCTTGTCTCTCTTGGCCTGGGCCCTAGTAGGGACAGCACCGACGATCTCGGGTCGGCAGGGCTGAGCCGGAGTAGCCACAGTATCCCGTAGCAGCTTTGTAAGGTCTCCATCGGGAAACGGCAATGAATCCTCCACAACTTCGACGCGTTGGGTTGAGGCAGGACTCCATTCTGAATTGGGGTCGTCGGATCGTCTCGCGCCGTCGATATTCCCGATTATCAAGTCATACAGCGGCTTGTTCAGGCAAACCGCTTCTACTTCGCCAATGTAGAAAGGAGTGCTGACTTGAATCTTCGCAACTGCCGCTTTCACACATTTGCTGTCGGCCATGGGTGTCCGTTTAGAGTCGCCAGAGAACTGTTCTTTAGCGATTAGGTCTTCTCTGACGATGACCCCACTGCAGCCTGAGTCTCTTAGGACCGTCACTTCATGATTTCCGACGAGTCCCTTGGAAACGGGCATGTTCTGGACGGTCACAGCTGCGCTGGCGACGGGAATGGATTTCCCGTTGGCAAAGAGAAGTTGGCCATCAGTCATACACTCTCGCACGTCCGCAGGTCGATTAGCTGTGCGCTCGGTCTCACTCGGAAGAATGACGCTCCCGCCGCACACTTGAGGGTCAGAGCTACTGGTTTGCCGTCGATTGAAGAAACGCCTCTGTCGGTTGCCCGCAGCTGCATTGTCCGTATTGCTCCGCTGTCCGCTACTTTTGTTTTGAGGACAGCTAGCAGCTCTGTGGTCTGTGGTGTTGCAGGTGAAACAGCCTCTTGAATGCCCTTCCCTGAAGGGTGGCGTGGAGTGTCTGTCTCTGGCTCGTCTGACTTCCCTGGATCTGGTTCCCATGGTTTCCAGTCTTCTGAAAATGTTTCGTCTCCTTGGGTGGCCCCAGGGTCTTCCCGTGAGCGATGATATATATTTCTGCAGCCTCGGTCACATCTTTAAGTGTCTGCAGCTTTTGTAATTCTAAGTGGGTCGCCAGGTCCTTGTGACAGGCATTGAGAAATTGCTTCTTCACGATCAGGTCATGGAGACTGTCGAAAGACTTCCCTTCGCCTGATAATTCCACCCACGTGTAAGAATGAAGACAGGCGCTCCACAAATTGCTTTGGTGTCTAGTCTGACAAAGGCCGGCATTCACGGAAGCGTTTAAGGTAGCTCTCTGTAATACTGGCGATGTAGCTCCGAGACTGTCCCTCGACGTAGTCTTGCGGCAGCCACGTAGTCTCTGTCTGTTGTTCGCTCACAAAGCAACTCTTCGGCGACAACACGCCCTTGCAGTCAACCCGAATCTATCTGGGATGTAGTCCCAGTATGTTGGTCCCTCTCTGTGTTACACAGTTTTTTTAATCAGTGGTTGATTCAGCCCCGATGCTTGAATCGTCGAATGAAGTTTTCCAACTTTATTCAGCATACATCACGAACTGCATCACAAATCTCTATCAGTCACTTTTTCCACCTTTTCATCTCAACTCTTAAACAGTACGGTACTTATATAGTCTCTCTATACTCTAGAGAAAATTTAACATTCCAGCGTGACGCAATTACAGCCAATCAAAATAAAATTGGTCATCAAAACTATGCACTGTCTTATGTCATAGAACTTTTTTTAAGCTAGAAGCATCTCATAGATTTATCTACACGCTTCGATCGACAGTAAACAAGCAACCCTAGAAAATGAACCAATAATATCGAGCAACGAAAATTATCAACATTATGCAAAGCTTCTTCCAACTACAACGCAAAATCAAATCAAAGGTAAATACACTCTGTTATTGAATGCTTTGCAAAACAAAACGATCGGATCTATCGTGCGCATTTCAAACGTAACACTCTGCTAGTTGGCAATTGAAGTTATGCGGAGCCCCCCAGGGCTCTGTGCTCGGTCCTGTTTTGTTTTTGTTGTACTCCCAACCACTATCTAATGTAATCACAGCCTGCCACTGCATGTTCCACAAATACGCAGATAATAAGAACTGTCAAGGAGTGGTCAGGCTGATAACTTCCCTTCTGTTGTGTCTGAAGTAGGCTTACAAACATGTATTGACAGTGTCCAGGCTTGGATGAAGAGCAACAAGGTGATGTTTAACCCTGACAAGACCGAGGTTATACCTGTAGGCGCATCTTCCCGTCTTAAGCTGGTCGGCAGCGATTCTGCAAACATCGGCGGCAGCACCATACCATTTAATAATATTGTTCGTTATTTGGGTGTCAAGCTAGATAGTTCTTTGTCCATGCATGACCACATCATTCTGTCGTTTGTCCTTTCTTGAGATTCGGCGTATTGCGTCCTTGAAGCTGTTTCTTTCGAGGGATACATACAGTTGGTCAGCGCTTTTGTGACATCCAGACTTGATTATTGTAATTCAGTAAGTTCTAGCTGGTCTCCCCATTGATGAAGTTAGCCGACTGCAGCGTGTACATACCTGGCTGCTCGGCTTGTGTTTAAAAAACGGAAGCTTGATCATGTCACGCCTCTCTTAATGCAGCTCCACTGGCTCCCTGTCAAGTTCCGCATTGAATACGAAATTGCAGTCCTAGCTTCCCGTCACTTCGACCAGTCACTTCCACCATATCTGTCTGAGGTACTCACTACCTACACTACAACTCGTTCTTTGCGCTCATCAGATGAAAAACTTTTGAAAACGCCCAAGCATAGCCTTAAAACAATTGACGAGCAGTCTTTTAGTTTTCAAGCACCCAAGGTTTGGAATGCGCTGCCTGCCGGTTTAAGACATTGTACAAACCTTGTTTCCTTCAAGAGCTGCTTTAAAACGCACTTGTTCCGCGAGGCGTTTTCTGTGTAAATAGTAAGAACAGTAATAATACTTTCTGAATGATGCTGTACATGATGTAGTGCGAATGTTGTGAAGATGCGTACGAATGATGTGTGTACGCGCATTGAGTTGTTATTATAATGAAAAATGCATTGTATAAATACAATTTATAATAATAATAATAATAATAATAATAATAATAATAATAATAATAATAATAATAATATTATTATTATTATTATTATTATTATTATTATTAATATTATTATTATTATTATTATTATTATTATTATTATTATTATTATTATTATTATTACTGTTATTATTATTACTATTATTATTATTAACATTATTATTAAGTTTCCCACTAGACCTTGAGATCTATGTAATCCAGGAATTCCTCTTTGTATTGTAACATTATGTTCTAATAACAATTAATTCACTGCACCCTCGAATTCTGATCCATCGTTATTTTGGATTAGTCTATTTAATTCAAGGGAAACCTCTAATGCACTTTTGGTTATAAGAAAGTCAGCATCTTTATACCTCGATGCAAGATCAAGAACATTTAGGATGTACTTGAATTTTTTTCTTCCTAATGACAGCAAGTCATTTGATGAATGTTGTTGGGCTTGCCTTTTTAAAATTTAGACCTTATTATTTTCTTCGGGGGAGGGAGATAAATTTGCCAAACCACTTATTTAGCTAACTATTGTTTAACTGTATCTTTTTGCAGTCCTGTCTTTTCTGTTAGTTTATCAACAGCCGTTTTTTCCTTTCCAATACCCTGATTAAAAATAATATATAGACAAAGAAGCAGACATTCTTTTAGTCTTCTCTGCACTTATTTCCATTCCATAGGCTCTGGAGGTGGTGTCAAGCCTTTGTACCAGATGTTTAAGTTCTTGTTCCTCTCCAGCCAATCCATCAATGTCACCAGCAAAACGAAGGTTGGAGATTGCTCTACCCCCTACGCTGGCTGTGCCTTCGTGATCTGCAAGGACATGATGCGTTCTAGGAAGATGTTGAAGAGTGTTGGAGAGAGTAGGCATCCTTGACGCACACCGATTGTTGTTCTGAACCAGTTTTCGATGACGCTGTTATGGAGGACTGCACTGGTAGCCTTGTCATACAGGCTTTTGATGACTTCAATAATTTTAGGACTGATGTTGTACACTTTCATGGTTGCCCACAGACTGCATGCCATATTCGATCAAACGCCTTCTTGAAGTCTACGAACACATGCTATAGATGTATTTCTCGCAGATTATATCCACGAATACAGTGTGGCTCGCCTTGGTCCCGAGCCCGTGGTCGTTGAACCTGTAGTAATAATTTGTAAGATATTAAAATGAGCATGCCATATGAACAGACCATTGTGAATCTCGGCTACCACAGTGGTATTATAGTTGTATTGAATTCAACATACGCAATGATCTCAAACTCTTTGTTTAAAAATGAATTAGGGATAATGGATCTCGCAGACCAATGTTGGAAGGTCAACATTGGCAACAAAATATTACCTCGTTGTATGTCAACATGTATATTACCTCGTTGTATGTCAACATTGGCAACAAAATATTACCTCGTTAAGCAAAAAATACTTTCAGCAGACCTTCACATCTAATCTTTGATCTAATAATATTCAGTTAAAGCCTGATTTGACTGTAAAAAGGTAATATTATTAGTAAGTTTTTTTTATGTCTGTAATACAAAAAAATAGCTTAGGGTGTGAGGAAAAGTTATAAAAAACCCAGATGTATTTGAGAAATGATGGGCCTAATTCAAGACAGGGTTTAAGACACTAAAATAACTTATATTTTAACAGAAATCGGGCAACTAAAGAGAGAGAGAGAGAGAGAGAGAGAGAGAGAGAGAGAGAGAGAGAGAGAGAGAGAGAGAGAGAGAGAGAGAGAGAGAGAGAGAGAAGTGATTATTTTAGGAGAAAGGTGGATTAAGAGGGGGTTGGGGTTGTTCGTTGTTCGTCACGCTATCTCGTCACCTGCGCTTCTCTTCTCTTTCTTCACGCCTTACTCTCTCCTGGGACTTGACATGGCGTACTCGTTAGCTGCTTGCCTTTCAGATTCGGTTCAAGTCCTTTCTGCCAGCCATCTTCATACTTTTTTGGAACGTTCTTGACTGTGCTGAACCTTTCTAAACTGTTCTAGAACAGCACGCTCTCTGCAGTAGCGCTGATGCCTATTACTATTCACCTTCGCTGACGCAGGCCCCCGCTGTCCTCGTCGTATGCGACGCTGCACCCCGTTGGTGTTGATGTATACGCTCCTGTGCCGATGTAGACTCGAAGTTCACTCGTTGTTCTGGCGATGTAGCTTCGAGGTGACCCTCAACGTAGTCTTGCGGCAGCCACATAGTCCCGGTCTGTTGTTTGCTCACGAAGCAACTCTTCAGCGAATACACGCCCTTGCAGTCAACCCGAATCTATCGGGGTTGGTTGGTTGGTTGTTTTATTTGGTTGTGGTTCCAGTATGTTGGTCCCTCCCAACGCAACTCGTTGGCGGTTACCCTCGATGACCGCCTCTCATAACGCTGGCTCGCTTGTGGTCGCAGTTGAACCATTGTCTATGGCGTAGATCGCGGCTCGGCCCCCAAAGTGTAATACGGTATTTATTAATGATCGATTCAGCCGCGATGCTTGAATCTTAATAAGGGTAACTCAAATTCGTTTATTGCCGTACCATGTTCAATCAGCAATAAGGCAGGAATCGTTGTATAAGGTTTTCCAATGTTATTCAGCAAACATCAACAACTGCATTCAAGATCGCAAGGAGGAGGAATGAATAATGAAGTTTAACGTCCTATTGCGTTAGCGTTAAGGACGAATCACCACGTTGCCATCCTGACAATGATCATCATCATCATCATATAAATTTAAAAAAGTCATCATCACAAGCAGACAATGCATTACTTATATAGCATCTCTGAAAACGAGAAAAAATTCGAGCATTCCAGCATGACGCAATAACACCCGATCAAAATAACACTCATCATCGAACTCACTCATAAAAGAGCAATCAAGATACTATATAAGTCTTAAAATATAAATACAGATATTACAACTACTGAGAAATACAAGGAACTCCAAATACTACCACTTCAAAAACAATTTATATTTAATACAGCTATCCTTATGTTCAAAATCACACACGGAGAAACACCTGCATACCTTGATATCTTTTTTACTAAGCCAGTTGATGGGCATAGACTTTTTAATTATAAACTACCCCTCCCTCGCATTGATTTATACAAAAACAGCCTATCATTTAATGGAGCTGCTGTATGGAACTCTCTCCCTCTGGAGTGTAAACATTGCGACACAATATTTTCTTTCAAATATAATCTATATAAGCATCTGGAAAATTAATTATAAAAGTGATATATTTTAATATGATAACAGATTTTCAAGTAAATATTTTTTTTAAATATTAATTATTATATATATATTTATTTATCTATTTATTCTTGTTGTTGTTGTTATTGTTTTTTTTTTTTCATTAAGATATTCTTGTTATAATAATAGTGATGATAATGGTGGTGATGTTGGTGTTAGTAGTAATAATAGTACTCCTATTATTATTGTAATTGTTATTATTCATATAATTGCAATTGTTATTGTTATTATTATTATTATTATTATTATTATTATTATTATTATTATTATTATTATTATTATTATTATTATTATTATTATTATCGTTATCTTGATTTCTTTTAAAAATTATTATTCTAAGGGTAGGGGATAGTGAGGGGTGGTTGCCTACAATTATTTAAAGATAATGATGAAGATGGTGTGATTGTGTGTGCATGTGTATGTGTGTGATTTCTATGATTTCCAAGTTAATGTTAAAGTTATTTACTGTATTAATTTGTTAAGGGACAGATTGGAAGATTAGACTTATTAATTAGTCTAAAATCTTTATCCCTAATAAAAAAGTTTCAAAGTTTCAAAGTTTCAAAGTTTCACTCTCTTACGTCACAGAACCTTCTTTAGGTTAGAAGAATTGCCAGATCAATGTGGAAGCTTCGGTAGATAATAAACAAGTAATTCCAGAAAATTCTCAACAATATCGACCGAAGGAAATTATTAACATTATACAAAGCTGCTTCTAGCAACAACGTAAAATCAAATCAAATGAAAATGCATTTATTCATTGCTTTGCAAAATAAAATGATCGGATCTATCGTGCGCGTCTCAATCATAACACCGGACTTCCTATCCTATCCTATATCGTAATTCGAAAGTCGTTAGGGCATCACAGGTGATCGTGTAACCAGCGTATTTCATCTTTCTCTGTCCTCAGCAAGCCGGGTTTACGAGGACCAATCAGAAGCGAGAGTTAAATGTCTAGCTAAACTCCTTCCTAGTATGATTACACGGAACACAGGACAAACAGAATGATTCTAAACCTATCGGGTTTGAATGAGGAGATCACTTACCAACATTTTAAAATGGATACCTTAACTTCGGCACTAGGTATGCTCACTCAAGATTGTTTCATGGCCTCCATTGACTTGAAGGATGCTTACTATTCTGTGCACATTCATTCTGAGCATAAAAAGTAGTTGGGGAAAACAGAACAAGAGTGTATTGATAATGTCAGGAACACTTTGGATTTGTTCAGACATTTGAGTTTTATTGTTCACTCATCCAAGTCGGGTTTGGAACCACAAAGAAGATACAATATATATTGGGTGTCATTATTGACTCTTGCGTCCATGACAGTCTCTCTCACTTTTGAAAGAATTGAAAGTCTCATTGACAGTTGTGGGATACTGAGAGAGGTTGTACAAGCCATTGGCAAGATTGTGGCCAGTTTCCTTGCTGCAAGACATGGGCCACTTCATTACCATAGTTTGGAAGAAGATAAGGAGGCTCTGAAAGCGAATGGAGTAGATTTCGATAAACCCATGTCGCTATCAAATAAAAGCAAAGCAGTTGAAATGGTGGTTGATCAATGCCCCTTTAGCGTACAATGACGTCTTGATTAAAGACCCTGAGATTGTCAATAACTCTGATGCTAGCAAGATAGGCTGGGGATGTGAATGTGAAGGTATGACTGTAGGGTGGTCATTGGTTACCAGTTCAAAGTCTTTTTCACATCAACTACTTGGAATTGTACGCATCCTTTTTTTGAAATCTTTCCGATCCGAGTTGCAGAAAAAACATGTTCGTTTGATGTGCGACAACATGACAACAGTTGCGTGCGTCAATAAAATTGGTACCAGCCATTCACCTTTTTGCAACACACTCACAAATGTCTTGTGGGATTGGTGTATTGGGCACAACATTTGGCTTAGTGCAACACACATCCCAGGGATAGATAACACTGCTGCTGATCTGGAGTCTACAAAGGTTAATGTCCGTCACCCCTGCCAGGGTTTGGGCCGCCAACAACAGCTCTCCAGAGTCTTCCGTCCTGTGCCATTCTTTCTAACTGACTCCAGGTGTAGTACATGTTGGTGGTGTTGGCCTCGAGGTCGCGTCGCCAGGTGTTCCTTGGACGGCCTTTCTTTTGCTTTCCCTGAGGTGACGTTAGTTGCTGTTTTGCGTAGGTTATGCCCTAGCCCGCCCCATCTTCTTTTCCTGTTTTCATCTTCAACAGGGAGTTGGCAGATCCTTTCCCAAAGGTTGGCGTTGCTGATGGTGTCGGGCCAGCGGATCTGGAGAAACCTTCTGAGGCAACTGTTGTTGAAGGTCTGGACTTTCCTGATGGTGGTCTTGGTACTGACATGCTATTTATTTAATTTTTAAATTGAATGTCTCTTCACATTTGTGATATTAGACAAAGTTTGACGCTCTCTGAAATCTTACATCAAGGACACATTTTAGGGATACGACGGATATAATAAATACAAAAACACAATTCGGCAACTAACCGTCGACTACCGGTACAACTTCGGGAATAACGAAGGGGACTGTATTTTGTTATAAGCGTATTCGGCTGTACATAGACTCACATTGCTGCACGCATTTGAGTCAAAAAGGAATTTCTCAGCTTGGATTTTCAGCATTTATGTATGTTTGTTTTGGACTTTGATAGCTCGTGACGTTTGTTCAAGCACATTTTGTTTATAATGACTAAATTTGTGAATTATTAACTGTAAAGAAAGGGGTAATATCAAGAACTGCGTGTATGCGTGCGTGGTTAAATCTGCGTGTCCTCCCGTCTCACACTTTTCTAACTCTCAAGAATAACTTCTGTTGTCACACCCCCTCTATTACCAGAAACATAAATCACACAAATTTACATAAGTACAGACAAATCAATCAATCAAGATATATATATATATATATATATATATATATATATATATATATATATATATATATATATATATATATATATATATATATATATATATATAACAACAAATCCGGCATTAGGGGGACTTCTGTAATTTCGGTGGTTTGGGCGACCTCTATTATATCTGTTAAAATTCCTTAGATAGATTCACTGTAACATTTAGAAAGACTTGCCTACATCAACAATACATTTCCTTTATTGCAAATGCAGTGTGTGTAGTTTTGACAGATATAGCAAACCTATGAGGTCTCCCTATTGTTTACTAAGTAAATAAAGTCATTAGGGCACCTGCTGTAAAAGACATCCTTAGGGGGACATACTTGAATTGTAAAACCAGGCGTTATGGAGACCACAAAGAAGACATGTATAACTCCTTTCACACTTTTGATGTCTTTTTTAAAAGCTATTTCTAGAAATCAGAAACAAAATAAACAAAAAACACCCAGAAAACTATAAAATCAAAGACTTTCCGGCTACGCCCTTCTTCAGTGATGAAAAATAAATAAAACATGAAGTCAGTGATGATGACGTAAAAACTAAACATGTGTCATAGTCATTAAAAGCTATGTCTGAGAGGTTAAAACTAAAAATCATAAGGGCTTGTGGATGATAACTGTTTTGCTTTTGTTTAATTGCACCTATCCTATCCTATCCTATCCCGTAACTCGAAGGTTGTAGGGGCACCACAGATGATCGTTTAACCAGCATACTCCATCTTTCCTTGTCCTCAGCAACCCTGATTGTTTGGCTCTGTGTCAAACCAGTCCATTCTCGAATGTTGTCCTCCCGCTATCTCGGCCTCCCTCTTCTTCTACCTCCTTGCAATGTGTCTTGCAGGATGGTCTTTGCAAGACCTGATGATTTGGTGACGTGGTCATACCATCGGAGTTTCCGGTTTTCACCATACGGAGCAGGCCATCATGTTGTCCAGTGGCTTGTCTCATGGTCTTTCTGACTTCGTCGTTGGTGATGTGTTGGGTATTTGAAATGCCCAGAAGTCTTCTGTACCACCTCATTTCCATGCCTTGTATTCTTCTTTGTAGATCTGCTGTGAGGGTCCATGTTTCGCAAGCATATAGGAAGATGGAGATGACAAGGGAGCGCAGCAGTCTTACCTTGAAATGTAAACTGATGGTCCTGTCTTTCCACATGGGCTTCAACCTCGCCAGGGCAGCAGTTGTTTAATACAATGGCTCCTAAATATTTGAAGCTATGCGCTGTGTTCAGGGATCGGCCTTGGACTTTGATATCCGTGTTAATGCCAGTGGTGTTGTTGGTAATCATTTTGGTCTTCTCTGCACTAATTTCCATTCCATAGGCTCTTGAGGTGGTTTGAAGCCTCTGTACCAGTTGTTCAAGTTCTTGTTCCTCTCCAGACAAATCATCAATGTCATCCGCAAAACGAAGGTTGGAGATTGCTCTTCCCCCTATGCTGAGAGTGCCTTCGTGATCTGCAAGGGCATCTGACATGATGCGCTCTAGGAAAATGTTGAAGAGTGTTGGAAAAAGTGGGCATCCCTGACGCACACCGATTGTTTTCGATGGCGCTGTTGTGGAGGACTGCACTGGTAGCCTTGTCATACAGGCTTTTGATGACTTCAATAATTTTAGGGCTGATGTTCACTCTCATGGTTGCCCACAAAGCTGCATGCCAGACTCGGTCAAACGCCTTTTTGAAGTCTACGAACACATGATATAGATGTTGTTGGTGCTCTAAGTATTTCTCGCAGATTATTCTGAGGTTGAAAATCTGTTCAGTAGTAGTTCGCCCTGCCCTGAATCCTGCTTGTTCTTCAGCAATGATTTGTTCAGCTTGGGGTTTCGACCTGTTGAGTATTATTTTCAGGAGGACCTTGCTGGAATGGCTGATGAGGCTGATGGTGCGGTAATTTTCACATTCCTGAAGGTTACCTTTTTTGGGAATAGTGATGACAAGCGACAGCGTCCATGGTGTAGGCCACTCCCCACTCTGTCAGGTTTTGTTACAGATAATGGTAAGTGCGTCAATCATCGCTTCTCCTCCTGTTTGAACCAGTTCCGCGGGTATGTTGTCCACTCCTGCTGACTTCCCCTTCTTCAGCGATTGCACTGCTGCCTCAACTCCTTCCCGGAGAATTGGGAGGATTTCTTCTTCTTTTCTGTTTTCATGACATGCTATAACTGATGGGTCTCCATTTGGTGTGTGGTTGTAAAGGTCAGAGCAGTACTCTTTCCATCTGTCCAAGACTTCTTGTTCTTCTGTAAGGCACATGCCAGACTTGCTTTGGATCGTGGAGACCATGGGCTGTTTAACACATGTCAGCCGCTTCACAGTCTGGTAGGCCTTCTTGCTGTTGTTCTTGTTCAGACTGTTCTCTATTTTCTGTCATTGATCTTCTATCCAGTGCTTCTTTCGGATGTCATTGTTGATTTTTCGGTAGGCATCAGCTCCATGTGAGGTGTTTTTCTTTTTCATTTCTTTTATCATCATCTTTATCATTTCTTTTATCATCATTACCATCATCCAGGCCTATGCCCCAACAGCAGACTATGACGACAGCGAAGTGGAGGATTTCTATGAAAATCAACAGGCTGTCCTTGACCAAGTGCCGAAGAAGGACATAGTCATAGTGGAAGGCGACTGGAATGCCAAGGTTGGCCAAGATGCGCACCACAACTGGGGAGACACATGTGGACCCCACTGCAACGACGAGACAAATGACAGGGGTCTGAGACTCTTGGAGTTTGCCATACAACAATCTGATACTGGCAAACACGCTTGGTCTCCACAAAAACTCCAGACGATGGACATGGCACAGTCCCGGCGGGGTGCATCACAACCAGATCGACTACATCATGGTCAAGAAACGCTTCAGATCAAGCATCACCATTGGCAGGACACGCACGTTTCCAGGAGCAGACATCGGAAGCGACCACGATCTCGTGATGATGTCTATCCGGCTCCACTCGAAGAGAGTAAATACATCAAAGTGCACTAGACTGAAGTTCGACCTAGACAAACTGCAAGACCCGGAGGTGGCAGAACCATTTCAGGCCACAATTGGAGGGAAATTTGCACCACTGCTCATTTTGGGGGCTGGTGAAGTAGATGTCAACACCATGACCAACATCTTCAACTCAGCTGTGACAGATGCCGCCACTGAGATCCTTGGCAAGCACCGACCAAATAAGAAGCTGTGGATCACACCTGAACTTTTGGATCTGTGTCATAAACGAAAAGAGATTAAAAAAAAGAAAAAAAAAAGAACACCTCTCAGGGAGCTGATTTCTACCTAAAAAATCAACAATGACATCCGAAAAGGCATGCGCACAGGAAAGGAGAGCTGGATAGAAGATCAATGCCAGGAAATAGAGAACAGTCTGAACAAGAACAAAAGCAAGAAGGCCTACCAGACTGTGAAGCGGCTGACAAGTGTTAAACAGCCCAAGGTCTCCACGATCCAAAGCAAGTCTGGCATATGCCTTACAGAAGAACAAGAATTCTTGGACAGATGGACCGAATACTGCTCTGACCTTTACAACCATACACCAAATGGAGACCCAGCAGTTCTAGCATGTCCCGAGAACAGAGAAGAAGAAATCCTCCCAATTCTCCGGGAAGAAGTTGAGGCAGCAGTGCAATCGCTGAAGAAAGGGAAGTCAGCGGGAGTGGACACAATTCCCGCGGAATTGCTACAAGCAGGAGGAGAAGCGATGATTGATGCTCTCACCATTATCTGTAACAAGATCTGGCAGAGTTGGGAGTGGCCTACACCATGGACCCAGTCGCTTGTCATCACTCTTCCCAAAAAAGGTAACCTTCAGGAGTGTGAAAATTACCGCACCATCAGCCTCATCAGCCATCCCAGCAAGGTCCTCCTGAAAATAATACTCAACAGGTTGAAACCCCAAGCTCAACAACTCATAGCTGAAGAACAAGCAGGATTTAGGGCAGGGCGAAGTACCACTGAACAGATTTTCAACCTCAGAATAATCTGTGAGAAATACCTACAGCACCAACAACATCTATATCATGTGTTCATAGACTTCAAGAAGGCGTTTGACCGAGTCTGGCATGCAGCTCCATGGGCAGCAATGAAAGTGTACAACATCAGCCCTAACATTATTGAAGTCATCAAAAGCCTATATAACAAGGCTACCAGTGCAGTGCTCCATAACAGCGTCATGGGGAACTGGTTCAGAACAACAATCGATGTGCGTCAAGGATGCCTACTCTCTCCAACACTCTTCAACATCTTCCTAAAGCGCCTAATGTCAGATGCTCTTGCAGATCACGAAGGCACAGTCAGCATAAGAGGTAGAGCAATCTCCAATCTTCGTTTTGCGGATGACATTGATGGATTGTCTGGAGAGGAACAAGAACTTGAACAACTATTACAGAGGCTTCAAACCACCTCCAGAGCCTATGGAATGGAAATAAGTGCGGAGAAGACCAAAATGATGACCAACAACTCCAATGGCATCAACACGGACATCAAAGTCCAAGGCCGATCCCTGAACACAGCGCATAGCTTCAAATATTTGGGAGCCATTGTGTCAGACAATGAGTCCCGACAGGAAGTCCTCTCCAGGATCGCACAAACAACTGCTGCTCTGACAAGGTTGAAGCCCATTTGGAAAGACAGGACCATCAGTCTACATTCCAAAGTAAGACTGCTGCGCTCCCTTGTCATCTCCATCTTCCTATATGCTTGCGAAGCATGGACCCTCACAGCAGATCTACAACAAAGAATACAAGGCATGGAGATGAGGTGGTACAGAAGACTTCTGGGCATTTCAAATACCCAACACATCACCAACGACGAAGTCCGAAA
Organism: Oncomelania hupensis; assembly: GCA_036898135.1. NCBI lineage: Eukaryota > Metazoa > Mollusca > Gastropoda > Littorinimorpha > Pomatiopsidae > Oncomelania > Oncomelania hupensis. The sequence goes on along the minus strand of CM072514.1, from coordinate 44,897,306 downwards.
AACCATCACACAAGCCATTGGACAACACGATGCCCTGCTCACAGTGGTGAAGAAACGGAAACTCCGATGGTATGGCCACGTCACCAGATCATCAGGCCTTGCAAAGACCATTCTGCAAGGCACAGTGCAAGGAGGTAGAAGAAGAGGGAGACCGAAAAAGAGGTGGGAGGACAACATTCGAGAATGGACTGGTTTGACACTGAGCGAAGCCACCAGGGCTGCTGAGGGCAGAGAAAAATGGAGTATGTTGGTTAAACGATCATCTTTGGTGCCCCTACGACCTCCGGGTTATGGGGCAGGATAGGATAGGATAGGATAGGATCTTATTTCTAAAAATCTCAGTTGCGTGACGAAACTTTGGAAACAATTTTCTTTAAAAAGCTCATTTTGTTTTCAGCAGCTTCAAATGGCTGTAAAAATCACAGTATCTAGATAGAGCAAATCTGCTTAATTTCGCTCAGTTATCAATCTCCCCGCTCATTTCATCTTCCTTTTGCGTGGCCATGATGTAAAACTTCAGCAACCACAGAATGACAGTTACGCGTTTTAAAATTCGTCTAAAATCAGCAAAAGGATTCTAGACGCTTACAGTTATATCTGGGAACTTCCTGATTTTAAAAGAGTTCAAGAAATAGAATACTTGTCATTTAGAATATCATAGTTCAAGTTTTCGAAAAACGGTGCGACTCTCTCTCTCTCTTGCTGACGAAAGTCAAAAGTGCATGTGGCTAACACAGATCTACTTTTTTTTGTGCATAAAAACGGAATGGGACAGAATGTTGAAAATGCAAAATTAGAATCTTGACTGTGGCCAGAGCATGTAGAACAAATTTGATGAAAAGAATCCTCTCCCAAATTTAGTTAATTTGATATAAAATGTTGTCGCCGTAATAGCGGTATTTACGGAATTCGCCTTAATGCTGATAAAATTGAAGAGCATATTTCTCCAATATAATGTCTCTAAGAATAGATCCAAATTGCTTCCCGCCTAGTTCATGGGAAGGGGTTCACGATGGCGCGGTGGATAGGGGAATATCAATGCAAGGGAAGAAACTGTGGGCCAAAATCATAGGGCGACCCGTTTTGGTTCGCCCTATCAACGCAGTACTGAATTTTCATACATTAGGGAGACAAAAAATCGCCCTAAATCGCATTAGTACTAATATATATATATATATATATATATATATATATATATATATATATATATACTACTCAAAATAATTGAAGGGTCACTATCATATTTCATTTAGTTTAATTATTTTTTGCTGCTATCAATAATATCGCTTATATTGCTTATTTCAAAACTTATCCTCTACTGTAACATTCAAGACAATCTTATTCTGACAAGTAATCACATGTGTGAGTTTTGAACTTTCTGCACTGAGTTGAAAAACAAACCAAATTTTTACAAGAAATGACCCTAATTTACTGTTGTCTTGCTAATAAAGCAAAATTTTCAACATTAAAAAGTGATTTGCACGCGAAAGGCTTGCATTTTCTGAGTTCAGTTCAACAATCAGCGCTTTTTTCTGGGTATAAATGGCAGCGCTTTTGCTGCTTTTCTAACCATGGCGATGATTGACTGATGCGGATAGAGGCAGAGCTATTGCATGGCTTCAGGAAGGGGTGGGGGTGAGAGAAGTTGGCAGGCGGCTGGGAGTGTCCCACTCCGTTGTCCAAAGGCTGCGGGAGCACTTTAACAACACTGGAAGCATCCAAGAACCAAGAAGGTCTGGACGCCCCCGCGTTACCACTGCAAGACAAGACCATTTCATCACCCTGTCAGCTATGAGGATGAGGTCCGCTACAGCAAACACCATCAGAAGACAGCTTCACGCAGCCAGCAATGTTAACGTCAGCGACCAGACAATTCGCAACCGTCTACACGAGGCAAACCTGCGATCAAGACGACCAGCAGTACGGCCTTTGCTCACCCCAGCTCACCGTGCAGCGCGTTTGGCCTGGGCTCGGCGTCATTCGGTGTGGACTAGGCAACATTGGTCAAGGGTGCTCTTTACAGACGAGTCTCGGTTCTCCTTGTCTTTCAACGACCGCCGAGTGAATGTTTGGAGGCGTCCACGGGAGCGTTTTGCTGATGCGACGGTGCGCGAGCATGACCGCTTTTGTGGTGGATCTGTCATGATGTAAGGTGGCTTCGCATTAAACTTCAGGACGCAAACTTGTTTTTTCCAACTTAGTTCCAGTCATTCGCCCCAAAAGGCAATCACCGAAGTCGAACGAAGCTCTCCGATGTGTTACGAAATGATGCTTGCATGGCTACGACTAGCTGACATTACAAATGATCGCTGTTGCTTCTAATTCTGTTCGATTTACACAGATTTAGCATTTCGCAACGGTATACTTTGTTAATATGAGCATAATATGAGCACAATTATTATCGACCATATTTAATAGTTGCGTTCCTTGATTTGCATTTTGTTAGTTCTCAGCAGTAAAGGCTAATAAAAGCATTGCCCATTTCCTGCCTAGAACCAAGTAGACACTGTTATACAGTATACATAGGCTTAATCTACATTATCATATTATAAGTCAGTCTCCGCGCAGCGAAGAAGCTCACTAGCTGAATATAATTATTAGACTTGTATTGTTTGTTTTATACGTAAATAAATGTATAAAGTATATCTATTCTAATTAATAATATTTAGGCCTATACTTTATAATATTGGAATCTTGAAATTTCCGGAGAAGGACGAGTAGGCTAAGCGAATTTTTTTTTTAATAACTCGAGATTAGAGTTAAATTAATAGTTAGTTATTAATTGCTTGCAGGGTCCAGCGGACTGCAAAGAGCCGAATCAGAACCACAAAATCAAGACAACTCGAGATCAGAGTTAAATTAAAAGCTTAATAGTTATTCATTGCTTACAGAGTCCAGCGGACTGCAAAGAGCCGAATCAGGACCACAAAATCGAGACCACAACTTCGCAAGTAGTAGTAGTAGTAGTAGTAGTAGTAGTAGTAGTAGTAGTAGTAGTAGTAGTAGTAGTAGTAGTAGCATAGTTATTTAGTTAAATCTTTAATTTATTTATTTGTTTTGTTTGTGTGTTATTATAATTATAATAATAATAATTATTATTATTATTATTATTATTATTATTATTATTATTATTATTATTATTATTATTATTATTTGTTTATTTTTATTATTGTTGTTTTTATTATTATTATTATTATTATTATTATTATTATTATTATTATTATTATTATTATTATTATTCCTACTTTAAAAAAAAAAGAAGAAAAAAGAATAGTGTGCTGCTGTGCGTGCTCAATGGTGTAAATATGGTCAGTGACGTTTTGTTTGTTTTTGCTGAAGTTGGGTGTAACCCGAAATATTCAGATAGTGTTACTGGTGATTTTTTCTTATAGATTTACCAAAGTTTTCAGATGATTTATAGAAATTTCCGCCCGCCACGCAACATTTTTTTAATACGTGTTTCTCATTAAAATACATATCATTGAAATACATATAACAAATGTACTGTATCAATTAAAAAGAATAATATTAGTTAAATAAATAATTGCTTTGGTGCTTGCAATAAAAATGTCACTGTTTTTTGAGACCATTATAAACTTGCTTTGCCTTGTGCTGAAGTGACATCAACGTATCCATAGCGCTTTGAAGTTTTGTCATGGTGTTATTGTTGATATAGATGTGAAATCGTTGTATGTGTGCTTTATGTGTTATGTATTACTTTTACTCATTATTACTAATTGTGTCAGTATATTTTTCATCATAAAATAATAATAATAATAATAATAATAATAATAATAATAATACTAACTGCTTCAAAATGCAAATCTCGACTTGAGCTTGAAGCTGTGCAGATCGAAATAGAATTAGATCTAGCAGCGGCTATTTTTATGCACGGATGTTTTACCACAGGCTCTGAAGTCTTTTCTTTTGTCTTTGTAAACTCCTAAATACGTACGTAGTATAGTATGTAATTGAGGCCTACGAAAGACGAGAATTCCCAGCCTGTGGTTTCACGTAGTCCTGCCAGCATTCGTTCGTAAAACATCGGATAGCTCCGCTCGACTCGAAGAGCTTCGTTCGACTTCGGTAATTGCCTTTTTCGGGAAAGTGACTGGAACTAGGTTGGAAAAAACAAGTTCGCCTTCAGGACACCCCTGCTCCAAATTCATGGCAACTTAAACAGTATTGGCTACAGAGATGACGTCCTAGGGTTCTCCCAGCTCTACGGGCCATTGGGGAAAGTGCCATACTACTGGACGATAATGCCAGGCCCCACCGAGCGCGTATTGTCAATGACTTCCTGCAGCAACAGCACGTCATAAGGATGGATTGGCCGGCTAGATCACCTGATTTGAACCCCATAGAACATCTGTGGGATGTCTTGGGTCGACAGACACGGGCAAACCTCCTTCTAGGAGCTAACCTTGAAGTTCTGGCCTAAGTTCTCCAGCAAGAGTGGTTGGCCATCCCAGGAAACATCCTCCATAACCTGATACGGTCCATGAGACAACGATGCCAAGACTGCATTGATGCAAACGGTGGCCACACCCGATACTGACTCTATAAATTTTTGGTTTCTACATTTTTGATTTTGTAAAGGAGTGGTATGTCCAGTTAAATTGAATTTACTCGAATTTTAAGCGACTGATGTCTAAATCGTTTTTGTTATTGATGCAGAAATGATTGCAATAAAATATGATGAACTAATAAATTGAATTCGTGTTTCTGATTTAAAGAGAGACCCATATTACACACACTCACATCAACATATATAGAATCCCAGTCACCATCCACAGAGAGAATTAAACATCGAGAGTCTCACTGAGATTACAGTTAGATCTGATTAGGTAATCCTTTGTCTCTGTCTATGTATTCTCTTTTGTAATATAATCACGTCATTCTTCTCCTTATCTTGTCCTTGTTTCTCTTCTCCGTTCACTTCTTCATCTTCAACTCTTCTCCAGATGCTGCTGCGGTTGATGCTGCCGCTGCTGCTGTTGCTGCTATCGCTGCTGCCGCTGCTGCGGTTGCTGCTGTTGCTGCTATCGCTGCTGCTGCTGTTGCTGCGGCTGCTACTGTTGCTGCTACCGCCGCTGTGGTTGCTGTCACAGCTTTTTCGACTTCTTCTTCTTCCTTCTTCCTCTCCTTTCTTCTTCCACCTTCTTCGTCTTCTTCCCCCTCTGCTTGATTCTTCGTCGTCTTCTTGACTCTTCTTCTTGATTCCTTCTTCTTCTTCTTCTGCTTGATTCTTCGTCTTGATTCTCCTTCCTTCTTTCTTCCTCTTCTTCTTCTGCTTCCTCTTCTTGCTTCTTCATCTTCCTTCTTTATTCTTCTTCTTCTGCTTCCTCTTCTTTCTTCTTCTTCGTTCTCTTTATTCTTCTTTATTCGTCGTCTGCGTCTCTTCTTCTTCTTCTTCTTCTTCTTCTTCTTCTTCTTCTTCTTCTTCTTCTTCTTCTTCTTCTTCTTCTTCTTCCTCTTCTTCCGTTTTTTAGGCCCCCAGCCGGAACTTCTGTAAACAAACGAGTTTATCAAACTAAATTTCTTGATACCAAGATTTTCTTTGGTTTACTACATATCCTCTCTGTGACGGGACCAGACCAGCAATATAATTCAATTCTCAACGATGTCGAATACAGTTCACCCATACGCAAATTGTAAAACTAACAACTGATTATTACACCTTGACGCCGATTAATTTCATTCACAAAATAAATATAATGCTATACACTGCAATTTGAAGTTTCAACTTCAAATCAAATAATAATCCGACTTCAATTCGTTAATCAAAAATATACAACGATCCACCATCTTCATCACCTCCCTTATTCCATCCTTAATACTAATATCAAAATTAGTTATTATTAATTCTATTCCACAACAAGTAGAATATAATCATTGTAAAATACTATTATGTTTATAATACAATATTTCAATGATAAACAATATATACCTGCAGACACAGCTGCGAGAAGTTCAACAGAACAACTCCTTAGCACAGTCAAGAAAAGAATGAGTATAATTCTTGAATGTACATTGGTGAGCCGTCATGTGACCAGCTCAACCAATCAGAATTTATTGTTATTATTATGAGTATGTTATTGTTATAATTATTATTATGAGGGTGAGGGATAGGAAGGGTGGTGGTTGCCTAACATTGTTTAAAGATAATGATGAAGATGTTGGTGTGATTGTGTGTGCATGTGTGTGAGTGCATTTGTGTGTGATTTCTATGATTTCCAAGTTAATGTTAAAGGTTATTTACTACGTAAATTTGTTAAGGGACAGATTGGAAGATTAGACTTCTTATTAGTCTAAAATCTTTATCCCTAATTAGAAAAACGTTTCCCAAAAAAAAATTTAGTTATCAATAAAAAAATATTACAATTAATATCTTCTCACAGGAAGAGACTACAATACATAAAGTCATCGGACCGAAATACTATAAAACCGGTCCGTGACAATACCCTTCCTGCAAAAAGAAAACGTCCGAGGTTGCTGAAATTTATGAGAAAGAAAAAAAAAATACTACAATTTTGGCCTCCTAAACTGTACAAACAAAACAAACCCGGTCATTATTACTTATCTTAAACATAAACATACTGTATTACGCAATCACACGAAGCGCAAGAGACATACAAAAGTACAAAGCAAGTCCAAGCATGTCACCGTGATACAGCGAAAGCAAAAATCAATGGTACATTACAGATCATTTTACAGTATTCCAATAGATTTCCCGTATTAAATATACAATAGCAGAATACAAAAAGCATGTTCATTTCCCACAGATTCTATGGAATACACTGATGATAGTGTCTGGTTTTGGCTACAACTTGTTGGATGTACTCTTGAGCCAGCTTGCAAGATACCAGGATCTTGTTTTTGATGTGTTTGAATAATTAATATCTTCTCACAGGAAGAGACTACAATACATAAAGTCATCGGACCAAAATACTATAAAACCGGTCCGTGACAAATGCAGATTTTATTATCGCCAGTAGTCACTCTTCAATATTCAAATGTTAAAAAGTACCCAATCTGCAATCCTAGATTTTATAAATAGTTCTGGCTATAAAATATCTTTTAAAAAGGTTCCTTCCCATTTCTGTTGTTAGCCAGCCTATTTGTGAATGTTTGTTTCGCATGGATGCTTTTCCTCAGGACCACCCAAACATCTTATACTAATTGAGTTTTACACAAACATAAACCACTTGCAGAATAGGTCAAATCAAAGTTACAGCACATGTAACATCTTTTTTGACGAATGTATATGTTATATGAAATGGTAGCACAAAACCCGATGAATGTAATGCTTACGTTTTATTGTGGAAATAACGGTTGTCTTCTACCGTACCTTTAACTTTTCTTATCTAAAACAGCAGTCTTCGTTCGTTCAGTAGATTTGTGTCCCCGGAAATCGTATAGGGGACGTGAATCAGAAGACACGATTAGTAGAAACAAGTAGTGGCAGTACGCTCGTGGTGGTAATCTGAATGTAAAAGCAGACGCGCAATGGGAAGAAGATGAGTCGCTCGATGATGTGTTGACGATCAGCCCAATGATCCTGTAACAAGGCCGTGTAGAGAGGGGGAGAAAATCAGGAAGAAGCGCTGGCGGCGTAAAGCGCCTGAAGTCCGGAGGCGTTACTCTTCACAGCAATTCCTGTGATGTCCTGTCGTAGGAAAGAGTTAGGGCTGCCAGGGAAAGGATCGGCGACAGCAGAGCGTCGAGGCGCCTTTCTTCGATAAGTCGCCACCGCCCAATCAAAGGAGTCCTACAAGATAAGAAGGTGAAGGTTGAAAGTTGGTGGAGTTTCGGTTCGGTACACAGGATGCAGAGCTGCCCCGTCTTTGGACACCGGTATCTCGACCTCGGGGAATGGGCAAGAAAAGTGGCAAGTCCTCTGACGCTGCAGATAGCGCACCTGTGTGTCTGACCGCCTCCTAGAGAAGACCTGCTCCACTCAACAGTCTTCTTTTTTTTTCTTCTGGCTATTCATACCGGGTCGAGACGTACCGGCAGCGCAAAACAACCGGAACGAGGCTACTCGGGCGTTTTACCAGGGAGAAATTTAGACGGGACGAGTAAATTACCCGTCCACTTGGTGTATGGCTTCTACACAAGACAGGTTTGGGATGTATCTTTCAAACGCAAGATAAGAACGATAATTAGATGTAATTAATGATAACAAAGAAAATTGTATATGCAAGAACAACAAAAGACAATTGCATGAACACACATAATATTGCGTAAAATATTGTGTCCATTCTCTGAACATACCTATACTCCCTGATCGAGTCTTCAACAGAAAGTGTTTTGGTCAGAACAGACGTTGACCGGTAGAAGCAACTTTCCTTGGTCTTTTCTTCCACCAACTTCCCTGTATATGGTTCCCAGATCCCCTTACCCCCTGGCTTCGACTTGGGGTCACGGTACTCCCACACCCATTGTGTCTGCACAATATTGAATATAATATATGCAGTACAATTATACATTTATTGTACGACGCAGGCCTATTGAACACGATAAAACTGCGTTAAGATATAGGTTCTACATGTACATTTCTATTTTACATAGATCAAAATAGTTGGCGTTTACTTGCAAATTTAAATATGTTGGACAAGTGAATTACTGAAATTGTCAACTGATTGAAATATTACATTTTAAAATATTTGTTTAATGGTGAAAACAGAATAATGAAAGTTTTAAGAGGTTATGGGAATGAAGCGGAATGAAGAGGGAGGCTGGGTGGAGGGCAGAGCGACAAAGTGTTCCCAAAATTCGATTTCCAATGATCTACATCCCTGGCCATCCAGTGATCTACATCCCTGACCATCCGATGATCTACATCCATGGCCATCTTAATGCTACTACCAGTGTGGTGGTTATTTCAGCGTATAGTGGGTTGGATTTGGTGCAAGTTATAGAATGTGCGGGTAGCCTTTCTCCCCTGAAATGTGAACTTTATCAAGATTTGCAAAGTTTATTTTTTGCATTTCCAGACTCATCTGGAATCGGGAGTCGGGAATCAGAACGAGCCAAATGTCGCGATTTGGTGCTAGTTATGGAATGTGTGGGTGAGCCTTATCTCCCCTAAAATGTTAAATTTATCAAGAAGGGTTTGCGAAGCTTAATTTTTTAAAAAAAATTTCCAATCTGTCTTATCTGGAATATGGAGTCGGGAATCAGAGCAAGCCAAATGTCGGTCTGTCTGTCAGACCGGTCCGTTGGACGCTGTCACAAGAGGCTAGTTTGGACACTACAGTAAGCCATCACACCTCTAAAAGTCATCCTTCTTTGGCCTTTGTTATTTAAATTCGATGCCTAGGAAACGAGAAAAGTTAGGTTTGTTCTAAGTATGTGTTGGGAAAATTTTTGCTAGGTATGCCGTGACATAATCCAGCTGACCTATATCTATGGCTTAGCACAGGCATTTCACGATGACGTGAGTGAATCAGCGGCGTCCACTAGGAGGAGATTAGGCTATGGTCCCTCAAGTTCCGCCACAACCCCTCCCCATTCAGCTCAACTAGATGTATATCCCGTACTAGGTATGTCGTTTACACTTGGGCCCTTCAATAAAAGAGGTATAGATCTCTATTTGACTAGGTTTGAGCACCTAGCAACAGAGTACAAGTTGGAACACACCCATTCAGTAGGCTTTTAAGCTTAGTCAAGGGCTGAGAGGAAAGGCATATGACATCTACAGTAAGCTACCAACTGACAGTGCGACTGACTATGACAGAGTCAAAGAGCCACTGCTAGGACGTATGACGGACTGACCGAACTACTAGTATGGGAACAGCTACGGGAGACCATGTCCCCCGAGCTGAAAACATTCTCAGTAGAACAGGGCGCGGAAAGGCTGGGTGATCTGGTCAAGGTCGCAGGTAGGTATGTGACCGCCCACGGCGAAGCCAAGAGCTTCAGGCGGGGCCAAAAGCCTAACGCGCATGGCTGTGTACAAGGGGTACGGTCAGACGGTGCTAAAAACAATCCTTGTTCTGCCTGTTATGTTCCATTCACACTGGCTGAACCGCCCGTAACCAGGTCAGAGACGGCCGCTGGCCTTGGTGTAGCCTAGCCTACTGGCACTTGCTGTTAGTACTCTGTGGAGCTTATAATTATTTTAACAAAGCCCATTGCATTGCTGTAGCCAGACCTTAACGAAGCGCCGGCGCCCTCTGTTATGATTTTGTTATACATTTTAGAAATAAATGACAATTGTCCCTCACGCTATTATAAACTACTTTTGCTCGTTGTGCATAAGTATTTTATGCCTAACAAAAATTCCTGCTGAAACTGAATGTATTTTAAAAACTCATCCACTATTTACTATACACGAGAGAGCCCAAACAAACGAGAATACATTTAAAACCTCATCCAAAACAGCACAATTTACAAGACATGCTAGACCTATAACACACAACTGAGAGAGAGAGAGAGAGAGAGAGAGAGAGAGAGAGAGAGAGAGAGAGAGAGAGAGAAAGAGACACTACATGCACACACAATCGATATGATACACACAGTAGACGCATACACACAAACTGAATGTAAACACACAATCAAACAAAGAGTAAATACAGTCAAGTTTAAAAGGACTTCACAAAACAAAGCAACAAACAAATGAGACATTTAAGCAAATTTCAAAGTACAACAATTTACAAGACTAGGAGAAAATAACACATAATGAAATGTTATGTGTTCATGTTGTTGTTTTTTTTCTAGACATGCATTCACTTGTGAGAGAGAGAGAGAGAGAGAAAGAGAAAGAGAGGATTAAACATTTAATAACATATCAGTCATCATATCCATATACAGTGCATGTAGAATGTGTATTGTGTTTTGCGATAATCTAGTGCGTGTAAATAAAAGTCACAGGAAGTCTATACAGAAAATGAGCAATGGAACTTAACCCCATGCAAAAAAAATTAATGTTACTCACCAAAATACTGCAATTTACAATGAAAAAACACAAATGAGAAAGCATCGCATAGCTAGAGTATGCATGTATGGAAAAGTCGGGTAATATATATATATATATATATATATATATATATATATATATATATATATATATATATATATATATATATATATATATATATATATATATATATATTACACCTCGTTTCATATTACCCGACTTTCCCCTACAATAATTTACAAAACAGAACAAAACAACACACATTTATGGGGAGAGAGAGAGAGAGGGAAGAGATATGCAACATTTAATAACATATCTTAGGCATGCCTATGCAGTGCATGTACAATGGTTGTGTGTTTTTCGATATAACCTAGTGAGTGTAGGAAACATCACATACAAAATTTATTGTACTCACCCAAGATTATGTCATTATGCATATAGGGATACATCCTGAATAAATCACCACTATAACTGTCATTGTCACACAACACGGCACACTGATCAAGCCCGCGGACGGCAATGCAACATTTATGTGCATGTGCCTATTATTACCACTATTACCGCTAGAAAAAATAGTTAATTCGCTGCAATTACAGAGGCCAGCAACCAAACACAAGAAGATATTTTATAATGTCGACCACATCACTAGAAAGTTCAAACTGTGTACTAAGTGACTTCAAATGGTGAACATTGTAGAAAGGATTTAAATGTGTAATTAAAACGCGTATATACACTAGATCGAAAACCAGTCCGTTGCATGTCAGTGAAGGGCCGATCAGCACACACGGTCAAATCGACTAAAATATAAGACAAACGAAATGGTATTCTGAGATTTAGTTTATGCTAACACAAAACACAGATATGAAAGTAACTAAAATGCAAAAGGACTACCACAATACAAACGATATTTCACATTATGATCAATTCCATAGCACAAAGTTAGAGAATGATATCCACTCAGTCATACTCCGTTCTTTGTGCTATGCTAGCGTGGGCTAGCGCGGGAAGCGAGACTGCAGGCATGAGGCTGGCTTAGGGCTTGCCAGCTATAATTAGCCTAGTATGTCTCAGCTGGAACGTCAGTGGCAGTGAAAGAAGCACAGGCGTGAACGGGAAAGAGGTTCCGAAACGAAGCCTTCAAAGGGACGAGCGCACCGCGATGCACCCTACCCACCGAAACCTGGGCCACATATAGGACCCATTGCGGAATTCGAGAAAAGAGGTCCCGCATAACAGATACGGTTTTGCTCGTTCTGCGACAAAAAGAATTACTACACCGCGGAATGTTTCAAGTTGGCAGCCCAACGAAGAGACGAACGCGAGAGCCAGCCAGCTCATAGAGTATTAACTCAGAGCAGCGGTACTAATCCACACCCCATCGGAGATTACCCATCGGTGACAGACACGGTCAAGGTCAACGGTAAAGTAGCGAACTGTCTTTATGACACAGGTCTTTCATACGACGCAATCGTACGCGAGTCGCTTGTATCGCGCGCGGACTTGACGGACAAGACCGTCGAACTACAAGGAGCGGGCTTGACGAAACCGACGACCAATTGCCCGATTGCGTGGATAGAAGTAGCTAGCAGATAAGTCACAGGACGGATCCAAGCAGCAGTTTTACAGAAACCCCTGTATGATCTAGTGCTAGGATGTAGGTATGTGTTTTTAGGCACGCCCCCTAAAATTGTAGGGATAGCTGCAGTGTAAACCAGGGCCCAGGCTAAAACCCAACAACCTCAGCCCAAGTTAGCCCCGAATCCAGGACTCACAGAGATCAATACTGCACAGAAAGCGGACGCCTCGATAGTCAAGTGCTTTCAGAAGTTACCGAAGGCGCACACACCCCTCACAAAGGAGATTTCTACATGGAAGATGGAGTTCTACATCGGCAGGGAGACGGAGATAACACTCAGTTAGTACTGCCCGCCACCCTTAGAGCCCAAGTACTAGAGTTACCTTAGGACCATCAGTAGTAGTCGGCGTGCCATTCCAGCAAGTCTCAGTAGAAATAGTAGGACCATTGCCTATGACTAAGAAGCGGAACAGATTCCTCCTCACACTCGTCGACGCCTGTTCGATGTGGTGCGAAGCAGTTCCTTTGTCAGCGAAGATTGCAGATGCACTCATCGCCATCTTTCCATGACAGCATTAGGACGGACAACGGATCTCAGTTCACTGGCCGCCAGATGCAAGAGATGTTTGAGTTGCTACAAGTGCATCATATTCGCACGCCACCTTACCACCCGGCCAGCAACGGTCAGGTAAAAAGACTGAATGGAACCCTTCTCACCATCCTCAGGAAAGCCGCCGCCGACAACCCAGAAGCGTGGGACACCAACGTGAATGCGGCTCTGTTCACATACCGAGATACACCCCATGCCGCCACAGGTTACACCCGTCAACATTGCTTTTCGGTAGACCACTAGCAGGACCGTTAGAAGCACTACGCAGAAGTTGGACGGAAGCTAAAGTGGTCGACACACCTAAAGGTGCAACCATGTATGTCGCGGACCTGCAGGAAACACTCAAAGCCACATGGAAGAAAGCTGGTGAAGCACTGAAGAAGGCAAAAGCCCGTCAGGCGAAGTACTACAACCGCCACGCGAAGGACCGAGAACTGCAAGTCGGCGATCAAGTCCTACTAGTGGAACCAACAAACTTGACATCGCATAGAGAGGACCGTACCCGGTGACTGCCAAGAAATCCAAGACAGTCTACCAAGTAGAGGTCAACGGGAGAGCCCGATTCCACCACATCAACCTACTCAAGAAATGTACTGACCAACCCGCGCCCCCCAGCACTCACAACTTGCTGGCCATCGCTATCGCTGAGGAAGGTGAAAGTATGTAGACAAATGCAGTCGAGTACCCCCTGCAGGCCAAAGAGACCCACAAGGATGTGATACTCAATGGAAATCTCTCTGCCAAACAACAACAGCAAGTACTACAGGTCATTAGGCAACATCAGACGGTGCTCACAGACCGACCGGGGAGGATAGACCTCGTCGAAGTAACCATAACGGTGGCCGACCCAACCCCAGTCCGTCAGAAGCTTTACCCGATGCCACTGTTACAGCAGCGAGCCATCAAATAAGAGATTGACACCTTACTGGCAGCTGGAATCATATCCGCGTCTATTTCACCTTACAGCGCAGGCACTGTATTGTTGTGAAAGCCCAGTGGAGAGCATCGACTGTGCATCGCCTTTAGACTCCTGAATGCCCTAACGCAGTTCCAGCCAGAACCACTCCCCGACACGACCGATCTATTTGCCAAGCTACAGACAGCGAAGTACTTCTCGCGCATCGACCTCAGCAAAGGGTACTTTCAAGTACCAGTACAACCGCAAGTCCGAAAGTACCTCATGGAGGGACACTTTGAGTTCAACGCACTTCCCTTCGGACTACACAACGCACCTAGCATTTTTAGCGCTATGATGCGGAAACTCCTGGCACCCCTGAGCAGCGAGCACCTACACTCGTTTATGGACGACATCCTCATAGCAACACCTACGTGGGAAGAACATTTCGCACTCCTACAACGACTACTCGCCCGCCTCAGAGACACCGGCTTGACGGCAAGACCAACCAAGTGCCAGATTGGGTTCACGGAATTGGAATTTCTGGGACACACCATCAGGCAAGGAAGACTGCGGCCGTTAGAAAAGACCGTGAAACGCCTGCTCAACGCTCCTAGACCCAAGACCAAAAAGGAAGTGCAGTCGTTTCTGGGGCTCTGCGGCTTCTACCAGAAATTCATCCCCAACTACAACAACATCGCCGTGCCACTGACAAATGGGACACGGAAAACCGCCCCTGACAAAGTCGATTGGATCGCCGAATGCGAGGCAGCATTCCAAACACTCAAGGACAAAATGACATCGGCGCCAGTACTCCAGCTACCAGTTTTGACTCAGCCCTTCGTTCTTCCCACCGACTCCAGTGACTTAGGACTCGGAGCAGTACTGCTACAGCGCGACCCAAAGAATCCAGAGACGCTATTTCCTGTCGCGTACGCCAGCAGAAAACTGAGACCCACCGAGACACACTACGCCACGTCAGAGAAGGAATGTCTTGGACTGGTCTGGGCCATACAGAAATTCCAATTCTACCTGTATGGGACACACTTCACAGTTCAGGTGGACCATCAACCGCTATCGTTCCTGGCAACCTCCAAGTCATTGAACTCTCGCCTGATGCGATGGGCACTCACCCTTCAGGCATACTCCTTTCAAGTCGAGTACATGCCCGGTAAAGAGAACCAAGGAGCCGACTACCTAAGTCGTCATCTCGTGAAGGACACATCAGCTGTCGCCCACCCAACCCAACTAAGGGTCACAGCACCAGAATTTGTCCCTGTTCAGTCCCTCGTGTCCATAGCTACCTGGCATAGCACTGCAGCTCAGGTAGAGCAACTTTATTAGTTTGTAAATAGGACCCTAGGACCCTAGTGTTAAACTCGGCCCTTTTAGTAGAAAAAGATCGAATCCAGTAGTTGTAGTGTCCTTTCATAATAGGCCTAGCCTAGCGAGTTATGGGGAACGCCCACCCAAGGGAAATAACTAGAGTAATAATCATCAAGGGAAGTAACTCGCCAGAGACACGCCAATGGCCGACAGTTCATAACTTCATACGCATGATCTGTGGATTAAGGAATAAAACACAGAACTGCAATACAAGGTGTCGACTCAATATGGATGCCTGTTAATACACACACACAGGAACATCACATTGGCGACGAGGACGGCGAACAAGCATCGCTCTTCTAGTAAGCTTTTCAATTGAATTCTTTCTTCGACTCGACCACGCGCCTTGCAAAACCGACCGGCCTACATACGGCGGCTCAACTGATCCATGCCACGTGCGCAACGTCCGGGCGACGGCACCAAAGGGGAAGACGAGTACTAAAACAAACGTGCTTCAAACATGACATCTCTACCGAACTTTCCTCCATTCTCTGTGTACTCCGAAGAACATTCGGCGGGTGAAAGATTCGACAAATGGCTGAACAAATTCGAGAACCTCCTGACTGCTCTAGAAGTAGACGAGGACAAACGCAAGAAGGCTCTTCTGCTACACTACCTGGGTGACGAGGCCTACGACATCTACGACAGCTTCAGTGCTGAAGAACAGGGCAACGACGCAGCTTACAACACAGCTAAGAAATCTCTACAAGACTTTTTTAAACCTAAGAAAAACATTGCTTACGAAATTTTCAGATTCAGACAAACTGTGCAACTTGAAAATGAATCTATTGACACATACTACACTAAGTTGCGATCCCTTTCCAAACTGTGCAACTTCCATGATTCAAATCTTGAGATACTCACCCAGATTTTGCATGGATGCAAATCAGCAAAACTCAGACGACGAGCACTAAGGGACAACCTCTCGCTGCAGCAGGTACTAGCTGAAGCAAGAGCGTCAGAACTAGCAGACACACATGCGCAAGAGATTGAAAACCAAACCACGGCCCTTGGAGTCACGCACAGGTACAAAACCCCACAAATTCAGCAAGATAACCCCAAACATAACCCCCAGTCAGCCAAACATCGCGCAGAAGGTAATCTCAAACAATACAATTCTGATTCAAGATATCGAAGCAGAAACACACAATGTATTTATTGTGGAGGTACATATCCTCATGCACAAACATGCCCCGCTAAAGGTAAAGAGTGTGCAGCATGCCACAAAATGAATCACTTTGCAAAAGTCTGCAGATCAAAAGACAAACAAAGCGTCAGGCAAGTAGAAGATCATGACACACACGAAAACTCAGATGAAGAAGTATTCATGATTCAAAAGGAAGAGAAGGAACAAAAAGACACAAAACAGAACAAGAAAGACGAACATGCATTCAGCGATTATCAACAAACGCATACTTCCAGCTTCATGCAAGAGAGAGAAGTAGATAGAAGTCAAACTGACAAGTCACAATCTGCCTTAGAGTTAGACACACATACGCAGCAACAACACACAGAGGATACAGATGATGAATACGTATATGGAACACACACGGTCTTCAAACACGCACCTACTCACGCATGCACAACAAAGAAGTCAAATTTCTTGTAGACACAGGTGCCACAGTGAACATAATTGGATACAACACATACAAATCACTGGGTTTTCCAGAGCTAGAGAAGAAATGTTCCAACATCTTTGCATACGGCACAAACAAGACACTACCTGTGATAGGTCATTTCAAGACAGACTTACAATGTAACGGAGAAAAGATCTCCACCAAGGTCTATGTCATGGGTAACACTGACACCGAGCCAAAATGCAACTTGCTCAGCAACACAACTTCCCAAGAGCTAAAACTCATTCAGTACACATTGTCCACATCCATCCCAGTCTGTGAAGAATTCCCAGAACTTTTTCAGACAGGGGAAATAGGAAAACTCAAACACAAGAAAATCACTCTTCACGTCGACACAGGCGTACAGCCAGTCACTCAAAAGGAACGGCGCATTCCTTTTCACGTTCGACATGACGTCGAAAAAGAAATCCAACGACTTGAACAACTCGATATTATCGAGAAAGTTGAAGGTCCTACTCCCTGGGTCAGCCCGATCGTGGTCGTCCCAAAGAAAGATGGTGGAGTCAGAGTCTGCATAGATATGCGCGAAGCCAACAAAGCGATAAAGAGGGAGAAACACCCTATCCCTACACTAGATGACCTCATTGCTGACCTTAACGGTTCCACAGTCTTCAGTAAGCTAGACATGAGCAATGCCTACCATCAACTTGAACTCGCCGAATCAAGCCGGTACATCACAACCTTTGCTACTCACGTCGGACTTCGACGATACAAACGACTCTTATTCGGAGTCAATGCAGCTGCAGAAATATTTCAAAATGCAATTGCTGAATTGCTCGCAGACATTCCGGGAGCAAAGAATCTCTCAGATGACATCATCATACATGGCAAAGATCAAGCAAGTCATGACCAAGCCCTACATGCAACACTGAGGAAATTGAGTGAAAATGGAGCAAAACTCAACAAAGAGAAATGCATTTTCTCAGCCTCGCAACTCAAATTCTATGGTCACATTTTCAGCGCAGATGGCGTGAAACCAGACCCTGACAAAATACAAACAATAACACAGACACCCAACCCCACAAATGTCACAGAACTCAGATCATTTCTATCCTATCTATCCTATCCTGTCCCATAACCCGAAGGTCGTAGGGGCACCACAGATGATCGCTTAACCAGCATACTCCATCTTTCTCTGTCCTCAGCAGCCCTCATGGCTTCGCTCAGTGTCAAACCAGTCCATTCTCGAATGTTGTCCTCCCACCTCTTTTTCGGTCTCCCCCTTCTTCTACCTCCTTGCACTGTGCCTTGCAGAATGGTCTTTGCAAGGCCTGATGATCTGGTGACGTGGCCATACCATCGGAGTTTCCGTTTCTTCACCACTGAGAGCAGGTCATCGTGTTGTCCAATGGCTTGTGTGATGGTCTGTCGGACTTCAACGTTGGTGATGTGTTGGGTATAGGAAATGCACAGAAGTCTTCTGTAGCACCTCATCTCCATGCTTTGTATTCTTCGTTGGAGATCTGCTGTGAGGGTCCATGCTTCACAAGCATATAGGAAGATGGAGATGACCAGAGAGCGCAGCAGTCTTACTTTGGAATGTAGACTGATGGTTCTGTCTTTCCAAATGGGCTTCAACCTTGTCAGGGCAGCAGTTGTTTGTGCGGTCCTGGAGAGGACTTCCTGTCGAGACCCATTGTCTGACACAATGGCTCCTAAATATTTGAAGCTGTGCACTGTGTTGAGGGTGTTGACACAATATGTCGCAAGATTCATTCCGGGCTACTCAACTCTCACCGAACCCTTGCGCAGACTCACAAAGAAAGACACGACATGGCAGTGGCATACAGAACAACAAAACGCATTCAACAAACTCAAACAAGCTCTCACAGGAGCTCAGGTCATGTCATACTTTGATCCAGACAAGCACACAGAGATAATTGTTGATGCCAGTCCTGTAGGACTTGGAACAATCTTGGTTCAGGAAGGCAAACCCATTTGCTACGCAAGCAGATCGCTCACAGATACAGAACAAAGGTACTCGCAAACAGACAGAGAAATGCTAGCTGTAGTGTTCGGAGTAGAACATTTCCATCTCTATTTGTTTGGATCAGACTTCACAGTGATCACAGATCACAAACCGTTGTTAGGGATCATGGCAAGTCAGAAACCTACAACAGCCAGAATCGAGCGCTGGCGACTTAGGCTTATGCCCTACAATCTGCAACTTGAGTACCGCCCTGGTAAGGACGAGCTCAACACTGCTGATTACATTAGTCGGCATCCTCAAGGCAAACCTCCTGTTGACAGTGATGTAGAAGATTACATCAACTATGTCGCAATCAATGCAATTCCCAAGTCCATGACCATTGAAGAAGTCAGACAGTCTACAAGCGTAGACAGCAAACTACAAAAAGTCATGGCTTCCATCCAGTCAGGAAGGTGGGATGACCCCGATATCTCTGAGTACGCCAGATTCAGAGATGAGCTATCAGTAACAGATGGTATTGTTCTCAGGGATCACAGAGTCATCATTCCCAAAAATCTTCAACACAGAGCTGTTGAAATTGCTCATTCCACACATCAGGGAATTGTGCGAACAAAGCAATTGATAAGGGAGAAGACTTGGTTTGCAGGCATAGACAAGATGGTGGAAGATACGGTCAAAGCATGCATACCCTGCCAAGCTTCATACCCAGGCAATCCTAATTCTCGTGAACCAATCATTGCCACTCCCACACCAGCATCCCCTTGGAGTGAAGTCTCGCTTGATTTTACTGGCCCTTTTCCCTCGGGAGAATACCTGCTAGTGATGATAGATGACTATAGCAGATATCCTGAAATAGAAATAGTTCATTCTACTGCAGCCAAAACTGTCATACCCAAGCTTGACACCATATTCTCAAGACAAGGCATTCCTAAAATTGTCAAAACAGACAATGGACCCCCATTCTCTGGTCAAGAATTCAGAGAGTTTGCACAACAATTTGGTTTCAAACATCGCAAAATCACACCACTACATCCAGAGGCAAATGGAGAAGTTGAGAGATTCATGCAAACACTCAACAAATACATCCGAACATCAACCTCAGAAAACCACAACTGGAAAAACAAACTCCCACACTTTCTCCGACAATACAGAGCTACACCACACTCTGCAACTAAGATATCACCCTTTGAAGCCTTAACTGGGAGAAAAATGAACATAGGTCTACCAGACCTTCCTCACACCACCACAAACAACAATCTCTACATGACACAATCACACAAAATGATGCAGCAAGCAAAGCCAAGATGAAGCTCTATGCAGACCAGACCAGACACACTCAAACATCCACACTCATACAAGGAGATCAAGTACTTGTGAAACAATTCAAACTTAACAAGCTTACTCCCCCATACAGCCCCAAACCCTACATAGTCACAGAGAAGAAAGGTAGTATGATCACAGCACAGCGTGGCACACACACAATCACCAGAAATTCTTCACACTTCAAACCACTTCATGGTGAAATGCACAATTTGTCTGAAGATGAAGAGGAAGAAGATGAGGAAAAGACTATGCATAATCCTCCAATACTAGTGATGAACACTCCTCCAAGAACAGGACGTGAACTTGAAGTGCAACAACCAAGTCCTATGCATGAAGTGCGAAGAAATCCCACAAGAATCAGGAACATACCAGACAAATTTAAAGACTTTGTGTTGTCTTAAATCTTGTTCATTGTTAGACTCGGCCTTGGCGAAAAAAAATGTTCAGTGTATTACTGTATAGCCCTGTAACTGCTTACAATTGTAGTCTAGTTTAGTTTTGCAGACCTTCGAGATGTGAAGTGTTATGAAGCTACTAAATTTTGTGTTAACCTCAGTTAGTTGGGCGAGAACATATTTAAGTTTCAGCAAGTGTAATGCATTAATAAAAAGACTTGAGCGCAGGAACAAACAGAAAATGTATGAGTGAAATCACTGAAGACAAGTTATTTGGATATAGCCTTGAAAGTATTTTATTTTGAAATGACATTCAAAGATTTTATTCTTTCAAATATTTGAATGTGTAATGACAGCAATGCATAAATAAACATTACATTGTGTACATGTTCAAAGCAGAAATTAATAAAGTGTAATGAAATTGTCATTTCAATGTCCAGTTTTATGTTAGGAAAGCATTTATTTGAAATTGTCATTTCGGTTTCCAGTTATTATTGTTTTATGCTAGGAAAGCATGTATTTGAAGTTGAGGAGGAATGTAGTGTCCTTTCATAATAGGCCTAGCCTAGCGAGTTATGGGGAACGCCCACCCAAGGGAAATAACTAGAGTGATAATCATCAAGGGAAGTAACTCGCCAGAGACACGCCAATGGCCGACAGTTCATAACTTCATACGCATGATCTGTGGATTAAGGAATAAAACACAGAACTGCAATACAAGGTGTCGACTCAATATGTATACCTGTTAATACACACACACAGGAACATCACAGTAGTCATCGTCTTTTTTCAGTTCAGGAAGCCTGTCACAGGAGGCTAGTTTGGATACTGCAGCTGACCTATATCTAGGTCTTAGCACAGGCATTTCGCGATGACGTGAGTGAATCAGCAACGTCCACCAGGCAACTGCGCAGATACCTGGCTTCAGCCTACGTGAGGGCGCTACGGCTTATGAGGTATAGCGGGATTTAGCTTGCCACACCGTTAAGGTAGGTCATTCTTTGTTTAGACCGCACCCGAGAGGGACGGACGCTCTGAAAGTTCTCTTTCAGAAGACTACGCAGATGGCGGGTGAAATCCATTCATCCCAGTATAGCCATAGCCTGACATTGTCAAAAACGTAAATGATCGATCTTTTGTTTCACCGCGATTTATTAATATTATTATTGGATTATGCTTGTGAAGTCTTGCCATGTTTTATAATTGTGAATGTTGGTAAGACTTTGCTTGACCACGAGGCTGACCCACGCGACCGGTTTTTGACACCAGGAGGTAGCCCTACTGACCAACTGTTGTTTCTCATATTGGTATTGTTGCAGACCAGTGGTCGTACCGGAGAAGGTGTATATTATTAATTATTTCTCCCCGAGTTTATTTTAGCCATGATGTATATATATACATAGGAATTATGTTGGAGATTCCAGTGGACCACCGATTTAGAAGATTGTTCGTCTTTTATCTGTATAAGTGGAGACGATCTCGCTGAGGGCTGTTTCGGCCAACAGTGAGACGCTCTGCACTCCCTTTATAAGCAAGGCATTGCAGAAAATCGTCTTATGTTTTGCAGAGCAGGCTTGGTCCACGGCAGGAGATAGACCCCACTGAGTCAACCCGGACACTTGGCCTGCAACTGAGCAGCGAGCACTGAGCTCCGATAGCTCAGTAGTCAACAAACGAGACAAGGAGAAAGCAACAACGCACCTTGACATTCCAGTTAAGTGCCGTAGAATAAGTGCACGAACACTGAAGTATAGGGACTGTGCGGTAGTCCACTCTTCCGGAAAAAAGAACATTATGCCAAAAAAACAAAAAAAAACATAGATGACACAGTAGCAATTATCGCTAACAGTAGCAGAATCGATCCATCGAAGATCTAACAATTCTCCGAACTACTCGAAGTGAATTTTGGACTGTTAAGTTAATCCTAGTTATATTATTTCTTGGACATTTAAGTTAACGTAGCGCTTGGAGTAGAGTAGAGGAAATAAATGTGTGATATTTACTGTTAACAAGTGGCTGGACAACCTATGATTTATAGCCATGCGAGAGCTAGTGTGTCATTGAATATTTTACACTTTTTTCCCTATCTCTGTAACCCCATCCTCACACAGATCGGACTGAAAATATACAAATATTTAGATTAGTCATAGGGCAATCTAACTAGCTGATCCCCGCCGACTAAAGACGAGTGGGTAATAGCATTACATTGTGCTGAGCCCAGCAACACTAGAACCCACAGTCACAGATGCAATATCTCAAGAACCACTAAACGGAGTTTGACCAAACTTCATAGGAACATTGTCGACGATAGATCAAGGTCACTGGAATGTATTTCACACGTTTTGCTCAAAACATCAAAAATAGCTCAAACCATAGGCCGTCCTTCAGCAGCAGTCTGGTTGTCAGTCAGTCGGTCGTGTTCGTCGCTCGGAATTTCATCTTTTGTTCCAAACACTTTTTGCTTTATCTCAAGAATAATTGAACCAAAACTCATAATTGTTACTTTGCGGATACTTTAACTGCAGCTAATGATGTTAGAGCATTCGTATTTGTACTTTCTCAAAGGCCATGGTCATCGTGGGTGAACAGAATTTTCGGGATCCGAATGTCAGTAAAATTAAGGAAATGATTGTAATAAGAGGACCATTGTAACCATTGTAAATTAACGTTGCTGTACAGCAGAAGACGAAAGTCAACTGTGGGCTACACATACGTACGCTGACGCTGGCTCAGTTAAGTCATAAGTCATAAGTCATAATCTTTAATAATCCAAAAAATGGAAATTACAATGTCGTCAAGGAAATCTTTCACTCATCACAATTATAAATACGATAAAAACATACATGTAATATGCAACATTAAAGACGACATGCAAATAACAGGCAAAAAAGAAACATCACATACACTTATCCATAGGCATGCATTATTCTTTTTTATCACAATGGGAGTAAAATAGTATATCTCACATAATAAGCAAAAGTTAACTATAATCATGAAAAAGGTATATAAGACTATTATTTAAGAATGTATACACATAAAAGCATAAAAGTGTAGTTTAGCATTAAAAGGAGCATACTGCACGTTAATTCTAAAGTGCGGTAGTGAGTCCGTCCCGCCCGGGTGGGAATGCAGCTAGTCAGTATGTTAGTTAGTCGTGTGTTTTGTGTTTGCCCTATCTAATTGCTCGTTGTACATCTGAATGGCTGTCGGAATAAATGAATGTTTGTGTCTCGTCGTTTTCGTCTTTAGTACTACTGCCCTAAATCTACCACTTCTCTTTATCAACCTACTGTCAAATTCCATGTACAGAGGATGATCTCTGTCGGCCAAAATTGCTGTCGTTTTCTTCACTACCTGTCTTTTGTAAATACTCTGTATGTCGTCTTGCTTACCCCTGACCACCCCACCTGCTTTCTTGATGATTTTGTCCAGTCTGTCTCTGTATCTCTTTGTCACATTCCCACCCCAGCAAGACAGGCCAAAGGTCATGACACTGCTGACAACAGATGTGAAAAACATTTGCAGTATTTTATGTGATATTTCGAAAGATCTTAATTTGCGCAAGCAATAGATACGGCTGTGTGTTTTGTTAACAATATGATCTAAGTTGTCGTTCCATGTCAATTTTGTATCTAAAACTATTCCTAAGTATTTATAACTTTTAACCCTTTCTACGTGTTGACCTTTAATTAAAATTTCATCAAAAACAACATTCTTGCGCCTAAAGTCAATTATCATTTCTTTGGTTTTTCCGACATTTAATTCAAGAAAATTATTATCACAGAAAGAAACAAAACTGTCAGTCTCTTGTCTGTATGTCGTGTCGTCGTCATCCGTAATCAGTCCCGTCATGCCAGTGTCGTCTGCAAATTTAACAATGGGGCAAGTCACCTGAGTATGCCTACAATCAGAAGTATATAGACTAAAAAGAAAAGGCGATAAAACTGTTCCTTAGGGAGCGCCTGTGTTTGTAGAGAGAACACTAGAATATATTGCACGAGAAAAAGAAGTTCTATTACATACAGAAGTAAGGCGCACAAATTGTGGTCTGTTAGTTAAATAATCTAAAATCCAAGAAGCAGTATGGAAATCAACGTTCATTCTAATCAATTTCTCTAAAAGTAAATGACATTGCATGGTATTAAAAGCAGAACTAAAATAAAAAAAGAAACCTGTTTCATGTTTAAATGACCTTCGCCCAGTTGCTCTGTCTTCGTCTGTGATAAAGGTTTTAGAAAGAATTGTCCTTAAGCGCCTAGACATTTTAGTTGATCCATTTTTAGATCCCTTGCAGTTCGCTTATAGAAGAAACAGAAATGTGGAAGATGCAGTCTTGTACGTGTTGAATAAAATATATGTAGCCGTGCTGGCTACGAGTATTTCTGACCATACGATATGTAGGCCTAACTTTGTTCTCTGTTATGTTTAAACTAACTGTATGAAATAACTTGATATACATTTTTCAGATCCTTTAAAGCATATAACCATTAGACCATAACTATTAGAATATATAAACTTTATTTGTGATTTATGTAGCAATTTTGAATTAGAGCGCGATGTTTAGGATAGCGCGATGCATATCATGTTGATAAAGACACCGCACTGTTGCATGCTGCTGCTGAAGCTGTTTTGGAATTTGGCCGGTCTTCCCGCTCGCCTACAAAACATGATAAGATTATAAATTGTAAATGATGCTAGTGTAGCAAAGATTCTCCACTGTAACACCTTAGTGTGATATTTTCCGATGTCTTAGTTCATTCTCTAATAGTAGATATTTAAATTATATATTAGTTTCATAGAGACATACACATCGAAAGGGAAACAGTGAAAAGCTGTCAGAAGGCTCTAGATGTAATTGTTGTTGTGTTAGTTGTTTTCTAGTTTAGTTCGCTATAGTCGGAACCCAGAATAGTAACCATGCCATATTGTATATCATTGGAAAGAGGAGACGTTGTTCTTTCTTTGTTATTACTATTATTATTTATAATTGTATTAAATTGAAGAGTTATTATGAGTTTAGAGTCGTGACATTCTTAGGAGCAGCAGCCAACTCCCTTTTAAATTGCGTATTATTTTTATTTCGTAGCAGATAGGTCCGACATTGTTATAACAGTAGAAAGGTTGTACTTTTGCGTTTCCGTCAATATATAATTTGTTTAGTATTCGTTTGCGTTTCTAGCCTTATGCGTCAAAGTAAGTTTAGTTACTAACACAAACTTAGCCAGCAAGCCTAGATTTTGGGGCGGGTAGTGCATGCGCAAGCAGCACTGTCGCAGCGGCTGATGGTCCTTAATAAAAGCAAAACACAGAACTCGGCAGGGGGAGAGCACACCGCACAACGCAGCAGATAAGGGTTGTTCCACTCCAGCAATGCCTTTGCTCTTAGTAGAATGATGTACTTAGAATAAAATCATTTTTTTCAACGGTCATCAACGAACTGGCGTTGGGGAGAGAGAGAGAGAGAATGTGTGCAAGAAATTCTTCACCATAGCCTCCATAACACCATCTTCTCTCCAAAACACCACACCACCAACACCACTACATATATACACACCTAGACAAGCTAATACTTGCATACGATTGCAGGTTTCTTTTTTGGTATCGGTACAATACATGAGGTTTTCCAAATAGACGGAACTGTACATTGAGAAAACGACAAATTAAACAGAACTGTGAATATGCCAGCTAATTGATCGGCAAAAGTTTTCAAAATCTTTGCTTTAATTTGGTCCGGCCCAGCTGCTTTCTTAGGGTGCACACGTCTGAATTCAGTGCGCACATCTTCCTCTGTGACTACAGGTGTACCTTCCCCCTCCCTTCCCTTCTTCAACCTTTCCCGCAACCCCTCTCTCTCCTGTGTGAAATCATGTTTGTCAAACCGACAATCAGTTCATTTGCATATTCAACGCTGGCTTCATTCATACCCATGGCCGTGACATCATTCAGCTTACGTATAGCCAGTACCACCCCCACGCCAGAGTAAGCCTCTTGTGGTTTAGATTTCCCGGGCTTCCGGCTGACCACAGGGATAGATACTCATTCTTTGTTCGAACTGCATCGAGGAAGGAGCTAGGCTCTAATAGAGCTCTCTACTGGAAGACTAAATGCAGGAACTGGTGAAATTCTATTCAACCTAGTTAGCCTCAGCCTGACATTGTCAAAAAGATAAATGATCTATCTTTTGTTTCATCGTGATGCATTGATATTATTGATGTATTCTGTTTGTGAAGTTTGCCATGTTTAGAATAGTGAATGTTAGTCAAACTTTGCGTGACCACGTGGCGGGCACACGACCGGTTTCGACACCAGGAAGTAGCCCTACGGACCCACTGTTGTTTAGCCTATATGTATTATTGCAGACCAGTGGCTGTACCGGAGAATGTGTATAGTATTAATTATTTCTCTATGTGTGTAGTTTAGCCATGATATATCTATATATGTATAGGGATTAGAGTGGAGATTCAAGACGCTCTGCACACCCTTAGTGAACCGGTGTTGCAGAAATTCGTCTCATATTTTGCAGACGAGCAGGCATCGTTGGCCCGAAGCAGAAGCAAGACTAGGAATTAGAATTTCTGGGACACACCATCAGTCAAGGAAGCCTGCGACCAGTAGAAAAGACCGCGAAACATCTGCTCGACGCTCCAAGGCCCAAGACCAAAAAGCAAGTGCAGTCGTTTCTGGGGCTCTGCGGCTTCTACCAGAAGTTCATTCCCAACTACAACAGCATCGCCGTGCCACTAACCAATGGAACCTGGGAAACCGCCCCTGACAAAGTCGTTTGGACAGCCGAATGCAAGACAGCATTCCAAACCCTCAAGGACAAAATGACATCGGCGCCAGTACTCCACCTACCAGATTTGACGCAGCCCTTCGTTCTTCCCACCGACGCCAGTGACTTAGGCCTCGGAGCAGTACTGCTACAGCGCGACTCCCAGAACCCAGAGACCCTATTCCCTGTCGCCTACGCCAACAGAAAACTGAGACCCGCCGAGACACACTACGCCACGTCGGAGAAGGAATGTCTTGGACTGGTCTTGGGCCATACAGAAATTCCAACTCTACCTGTATGGGACACACTTCACAGTTCAGGTGGACTATCAACCGCTATCGTTCCTGGCAGCCTCCAAGTCATAGAACTCGCGCCTGATGCGATGGGCACTCACCCTTCAGGCAAACTCTTTCCAAATCGAGTACCTCCCCGGCAAAGAGAACCGCGGAGACGACTACCTAAGTCGTCATCTCGTGGAGGACACATCAGCTGTCGCCCACCCAACACAACTAAGGGCTACAGCACCAGAATTTGTCCCCGTCTAGTAAACCCCTGTCACTAGTGTCCATAGCTACCTGGCATAGCACTGCAGATCAGGTAGAGCATCTGTAGTAGTTTGTAAATAGGACCCTAAGATAGTGCAGTGTTAAACTAAGCTCTGTAGTAGAAAAAGGTCGAATCCAGTAGTCATCGCCTTTTTTCAGTTGAGGCAGCCTGTGATAAGAGGACCAGTATTGCACCGCACTATAGCTTCTCGCCTTACTTAGTCAGCTTGTAACCGTTGTAAATTAACGTTGCTGTACAACCTATATGTATTACTACAGACCAGTGGCTGTACCGGAGAATGTGTATAGTATTAATTATTTTTCTATGTGTGTAGTTTAGCCATGAGATATCTATATATGTATAAAGATTAGAGTGGAGATTCCAGTGGACCACGGACTTAACAGAATGTTCGTCGCTTATATATATATATATATATATATATATATATATATATATATATATATATATATATATATATATATATATGTGTGTGTGTGTGTGTGTGTGTGTGTGTGTGTGTGGAGCTATCACTGAGGGCTATTGCTGCCTTCAGTGAGATGCTCTGCACATTCTTAGTGAGCCGGTGTTGCAGAAATTCGTCTCATATTTTGCAGACGAGCAGACATCCTTGGCCCGAAGCAGAAGCAAGACTAGTAAAAGTCCTCACTGACATTCGGTCTGCATTCGAGCCTCACGCACGGAGCTACGAGAGCCCACCAGTCTGTCAACCAGGAGAAGACTCCACCACAACACCGCTCATCAACAAGAGAGCTAAGTGAATTGAAAACATGCACCATTTTCTCTCTATCTCTGTAACCCCAGCCTAACACAGACCGAGCTAAACTTATAAATGTTTTAAGATTAGTCACCGGGAGATTTCATAGCGATCCCCACAGACGGAAGACGTGTGGGTAATAGCATTCCATTGTACAGAGCCCAGGAACAATAGACCCACCGTCACAATGATAATTGGAAAAATCCCACCCCACTTCCTTATCTTGTCATTGGCTGCACTTGGTTGAGTGGGTAACTAAATACAAATACTTCGGAACAGGCATTGATGCAAACCTCTCTTTCACGCCCATTTGCCCACGCTATTTCCACAAGAAATGCCCGTCTCGCAATCAGAGACTTCGGAAGCTAAAGGTCAATTCCGACATCATACTGCTCTTTTACCGTTTCTTTAGTGAATCAGTGTTAACTTTTTGTATTTCTACTCTGGAAATACTTTGAAATAGAAGTAATTTATTTATTTTAAAAAAACCAAAAAAACCTATGCTTTCAAAAGAGTTTTTTACTTTTAGCTTATTTTTGTCAATGGGGCAACAACACTCAATGTGAATGTTAAAAGGATCTGGTCAAAGTTGGTCGCTTTAATTGACAAGGATATAGAAATGGGTAATTCAAAGGTTGTAAAGGTCTTGGAAGCGATTAAACACCTTCGCAGTAATGTCTATGTTGTTAACTCTCGGTAGCCACATTATCTTTGATGGCTACAGGTCTGGACCAACAACAAAAGACATGACTCACTTGCGGAGGACAAAAGGGCATAAAAAGAGTGCTTTCCATTTCAAACTAAACGTGGTACTCCTCCGATCGACAAAAGACAAAGCGTTTTATTTATGCTCTTGGCAAAAAGCAACAACACACACACAAAAAAACTCTCCACAGTAACGGTTGTTCTTGCCAAAGCAGACTTTCAGATTATCTTCGCAGCAACACACTGCGCCAGAGTAAGTCACTCCAGTGATTGACGAATATACTGATCTATTGTTGTTATATAAACCCATCATAAACTTCAAAGTTAGGTAAAGGTAAAGGTAAAGGTAGTCCCATAGCCTTGTGGCCGTAGGGGAGCGTGATGTTGGAGATCACACTTATCTTGGGCCAGCGTAATGAGGGTGATGCCCAACTCTCTCCCTCGCTGCTTTACCTTCCCCACCCTCAAGAGAGTAGGTACTCAATCACAGTTGAGTCAACTGGGGGCGTTGTTGTTTGTCGCTTCACACCTTAGCGGTCACCCATCCAAGTGCTAACCGCACCGGACGGTGCTTCACTTTCGACACAGTAGCGAGTACTCCAACCACTGCACTATCCGACACCACCTTCAAAGTTATGGAACATGTATGGTGGAGTGGATGCGACTGGCCACGCTTGGGAAAGATTTTCCCCATTATTTTTTTCCCCATTATTATTATTATTATTAGTAGTAGTAGTAGTAGTAGTAGTAGTAGTAGTAGTAGTAGTAGTAGTAGTAGTAGTAGTAGTAGTATCTAGGATGGGTCTAAGGTATAGAAGAATTGGTGAGTGTGAGTAGTTTTGTGTATTGTGCAATAATTATCTGTGTGTTAAATGTGTACGCATGGGTATGTGACTGGATATCTGTTTATGCATGTGTGCTAGTGGTGATAGAATTTGTATTTCGGTATGGAAGTTGTGTATGATAGTGTATCAAATGTATTAATATTGTATGTCTATGTTTGCACTGCAAAACAAGTTTCCATGCCATGTGTTTGGACAATAAAGAATCTTGAATCTAGAGAGAGTTTGTTCCCTTGTTGTCAGTCTGGCCATTATTGTTCCTGCTATGGGGAGATCTTTGGGCGAGTTTTTGAGCCACTGAAAGCGTAGTCTGTGTGCATTTACTTGGCATGCAGGAAAGGACGATACGACATATTCTCCCAGCATGGTCCTTCGTCTTCTGCCTTTGGGTGTGCACAGGTCTAAATTGTTGGCATTCTACGTACGTTTGTGGCAGCAACCTGCAGATCGAGTGTTTCATGGCAAACTTGAGTTTTCTCAGCACTCTTGCAAGGCACTCATTTTTTATATGTCTCTTTTACTATCAATAAATGAAAAATGACTGTTCAGATAATTGTTCTCATGGGAAGTGAAAGAGTTGGGATACATTTCAATGAAAATCGAGCATAACTGATCTGAACTATTCGAGAAAAAACCACGACAACATAGAACAGCGAGGAATCAGACTTAGTAAAAGAAATAGCACTTCCAAGTACCTCCCCACAACAGATCGCCTTTGAGAAGGTGGGAAGAATGTACTTGGCTGAAAATACACGCAGGGGCAGGTTCAGGAGTATTTGATGAACAGATATGCCTTCAAGTTTTCTTGAAAGAGTCGAGCGACTGCAAGTGACGGCGTTGGGCAGGTAGAGAATTCCACAGGGATGGGGCGAATGAAAATAATGATCTTTCCGGAAGAGTTCAAGGAGGGTCTGGGACAGAAAATGAATGACCAGGACAGCCGGTCGGTTGTGCGAAGTTCTGAGAAGTATTTTTGGCATGAATAAGAATGAAGGCACTGAAATGATTTTGGTGTATCCAATAGAAATGAACAGTTTTTTCAGTTTTCATTTGGAGTTTGCTCATCAAACCAGCCAAAGAGCTTGAGGCAATACCCCGAGACATGCTGGTGATACCTAGTGGCAGAGTGGCAGATTTCAGTCATCAGCCAAGAAGAGGTTCAGATGGTTGGAAGGTTCGACAACAGAAGAGATGTTGAATGTAGATTGTGAATAAAACGGGACCAAGAACAGAACTTTGGGGAACACCATATTTTAGGAGACTTAAGATGGCATTAACAGTGACATGCTGAACACGCGTAGAAGATTATTGTACACTTTTCAAGCATATGTGTGATATCTTTGACTTTCCAGTTACTAGGGAATAATTAATCTTACGGCCAAAGTTGCAGACAATTGGACAATAGGCAATATTTGATTTGTCGGTTGTTGAAGTGATTGAAAGTGGTATTGTTGGATAACATTACATGCATGCGTTAGGTCGTTAGGGTAGGTCGTCCTATTGGGTTCCTCAACGTTAGAGGCTTGTGGAGTAGGAGAATGCGTGCATAAAGTCGAGCAGGTCTGTCCCACTCCACCAAGTGAAAATGCGGGGAGTGCTACCACTGGTTTTTGTAAAAATTTCCAATTCCAGTTGTAAGGTGTTTTTTAAAAAAAAGTTTTTAATCTGAACATTCTGGTGTTGTGTTTTGGAGTTGATGCAATGACGAAGGTTACTTATGACTTTATAACTTGCAATGCACTTAAAGCTGACTTAAACCTGACTTAAGTTTACTTACTATGTATGCAAGTATGAGAGTAACTGCTTCAGTACCAACTTTTCTGTAACCTTGGACAAAAATGATAGATTAGATACTGGTCTGTAATTTTTTTTAGTTCATTCTGATTTAGGCTGGGCTTTTTGAGCAGTGGCTTGACAACTGCCGTCTTGAAAGGTGCAGGAACAGTAGCGGTGGACAGGGACTCATTAACAATGTGTGTTATTGTTGGGAGAAGAGGGTCAAGGCAGTCAAGGAGGAGAGGAGAGGATTAATAATAATAATAATAATAATAATAATAATAATAATAATAATAATAATAATAATAATACAGGATGCTATACGCGCCTTACCCCAAATCATTCAGGCTCAAAGGATTACTTGTCAGAATACGATTGTCTTGAATGTTGCTGTACAGGAAAAGTTTGGAAATAAACAATATAAGCGATATTATTGATAGCAGCAAAAAAGAATTAAACTAAATGAAATATGAGAGTGGCCCTTCAATTATTTTGAGTAGTATACCGTATAGACTGCATGATAACAAAAGCCATGATTTGTGAGCACGACAGTGATATACTTAATAAACATAGAATGATTGATACAATGATAGTCAAATTAGTTTTACTTACCAATGCGTGGGATCTTTGCTGCGTTCGATATTGGTAGTAGTACTAGTAGTAGACCTTTGCTTTTCGTCACTAATGACCGAACAGGCTAATGGCTCGAACATGTACGGTTTTAAACCCATAACTTGATCAGTATCAATTTCTATGTCGGAAAACTCCGATAAGCAGTCACTTTCAGAGGAGACCATGGCAAAAAAAGTCGTAAACAGGGACTGTTCTCTTATCGTCGCTACGTCACTTCCGAGGGGAGGTAAGCGCGTTAGCGATTCGTGTTTTTCGGCACTAAGAAGTCGCCCTTTAAAGCTATACCCTATGATTCGGCGTTGGCACCTCGGAAATTTACTGGTTATTTGTTACAAAAAATAATACACCTCGCACGCCCTAGGTTCCCATCCCCGGACGCCCAGGATTGTGCTCAGTCATCTGTGCATCAGATCATGCACCCAAAGGTTGCAAGTGGGTGCCTCGGGTGGCTTAGATCTTGTATCAGCCAGCGCCTTGAACATCTCTTGAGCTGGAAGAGGCGCTATATAAGCACAATGAAATAAATAAATGGGAGTACTTGCTGTGTGTATTGAGCAGCTAGCACACCGGTTTAGGACATGCATTCGTGCGACTGACTGCGTGCGTGCACAAACTGACTAGACCACGGTTTATACTCTCATCCGAATTTAGGGGACGCTGGCCTGTGCATCCGACTTCGAACCTTTGCCTGTATGGTTATTGTTTAACTTGACAATCGTTTTGCTGGCGCTTACACAGCGCTAGTTGGCAGGCTCAAACAAAATGCATGCAGGATCAGGCTTCCGGGGACCTTTGGACAGTGTGTGGGCTAAAAGAAGAAACATACTGTTAGGTTGTTAGTGCTCACAATAGTGTGAATTGTTCCAACGTTGCCGCTACACTTGATCACGAGCCTTGAACCGATGGTTAGAGACTTGGTCGGCAGCTGTATTCGCATGTCCCGAGGCCTCACTGAAGGAACAATAGACAGGTTATAGCAGCTTCTCAATTAAGCATTATTGATCAAAATCACAACCACAAAAATGATGATGACGATGTTGATGCTGAGAATGACAAAGAATATGAGGATGAATATGGCGACGATGACGATGTTGCTGCTGCTGTGCTGATTCTAACAGCTACTGAAGTTTGGCCCATGATTTGAAGTACCTGTATTTTTAAATTTAAAAAAAAATCGCTTCAGCCGATTTAGACCGACAATTGATTCGTTCCCATTCTTCCCGACTATTTCAGTGTATTTACAGATATGTTTGGAACAGTGGAAGCACTAAAGTTTACAAAATGGCAAGCCATACAAATCTACATATACCTTCACTGACTGTATAATTATGTATTTTCTACTCCTCCCTCCCCTCTTTCCTCCCTTAGCTTTTTCAGTAGCGACCTGTTGTGGGAAATGGCGCTCGGAGATGCTATTATTACTATGCCTTATTTTTAAAACAGACATCCACGATTATAATTTTAACACGTATAATGTTGTTGGTTATTTATATGTTCGCCCAATTGCTGTTGATGCTCACGCGTGTGAAAAAGTGGGGAAGAGAGTTCGGAGCAAACTATGAGTTTCGTTGTGCGCGATATAAGTTAAATTATTATTATTAATAGTTTTAATATTATTATTTTTTTATTATTATTATTATTATTATTATTATTATTATTATTATTATTATTATTATTATTATTATTATTAGAGCAATCTCCAACTTCCGTTTTGCAGATAACAATAATTGGCTGGAGAGGAATAATAACTGAACAGCTGATACAGGGTTGATACCACCTCCAGAGCTATGGAATGGAAATAAGCGCAGAGAAGACCACAATGACGAAAACAACACCAATGGCATCAACATGGACAATCAAAGCAAGGTAAGTTGTTGTTGTTGTATCAAATTTTATTCATCAGATTAACGTAAGTTGTACTGATAAGGTAAGGTAAGGTCAATCCCTCCACATGGTGCACAGCTTCAAATATTTAGGAGCAATTGTATCAGACAGTAAGTCCCGAAGAAGTCCTCTCCAGGATAGCACCAAAGAGCTTAATGATAGAAAGAGGGGGAACTTGGTACAGAACCGCGAGACGAAATGTACGAGTTATGCTCCCTTGTCGACATGCTGAAAATGGCTCGTGGCAGAAAGTCAAAAGGCGACCGAGTGAAACAGGGCGGTGACTTTTGCACAGCCATCAATTGCCATGATGCCAGATACAAGAAAAGTTGTTTTTCAAATTTCCAAGAGATAAAGAAAGGTAAATTGCAATTGAAAAACTTCATTTTTTGTGTTTATGTAGGCCTAAACTAAGACTGCTGCAGTGTTGTTA
This sequence comes from Oncomelania hupensis, assembly GCA_036898135.1. NCBI lineage: Eukaryota > Metazoa > Mollusca > Gastropoda > Littorinimorpha > Pomatiopsidae > Oncomelania > Oncomelania hupensis. The sequence continues at coordinate 44,862,264 of CM072514.1, read as the reverse complement.
GAGTTAAAACAATCGGAGAGCGGCTTGAATGATTCATGTTATAACTATGTGCTAAATCCAAAACAGTTTGCTTGCTGACAGTTTACGTTCAACAGGTCGCTCACTGTTTACGTTATTGCTAGGTTGTTTGACTATATTTGTGCTTATATTTCAAAAGTAGATGTCAGATTGGCAGTTTGGCTTCTTCAAACTGCTTATGTTAACAAGTTAAATCCTCCTGATCAAAATGTGGTCTAGAGGAAAACTATTCTAAGTGACTTTTTTGAAATTTTACAGGAGAAGCTAAAATTCTTCCTATTTCAATAAAAAGTAATTTTATGGTCTGAAACCCATATATGTAGGAGATAAATGGATCGTGGTCTGTTTTTGACAAAACTTTTCTCACAAATCTTTTCCTATCTTGTTAAAATAAACAAAATGCCACTTAGAATATTTTCCTTCTGTAAAATAGTATGAGTAAAACTACTCTATCTGCCACATAGAATAGTTTTCCATTGAAAATGTTGAAAAATTAATGGAAAACTATTTTATGTGTCAGAAAGAATAGTTTTCCTCCATTGCTGAGAAAAGAAAAAAAAGAAAATTATTGTAAGAGTCAAATAGCATACATTTCCTCTCGAAAAATTATGAAAACTGAGGAAACAAACACAAAAAACAACTTACACATGATACACTTACAATAATTTTCTGTAACAAACAAAAGAACGAGAAAGCAACACTGTATATTCATCCTCAAACACGAGTTCCCAATTTTATTCAAACCAAATACAAAACCGTAACCTTATCTTCATTTTCCAAAGTACCATTAACATAAAATAATTAAAATCATATTAGACATAAGTCGTTATGTACTACTCTTGTACCACTACTACTCATGTATTTTATTAGTGCACTAATAAAATAATGACAACGTGTTATGCAGCTACCATAATGAAACAGCATTGATAAAGTGAACAAGACTGGTCAAATGAAACTGCATTAAAACACAAAAAGACTTTTATTTAGATCTAGTACAAATGGAGCATTGCCAGTTGCGCTCTCTTAGTATGATGCACTTCGAGAATAAAACTTTCAACGGTCATCAACGAATTGGCTTTGGGGAGAGAGAGAGAGAGAGAGTGAGAGAGAGAGAGAGAATGTGTGAGAATTCTTCATCACCCTAGCCTCCATCACTTTATCATCTTCTCTCCAACATCCAACACCACTACAAAAATTTTGGCGCTGCGAGCAGGATCAAGAAAGATGACAAACCCAAGGAAGGCATATAAGAAAGCAAGGCAGCTGAGGAACCGACCAGTGGAAAGCGAGAGCGAAGAGACTGCCCTCATCCAGGAAGGAGGGGCCCACAGAAGCGACACCACACCTCATCGCCCATCCAGTCACGAGAGGACATCAAAGGCGGCGCAAGATGACATTTCATCTACCCACGCACCCTCTTCGACCATGCAGAAGTTGTGGATGATGCCACCCCCCCCCCCCCCCCAACTTCCAACCTTCACGGGGGATGGCGATGACGTCGAGGACTTCACACAGGAGGCGCGGCGAATCCTGGGCCACTGCCAGCTGGATGGTGGTACAGCTATGGAGTGGCTGCTTCAATCGCTCCGCGCGCGGCTGTGCCCGACAGGAGATCAACCAGCGGGCAGACGTGAAAACGGCAGATGAGGCCCTGGGTGTCCTGGAGAAGACGTTCGCCGACCAGAGGGGAGTCACCAGCACTTTAAGCAGGTTCCACAGCCGGCAGCAGGGAGCAGGAGAGACCGTGCTGCAGTACGGCCAACAACTGCAGCAGCTGGCCCTGCCGTCCAATACAAGAAAGGTTGGCAGCATCCCTGACGAAATGCTGCGTGATAAATTCGTTGAGGGGCTCAAATCACAAGACCTTCGACGGGAGCTCCGCCGCATCATTAGAGGAGAGGATGTCTCCTACCTGCGGGCCAGAGCGGAAGCCCAGCGCTGGCTGAAGGAGGAGGACCGTGACGGCGACAGCGTGACAACCCAACAACAGACAGCAACGCCGGTGCCCGACCCCCAAGGAATGGCGGCTCTGCAGAGTCAACTAGCGGAGCTGAAGGAGCAGCTGCAGCAGCTAAAGCAACGTCCACAGTCGGCTCCTCGACGTGACACCAGAACTGCCGTCTGCTGGGTTTGCGGCCGAAGTGGCCACCTCCAGAGGAGCTGTCCTCAAAGACAACCCCACGTCCAACCACCACGAGGACAACAATCACCACGAGGGCAGCAGGGAAACTGCTAGCCCCGTTGTCGAAACACAGGCAACGGGGGGCAAGGGCAGTAAAAGGCTGATTGGCGAATGCCCCATGACAACCGCACGCATCAATGGCCGAGCTGTGCAAGCTCTCCTCGACACGGGCAGCGAGGTAACGACTGACGCAGACCTGGGTCACCGAGAATCTTGGTGACGTTTTCCTTCAGTCGTCCCACATCAAGCTACGGGCAGTAAACGGCGCAGAGGTACCCTACTCCGGTATCCTGGTCGCCGAGCTGCAGTTGGACGGGACCACGTTTTCTGGTATTCCCATCCTGGTCGTCAGGGAGCCCACGGAACCGGTCATGAGGGAACGCAAGAAGCGCCTGCCGTTGTTGGTCGGGATGAACGTCCTGGGAGAGTGGATGACAGCCAGTCCGACCAGCTTACCTCAAGGCCTGTTTGCGTCCATCCAAGAAGTGCGACATGACAACACCTTGGTTTAAGGCATCGCCAAGACAGCAGTACAAACAGTGGTCCCACCCTTCGCCATGGTCACTGTGCGAGTGATCTCAACGCAGCGGCCTACGCGACAGCTACTGGCGTCACCTTTAGCACAACCCCTGCCTGGAGGTCTGCTGATCGTTCCGACCCTCGTCAGCGGTGACGCTTCACAGCGATACGTGTGAGTGGCCAATCTCTCAGAGGTGGACGTCATCCTTCCAGCCCGGACTCCACTGGCGTCACTGCAGACAGTAGAGGATGTCCAAGGAAAGGACGAGGTGGCATTCACCGCCACTATAAATGAACTGGTGGTCACCATCGGAACACCATCAGGACAGACCACCAAGAACACCATTCCCTGCCCCACGTTCGATGGCACAACCAGACAGTGGGAATTTCTTCAACAAGTCTTGGACAAGAACAGAGAAGCTTTTGTCCAAAACGAGTTGGATTTGGGCTACACGGACATCGTCCAACATCAACTGCGGACGAGAGACGAAGTGCCCGTTGCCCAACCCTACAGGCGCATCCCACCTCACCAGCTGAAGGAAATCCAAGACCACATCAGAGGACTCCTGGAGAAGAACATCATCGTCGAGAGCCACATCAGACAAAAACAACAAGCAAGAAAGAAAGAAAGAAACAAGCAAGCGAACAAACATCTGAAAATAAAGCAGCATAGATCTAGGTTATTTGCAAACAGCAACACGCTGCTAGTACTATTCTTTAGCATTACGGCATAGGCTAGCCTAATGACATTTTGGTGGCAAACTAAATAGTGTGTCGTCTCTGTCATTTCTTTCTCACCATCCCCATGCATATAAAGATACACATACCCAAACCGAAACACGTCTGTGTAAAATGTAAACTCACCTTATCAATATTGTCTTGGGCTAGAATCGTCACAACATTGTTAGAAACACACACACCAGCTCTGATACAGTACACCCTGCGTTAGTGAGTGTTCATACTAAAATTGCTGAAAATATTGAGCACGCTTCTCACGCAGGACTCCTAATGGAAAAATCCACTCAGATGTAAAGTATTCTAACTGGCACTTTCCTTGTTCTCATAGCAAAGACGTTTCGGAGGAAAATTATTCTAAGCGGTACTTAAAATATATTTTTGGGGTTTTGGAAGAAATGTTTGAGAGGAAAACTATATTAACTGACTCTTAGGATAGTTTCTTCATTTTTTAAGAAACCACTTTGAGAGGAAAGGTATTCTAAGAGGTATTTAGAATAGTTTACTTCGTTTTCAAAGACACATTTTGAGAGGAAATCTATTCTAACTTACACAGTTAGAATAGTCTTCTTCCTTTTCTAATAATATTATAAAATATTTGAAAGGAAAACTACTCTAACTGCCATATATGATACTTTTCCACCAAACATTTTCTGAAGACAAAGATAGAATATTTTTTGCAAGGGTTATAACTCAAAGCATGGAGATGAGGTGCTACAGAAGACTTCTGTGCATTTCCTATACCCAACACATCACCAACGTTGAAGTCCGACAGACCATCACACAAGCCATTGGACAACACGATGACCTGCTCACAGTGGTGAAGAAACGGAAACTCCGATGGTATGGCCACGTTACCAGATCATCAGGCCTTGCAAAGACCATTCTGCAAGGCACAGTGCAAGGAGGTAGAAGAAGGGGGAGACCGAAAAAGAGGTGGGAGGACAACATTCGAGAATGGACTGGTTTGACACTGAGCGAAGGCATGAGGGCTGCTGAGGACAGAGAAAGATGGAGTATGCTGGTTAAGCGATCATCTGTGGTGCCCCTACGACCTTCGGGTTATGGGACAGGATAGGATAGGATAACTCTGTCATTTTTTAAGCTACAGTTCTGATATTTTGAGAGAAGTTGCCCCCCTCTATGGCTGTTTAAACCATGGGAAAAACTCAATTTCGGTCAAAATGTCACTTAGAATAGTTTTCCTCTACAATACTGTGCAAAATAACCCCTTACCTAGGCACAAAAATGGTCCTTGATCTGTTGTAATCCCTTTTCGTTTGAGTGTAAACGGGAAAAAAAATGTAATGTAGATACTCAGTCCTTGTTCTGATCTGTGAATTTCTGCGCATTAGATCTATATTGCGTGGAATGTTGTAGTCTAGGTTCTGATTGTTCTGTCTGATTAATTAATTATTTTCCATGAAGTGACTGATGTTATTAAGCCAGTGGTGTGGGAGGTGAGAGGGTTGGGGGGTAGGAGGACACCTGATATAAATTAAATTCACACTATTAGTGAAACATTTTGTTATTGTGCTTTATTGTGATTAATTGATTGAATGACAGAGCTCTCTCTTCCCCAACCCCCAACCCCCCCCCTCTCTCTCTCTCTCTCTCTCTCTCTCTCTCACGATTACGGATTTACACAGTTTCGGATAAATGAAACAGTCTGTCATGCATATTTTAATTTTAAAATATCTGTCGTTGATTAAAAAATAATAAATTCCAGGGCAGAAAACGAACCTATGACATACACACATAAGCATAAAAGCACCTAATAAATGTCAATAAGTAAAAAAAACAAATGTTAAGGAATGTTAATAATAATGATGGTTAAAAGTTTGGTTTTTGCAAACGTTGCCATAAAAATGTCCTTTTGCAATGGCATAGGCTCAATAAGTTACCACGCACAGATCATTCATATAGCAGATGATGAAATATAGCCAGCCCGAGCAAAGGGAAATAATCCGTGAGAGCGTCTCGCATTTTTGTATAGGACATAATGGAAGTTCCCCCTCTTTCCGTAATAAGCTCTTTGATAGCACAAACAACTGCGGCCCTGACAAGGTTGAAGCCCTTTTGGAAAGACAGGATAATCAGTCTACACTCCAAGGTACGGTTGCTGCGCTCCCTTGTCATCTCCATCTTCCTATACTCTTGCGAAATATGGACCCTCACAGCAGACCTACAACGAAGAATACAAAGCATGGAGATGAGGTGCTGCTGGGCATTTTCAAACACAGCACTTCACCAATGACAAAGTCCGACAGACCATCACACCATTGGATAACACGATGGCTTGCTCACAGTGGTAAAGAAACGGAAACTCCGATGGTATGGCCACATTACCAGAGCATCAGGCCTTGCAAAGATAATCCTGCAAGGCACTGTGCAAGAGGCATAACAAGAGGGAGACAGAAAAAGAGTTGGGAAGACAACATTCGAGAATGGACTTGCTTGACATTGAGTGAAGCCATGAGGACTGCTGTTTACAGAGAAAGATGGAGAATGCTGGTTAAACGATCATCTGTGGTGCCCAAACGACTTTTGAGTTACGGGATTGGCTGGAAGCACTAAAGTTTACAAAATGGCAAGCCATACAAACCATAATTATAATAAGCCATACAAGCCATATAAACCTTCACTGCCTGTATATGTATTTTCTACTCCTCCCTCCCCTCTTTCCTCCCTTAGCTTTGTCAGTAGCGATCTGTTGTGGGAAATGGCGCTCGGAGATGCTATTATTACTATGCCTCATTTTTAAAACAGACATCCACGATTATAATTTTAACACGTATAATGTTGTTGGCTATTTATATTTTCTCCCAATTGCTGTAGATGCTCACGCGTGTGAAAAAGTGGGGAAGAGCGCTCGGAGCAAACTATGAGTTTCGTTGGGTAGGATGGGATGATTATTATTATTATTATTATTATTATTATTATTATTATTATTATTATTATTATTACTATTATTATTATTATTATTATTATTATTATTATTATTATTATTATATAAGCATATATTTATTATACAATATATATATATATATATATATATATATATATATATATATATATATATATATATATATATATATATATATATATATATATATATAAAATTAGTATATCATCAACCCAGCTGCTTGCACCTATATTTATATATTGTGTTTTTTATTATACAATTATGTTGTGTTCAAAGGAACAGAATAGAAAAAAATATAACGACCTTTCTTGATGTTTAATGCAACAGCTTGCTTCCCTTGGGTTGTTTTACTCCTTGGTCCTTAATTAATGGCTGCCGTGGGGTGCTAGCCATTATGAGATAATTTATTAGAAATTTTAACATTGTAAACGTTTTCCAAAGTTATTTTCTCGGTCAGCCTAAAGTGTTTTCAATTTGCGACTGGCTTCTTCCTAATGTGAACTTCTCAAGGGTGTCCTTCTCAAGGGTGTCCCATGCAGTTCATATAGACCACAGTGTAGTCTAATGAGAGCTTCGGTAAAGGTCTAAAAGCAAAAGAAGAACCAGGCTTTTGAACAGCGCACAAACCAGACTCATTGTCTGCTATATGCGAACACGCAGTGTCACAGGGCAGCCTGTGATGAAACCGGGTAGAAAGTGTGGGTGGGGAGTTAATGAGTTGGGGTAGTAACTGCGCGCTGTCGTATGTTAGGTTATGCGTGGAAAGCGTGATTTAGAACAGCAGAGCTCGGCCAGCCAGTTTTGGAATTTGTTCACTGTAGTCAGAACACGTTTTGCAGAGTAACAGAGAAGACGTGCGGTCTTGTTTCTCTGGGTATTTTGTTCTGGAAGTAAGGGTGGGACAGTTGTTAACGTAAATAATAACTGGTTCTGAAAGAAAACCTAGTGGGAAATGTTACAGTGGTGGTAGCAAGCTCGAGTAAGAGTGTGAGCAAATAACTAAGTTTTGTGTTGTGGTAAGTTAGTGTAGAGGTTTTGTCCACTAACGGGAATTACTACGCACTGGAATACCTTACTTGGAGTACTGTGTAGGCAAGCAGTGGAAAGGGTTAGCTACAGGTACTTTTACATTCAAGCCGTGTGGGTAAGTGTGATGGTGTTATCTTCCTTTACTGTGCTAATGACCGATGGCCGGCTGTTGGGGTGTTGAACGATAGCTGTGCGTGAGGCTGGGGGGGGGGGGGGGAAGGATGGTTGCACTGAGGAGAGGCAGACGAAAGGAAGAGTGTGACTGAAGGAGGGAGAATGAGGGAGGAGATGGGGGTGAAGTGTGATGAAGGTAGGATGGAAGTGGTTGCTGTTGTCGAGGTTGCGGTTGCTCAAGATGAATTATGTGTTTGATTACAAGTGACAGTAATAGTAGTCAAGGGAAGTGAAGTGGACAGCAGTGGCGCTTCCTCAAGATACAGGAATTAGTTAGTGTAGTAGGGGGGGAGAGTGTGAGGAGGGAGGGGGACAGAATCGGGTGTGTTACGTTGAAACTCGAATGGTAGTACGTCGGAAGCGCGCACGATAGATCTAATCGTTTCGTTTTGCAAAGTATTCAATGATGGAGTTTATTTACCTTTGAAATGAGTTTGCATTGTTGTTAGGAGAGGCTTTGTATAACGTTGATAATTTTTGTTGGTCGATATCGTTGTAGAATTTTTTGGACCCGCTTGTTTACTATCGATCGAAGTTTCGGGATAAATATCGAAGTATGGCGGAAGGAGAAGAAATATATATGACGTAAGTCAGTGATGACGATCTTTTAATTGATTGGCCGTAGTGCGTCATTTTAGTCTACTGGGTTCGAAATTTTTCGGGAAAAGAGAGAGAGATTATAAAATTGTGTGCCGCACTGTTGTTGAGAGATTGTTGTTGATAGTGAAGCTGGAAAGTAAATTTGAAAGTTGTTGAGTTGAGTTGAGAATTGTATGCAGTTGTTGATGTGTGCTGAATAAAAAGTGGAAAACTTCATACGTCGACTTTGTGACTTGTATGCTGATTGAGCAGGCTGTGTGAATAAACGAATCTGAGTTACACCTTATCAGGACTTCAGCATCGGGGCTGAATCAAATACTGATAAAGAAAAACACCATCATCAAACGGAGTGTAACATTTTGGGGGTCAAGCTGCGATTCACGCCATAGCCAAGGGTTCAACTGCTACAACAAGCGAGTCAACGTTACGAGGCAGTCATCGAGGGTAGCCGCCAACGAGTTGCGTCGAGAGGGGCCAACATACTGGGACTACACCACCGATAGGTTCGGGTTGACTGCAAGGGCGTGTAGTCGCTGAAGAGTTGCTTCGTGAGCGAACAACAGATCAGGACTACGTGGCTGCCGTAAGACTACGTCGAGGGACAGTCTCAGAGCTACATCACCAGTATTAGAGAGAGCGACGAGTGGACGTCGCGTCTACTTCAGCACAGGAGCGTATACATCAACACCAGCGTGGTGCAGCGTCGCATAAGACGAGGACCGCGGGGCCTGCTTCAGCGAAAGCGACTAGTGACAAGCATCAGCGCTACTGCAGAAAGCGTGCTGTTCTAGAACAGTCTAGAAAGGTACAGCACATTCAAGAAACTTTCCAGAAAAAAAAGAACTCTACAGTCAAGAACTTTCTAGAAAAAGAACTTTCCAGAAAAAGAACTTTCCAGAAGCATCAAGATGGCTGACTTCTGGCAGAAAGGGGTTGAACTAAATCTAAAAGGCAAACAGCTGACGGAGTACGTCAAATGCCAGGAGAGAATATTGCGTGAAGAAAGAGAAGAACAGCGAAGGCGCGAAGAAAGAGAATTAGAAGAGAAGCGTCTAGAAAAAGAAGAGCAGCGTCGCCGAGAAGAAAGAGAAGAGCGGCGTCAAGAAAGAGAAGAGCAGCGGCAAGAAAGAGAAGCTGAGCGTCAGCACCAACTAGAGTTGGCGCGCATCCAGCAACAGCAGCATGCGCCACAAGTTATCAGTGACAACACGGCTCCAAAATTGCCAGCTTTCGTCGACGGGAAGGACCAGATCGACAGCTATCTGGCGAGATTCGAAAGGTTCGCCGAAAGCTCCAACTGGCAACCTCGAGACTGGGCGATTCGACTAAGTGCACTTCTGACAGGGCAAGCGCTCGAAGTTTACACCAGACTGTCGAACGATGACGCCAAAAACTATGACGTCTTGAAAGAGGCCCTACTGCAGTGCTACAACTTTACAGAGAAGGGCTACCGTAAACGCTTCCGTGAATGCCGGCCTAAGTCAGACGAGACGCCAAAGCAATTTGTGGAGCGCCTGTCATCATATCTACACAAGTGGGTGGAATTATCAGGCGAAAGGAAGTCTTACGACAGTCTCCATGACCTGATCGTGAAGGAACAATTTCTCAATGCCTGTCACAAGGACCTAGCGACCCACTTAGAAGAACAAAAGCTGCAGACGCTTAAAGATGTGACTGAGGCTGCTGAAAGATATCTCATCGCTCATGGGAAAACCCTGGGGCCACCCAGCGCGACGAAACATTTTCAGAAGACTGCAAACCATGGGAACCAGATCCAAGGGAGCCAGACGAGCCAGAGACAGACGGACTCCACGCCTCCTCCCAGGGAAGGGCATTCAAGAGGCTGTTTCACCTGCAACGCTACAGACCACAGGGCGGCTAATTGTCCTCAAAACAAAAGTAGCGGACAGCGGAGCAGTACGGACAACGCAGCGGCGGGCAACCGGCAGAGGCGGTTCTCCAATCAACGGCAAACCAGTAGATCTGACCATCAAGTGTGCGGCGGGAGCGTCATTCTTCCGATTGAGACCACGCGCACAGCTACCCCTGCGGACGTGCAAGAGTGCATGACCGATGGCCAACTTCTCCTTGCCAACGGAAAATCCATCCCCGTCGTCGCCAGCGCAGCTGTGACCGTCCAGAACATGCCTGTTTCAAAGGGACGCGTCGGAAATCATGAAGTGACTGTCTTAAGAGACTCTGGCTGCAGTGGGGTCATCGTCAGAGAAGACCTAATCGCTAAAGAACAGTTCACTGGCGATTCAAAATGGACACTTATGGCCGACAGCAAATGTTTGAAAGCGCCAGTTGCGAAGATTCATGTCAACACCCCTTTCTACATAGGCGAAGTCGAAGCGGTTTGCCTGAAGAAGCCGCTGTATGATTTGATGATCGGGAATATCGACGGCGCGAGACGACCCGACGACCCCGATCCAGAGTGGAGTCCTGCCTCAATTCAACACGTCGAAGTTGTGGAGGAGGATCCATTACCATTCCCCGATGGAGACCTTACAGAGCTGCTACGGGACAATGTGGTTACTCCGGCTCAGCCCTCCCGACCAGAGATCGTCGGTGCTGTTACTACCAGGGCCCAGGCCAAGAGAGACAAGATGTCTACGCCACTGAAGGTCGCCGACAACTCCAAAGCTGCCATCGTGGACAGAGATAAGCTGATCCAGCTCCAGGAAGCTGATAGCACTTTAAACAAGTACAGGAACCGCCAAGACCACGTGACCAAAGGCAGTGGTACGGTCTATTTTGAGGTGAAGGCCAAGATCCTGTACCGAATCTTCCAGCACCCGAGGGTCAACGGAGGGAAACCACTACGTCAAGTCTTGGTACCGTTACCCCTAAGGCGCCAGGTGATGGAAGTAGCGCATGACTCAATCATGGGAGGTCACCTGGGTATCAAGAAGACGTCGGATAGAATCCAGGCGGTGTTCTACTGGCCAGGACTTCATGCGGACGTCAGCCGTTTCTGCCGATCATGTGACATTTGCCAGAAGACCATACCTCGAGGAAGGGTCCCGAAAGTGCCTATGCAGAGGATGCCTCTGATCGACCGACCTTTCAAGAGGGTGGCCTTAGACTTAATCGGCGAAATAAGACCTCCGAGTGAAGAAGGTCATCGGTGGGTACTGACTTTAGTGGACTATGCGACTCGGTACCCAGAAGCAGTGCCTCTGAAGAAGATTGACACTGAAACTGTTGCAGAGGCACTGGTGGACATGTTCAGTAGACTTGGAGTGCCTGAAGAAATTCTGACAGACCTCGGGACGCAGTTCGTCTCTGACTGCATGAAGGAGGTCAACAGACTGCTGAGCATCCGGCATTTGACTACGACACCCTACCATCCGATGTGCAACGGGCTTGTCGAAAAGTTCAATGCTACGTTGAAGTCCACCCTGAAGAAACTGTGCAGCGAGCAGCCCAGACAATGGCATCGTTACATCAACGCCTTACTGTTCGCCTACAGAGAAGTGCCGCAGGAGTCCACCGGCTTTTCTCCGTTCGAGCTGCTGTACGGAAGAACCATCCGAGGGCCGATGCACATCCTAAAAGAACTGTGGACGAAAGAAGTAGACACCCCAGAGGTGAAGAACAGCTACCAGTACGTGTTTGAGCTACGGGAGAAGCTTGAGCAGACTCTCGATATAGCCAGAGAAAACCTGAAGAAGTCCCAGGACTGTGGAAAGCACTACTATGACCGTAGGGCTGTGAACAGGAAGTGTAAACCTGGCAACAAAGTGCTGGTGCTGCTACCTACCGATCATAATAAGTTGCTGATGCAGTGGAAAGGCCCGTACGAAGTGGAGACCGTGGTGGGGATCAACGACTACAAGGTGAAGGTCGGTCAGCATTCCAAGATATACCACGCCAACCTCCTTAAGCTGTACGTGGAAAGGCCATCAGAGACTGTGCACGCAGCCACAGCAGCTGTGACCGACAACAGCTTTGACAGCGAAGAACTGTTGGAACTGGGAGACTTCCACAGCAAAGAAGGCATCGATGATGTTAAGCTAGGACCAAGCTTGACGGAAGGTCAAAAGATGGAGCTCAAGGACCTTATGGGCGAGTTTCCCCACAACTTCAGCGATGTCCCTGGCTCTACAACTTTGGTCGAACACGAAGTCCACCTCACTTCTAATATCCCTGTTCGATCCAAGCCCTTCCCGATCCCTTTCAAAGCCCGTGAATCCTTGAAGAAAGACATCGATGAGATGCTGAAGATGGGCATCATCAGGGAGTCCAGTTCCCCCTACGCGTCCCCTGTCGTGGTCGTGAAAAAGAAGGACGGGAGCGACCGAGTATGCATCGACTACAGGAAGGTTAATAAGATCACCGTCTTCGACCCTGAGCCGATGCCTACCGCAGCAGACCTCTTCCGCCAATTATCGGGGAGTAAAATCTTCTCGAAGATTGACCTCAGCAAAGGTTATTGGCAAGTCCCCGTGCGTCAACAGGACATACCAAAGACTGCTTTTATAACCCCTGATGGGACGTACGAGTGCCTAAGGATGCCCTTTGGCATGGTCAACAGCGGAGCTACCCTGAAGAGAGGGATGAAGAAGATGCTCAGAGGGATGGACAATGTCGTGTGTTACTGGGACGACCTGCTAGTCCACACTCGCACCTGGGAAGAGCATCTGCAGACCTTGAGGGAGCTGTTTCAACGTCTCACAGAAGCTAACCTGACCGTGAGACCCAGTAAGTGCATTCTGGGGACTGACAACGTCGACTTTATCGGCCATTCGTTGAAAGAAGGACAAAAGGGGCTTCTGCTAGAAAACGTCACCAAAATTCTGAACGCTCCACGTCCCCAAACAAAGAAGCAAGTACGATCTTTCCTGGGGTTGGCTGGATATTACAGGGAGTTTGTACCAAACTACTCCGCCATCACAGCACCCTTGTCGGACCTGGTGCGGAAAGGCTGTCCAAACCAAGTGCAGTGGGGACCGTCTCAGGAGAAGGCATACCAGACTGTGCGCGACCTCCTTTCGAAGGATCCGGTGCTACGACTGCCTGACACTTCCAAAGAATTCGTCTTAAGAACAGACGCAGCGGACGAAGGCATCGGCGCCATACTGATGCAAGAACACGAAGGGAAACTATTTCCGGTCAGTTACGCCAGCAAGAAGCTGTCCAGGGCTGAGAAAAATTACTCGACCATGGAGAAAGAGTGCCTTGCCATCATATGGGGAATCCGGAAGTTCGAACTGTACCTTCAAGGAGTGAAGTTCGTGTTACAGACTGATCACAAGCCGCTAACTTACTTGAACTCTGCCAAGTTTGTGAACAGTCGAATCATGAGATGGGCTATGTACTTGCAGAACTTTAACATGCGAGTAGAATCTATCAAAGGATCAGACAATGTTGGTGCGGACTTCCTCAGCAGAGTGTGTGAGTAAAGAACATTGACTGTGTGGATGAACTGTGAACATTGACAATATCCAGATAGACTTGCGGATGGAAGAACATTGACTCTGTGTGAATGAGCTGAGAACATTGACAGTGTTCAGACAGTCTGAAATAAGTTTTAATTCTGAACTTTGTTTGTGCATTACGTTTCAACGTTGTTGAAAGAAATTGGGTAAATTTCTTCTTGAGTGGGGGGTTATGTTACGTTGAAACGCGAATGGTAGTACGTCGGAAGCGCGCACGATAGATCTAATCGTTTCGTTTTGCAAAGTATTCAATGATGGAGTTTATTTACCTTTGATTTGAGTTTGCATTGTTGTTAGGAGAGGCTTTGTATAACGTTGATAATTTTTGTTGGTCGATATCGTTGTAGAATTTTCTGGACCCGCTTGTTTACTATCGATCGAAGTTTCGGGATAAATATCGAAGTATGGCGGAAGGAGAAGAAATATATATGACGTAAGTCAGTGATGACGATCTTTTAATTGATTGGCCGTAGTGCGTCATTTTAGTCTACTGGGTTCGAAATTTTTCGGGAAAAGAGAGAGAGATTATAAAATTGTGTGCCGCACTGTTGTTGAGAGATTGTTGTTGATAGTGAAGCTGGAAAGTAAATTTGAAAGTTGTTGAGTTGAGTTGAGAATTGTATGCAGTTGTTGATGTGTGCTGAATAAAAAGTGGAAAACTTCATACGTCGACTTTGTGACTTGTATGCTGATTGAGCAGGCTGTGTGAATAAACGAATCTGAGTTACACCTTATCAGGACTTCAGCATCGGGGCTGAATCAAATACTGATAAAGAAAAACACCATCATCAAACGGAGTGTAACAGGGTGGACATGACATTAACAATACGACAAGCATGTTGCAGGTTCGAAAGTTCGTCGTATTCATCAGTTCGTCACTGGGTAACGCGGATCAACGTTGACCAGCGTCGCGCGACAACGACGACGACATTTGGTCGTGTGGACCCAGCATCATCATAACCACCCGTTCGTCCACGTCCGCGTTTGTGTACATCTTCATTGTTCCACAACCCCACCTTTCCCGCGGTGGTTGTGACGTCTGTGTACGGAACCTGGCCTCGACGTCACAGTGTTAGCCGACTGGAGGAGTCAGGCTGGGAGGCGTCGACGGTGGCAGGGCTGCCGCAACTACAGCGTCATCATCATCATCATCATCGTCAGCGGTGGGAGGGAGTGGCGACACCACTACGCCTGGATTCCATAGCGACAGTCCTGTGACAGCTACGAGGAGGGGCAGATACTTTCACGGAGACATCAACGGGGACGCCCTACTATCAGGTCGGCTTTTTCCTTGTTGTCCCCCTCTTGATACTCGACCCCCCCTGTGTTCGGACATTTGCAGTGCACAGTCGATACTTAGACGTGGTTGATTAGCAACCCTCGTTCATCTGACATTCCATTTCATTGTCCATCGACCCATTGATTGTTCCATTACCATTTTTCTCGTTTCATGTGTAAATGTTGTATGTGTATGAGTGTGTGGTATGAATGAATAAATAGCTTGAAAGTTGTATATATATTCGTTGTGTTTTCATCCCTTCACGTCTGCGGGAAACCGTCATTCTTTCTGGGTTGTCTGCGTGTGGAAGTTGTCTGTTTGTGGCGTCTGCCCGGAGAGAGTCGTGGCGGTGACATATGGTGGAGATGCAGGGTATGTGTGAGTGTGCCCAGACGTGAAGTTGTCTTGTGATTGTCCTGTGGTGTCCGAGTGTGTGAGGCGTGATTCGGTGAGAGTGTGCACCCCAGCGGGTGGTTGGAGGGAGTCAGGTCGCTGTTTAGCGGAGGCTCACAGCCGGCCTGGGTTCGACTACACGTGAGGGAAGGGGCCATCGCACTCTCTATCCGGTTCGCTACCTCGCGGGCCAGTTTCCACTGTTTGAGTGGGAGGAGGTGGGTGATAGAGAGGGAAGATAGTTTAGGTAGGTAAATTAGTATCTTAGGCTAGGCTAGGTTAGGTAAGGTTCGTAGGGTTGTTGACTTGTTGTTGTTGGTTGTTGTTGCTTTCCTTGTAAGCAGGATGGCATCGATCGAGGAGGCTGAAGGAGTGTCACCGATCGCGGCTCGTACGCGTTCTCGCGTGGGTGTCACGATGGACGAGCGCACGACGGCAGCGGCTGATACGGGAGTCACCGATCTACCTTCTGCGATCGAGCAGCGGAGATCGCCGGTCAGGTCATCGCGTCGTGGGTCAGCAGACGAGGAGTTGACGACGTTTGAAGCCAGAGACACAGTGAGTGATCCTTTTCTGACGGGATTTGGCGCGACTGGCGGGATGTCAGCAGGCACCGACTTCTATGGAGACCAGGATCGTCTGAGCAATACAATACAAGGTTATTGCTTTAGGTCCAGCGGACTCTTCCGAGCCAAATCAGGACCAGAGAGACGTTATCTTAAAATATTATAAAATGATTCAAGTCTTAATAAACGAGCCTGTTACTCTTAAATACACAAACAAACTTTCACATGACACCTCTTTAAGAGACTTCTTTAAAACTGATGTATTCAAAATATATTCTCTTTCTTCAATCAAATCACTAAATTCAGTCCTAATAAAATCCAAACTAAACAAAACATGTCGATACGATTTATATGCGATAAAACAAACCAACATCATGTAAAAATTGAAACAGATGTTGACCATTACATACTTTAAAAATCTCTTTGAAAGGTATGGAACCAAAATATGTTTCCCTTTCCTCAATCAAATCAGCACACTCAGACATGAAATGTCGAACGGAAAAGGATTGATCACATGCAAAGCACCATGGTGGTTCTTCTCCTTTTAAAAGGAAACTGTGGGTGACATTCGAGACCAATCCCTACCGTTCGATCTACAAGGTCGAGGCGGCACCGACGCCGAGGACAGGACCGTTCGCGGACGAGACGCCGATGGAGAGGATCTTGAGGCTCGCCAAGCGCGAAGGACTGAAGGGTCAGGCAGCGTTAGACTACGCGATAGACCAAGCGGCTAGGGAGGAAGACGCAAACCGGAGAGAGCGGGCGAGCCGGGAAGACGCCGAGTTGAGGGTCAGGGAAGAGGACGCAAACCGACGAGAGAGAGAGAGAGAGAGAGAGGGAGATGGCGCACGAGCTAGCGATGGCGCAACTTAGGTTGCAGGGCGGCGCCGGGAACCGCAGGAATCATCAACCCGAGTTCGAGACGGTCAAACTCAGGTTACCTTTCTTCGAGGATAAGGACGACCTAGAGACCTACTTGTGTCAGTTTGAGCGATTCGCCAAGGCTCAAGACTGGAAGAAGGACACATGGGCTATTCGCTTGGGGACCTTGCTGAAGGAGAAAGCGAGGGAAGTCTACGTTGGCTTGAACGAGGACGACTCTGCCGACTACGAGATCCTGAAGGCAGCGTTGTTGGTGCGTTTCAACCTGACGGCCGAGACGTATCGGAAGAAATTTCGCCAGCTACGGAGGGAGCCACCAGAGACTTTCAAACAGTATCTGCGGAAGTCAGAGTTGTTCCTGGAGCGCTGGATGGGACTAGCGAACAAGAAGGCCACGTATGGAGATTTACTGGACTTAGTGCTGATGGAGCAGATGGTTAACGGTTTGACACCAGAACTGGTCACGTTCGTGCGCGAACGCAACCCAGCAACGGTGGAGGAGGCCGCGACATTAGCACAGCAGTACGTCGACGCCAGGGCGGGAACCAACCTACGTTTCCCACCACGTCAACCCTTTACACCCAGGGATAGGAGCGAGGGTCGCAAGCCAGCGGGACCACGACCCAACTCGCCTGACAAGCGGGAATGCTACAGTTGCGGACAGAAAGGGCATCTGAAGCGGGATTGTCCGAAACGCAGCGAGCGAAGTGGAGGGGCGTTGCGCATCTTGAAGGAGGCAGGCAAGAGGGGAGATCCTCGGTTCCAGAGCCAAGTGGTAGTGGAAGGTGTTCCGCTGACGGCCGTGAGGGACACGGGAGCTGACCTGATTTGCCTGCGGAAAGGAGAGGTTGCCAACCTTGTCTACACGGGACGCACGCGGCTCGTCGGATTCGCCATTCGCCAGTTATCCAAGTCACTGCCAACAGCGTGGGTGCAGTTTGAGTCACCGTTCTATACCGGGAGAGTGGAGGTAGTGGTGGTACCAGACTTAACCTACCCAGTGGTGATCGGCAACTGGGCGAGGACGAAACAGCAGCGTGATACAGCACTGCCAGTGTTCGCCGAGGGGGACGCGGAGTGTTGCGCTGTGCAGACCAGAGCCCAAGCAGCCCAAGAGCAAGTCGCTACGGAACCATTGGTGGTCGGACCAAGCAAGAACATCGTCGCAACGCCGGAAGAGATTCGCCAACTGCAGATGGGAGACGACGAGCTTGCGAAAGTACGACAGCTAGCAGACCGGAAGGCAGGAAAGGAGAAACGAGGAAAGGGGCAAGTGGCATTTGTCTGGAAGCAGGGCCTGTTGTACCGCGAGTACACAGGACAGGACAAAGTGGATCGCAGTCAGTTGGTGGTACCAACCAAGCTTCAGTCGGAGGTGCTACGCATGGGACACGACACGCCTATGGCTGAACACCGAGGAGCCAAGGGGACCCTGGATCGAGTGTGGGCCGAGTACTACTGGCCAGGGATGTGCCGTGACGTGAGGAGGTTTTGTGCTTCATGCGACGCATGCCAGCGAACGACGCCAAAGGGGAGAGCCAGGAAGGTACCAGTGCAGAGAGTCGGCAAGAATAGGAGGTTGAAGCGTTACATAGTACGCAGAGTAGAACCAGAGACAACGGTGGCCGTCGTGTTGGACCAAGCTGGAACAGAGGGAACGACAGATATCAGCTACCAGGGCACCGTACCACTGATACCGCTACGAGCGGGCGAAGGGCCAGTGGACATACAGATCGACACGGAGCTATCTGCGCTACATGGGAGAGCACTGCCGCTGACCAACCTGGACGAGTGCGAGGTGGTGGCGACCGACGACGACCCCATTCGTGTACATCAGCATCCGCTACCATTTTTACAGAAGGAAGTCGCCAAGGGTGAAGTGGAACCGATGCTGGAGTTGGGGGTTACCGAGTCTTGTTCATCGCCGTACAGCGCACCGATCGTGCGGGTAAGGAAGAAGGGAGAGGCCAACAGGAGGGATGAATGCCAGAAAGCTTTCGATGACTTGGAGAGAGTGCTGACCAGTGAGCCAGTGGTCAAGTTACCGAACCTGGACAAGGAGTTCATCCTGAGGACAGACGCATCTGAGCAAGGGCTAGGAGCTGCATTGATGCAAGAAACCGGTGAGGGAGTGCAACCAGTGGGGTTTGCCAGCAAGAAGCTGTTGCCAGCGGAGCGGAATTACTCCACCATCGAGAAGGAGTGTTTGGCAGTCGTGTGGGCGGTACAACGGTTTGAACCGTATTTGTTTGGACGGCACTTTTGGCTGGAGACAGACCATCGACCGCTGCAGTACCTGCAGAGAACGCACCTCAACAGTGCCAGACTCACCCGGTGGGCTATGCAGCTGCAGGCCTACGTCTTCACAGTTCGACGGATTCCAGGGAGAGACAACATAGAAGCGGATTTCCTCAGCAGATCTGACCCTGTGGAAGATTAAGTTTTGAACTCTCCGTAGGTTCGTCTTGGGAGGGGGTGTGTCACAGGGCAGCCTGTGATGAAACCGGGTAGAAAGTGTGGGTGGAGAGTTAATGAGTTGGGGTAGTAACTGCGCACTGTCGTATGTTAGGTTATGCGTGGAAAGCGTGATTTAGAACAGCAGAGCTCGGCCAGCCAGTTTTGGAATTTGTTCACTGTAGTCAGAACACGTTTTGCAGAGTAACAGAGAAGACGTGCGGTCTTGTTTCTCTGGGTATTTTGTTCTGGAAGTAAGGGTGGGACAGTTGTTAACGTAAATAATAACTGGTTCTGAAAGAAAACCTAGTGGGAAATGTTACAGTGGTGGTAGCAAGCTCGAGTAAGGGTGTGAGCAAATAACTAAGTTTTGTGTTGTGGTAAGTTAGTGTAGAGGTTTTGTCCACTAACGGGAATTACTACGCACTGGAATACCTTACTTGGAGTACTGTGTAGGCAAGCAGTGGAAAGGGTTAGCTACAGGTACTTTTACATTCGAGCCGTGTGGGTAAGTGTGATGGTGTTATCTTCCTTTACTGTGCTAATGACCGATGGCCGGCTGTTGGGGTGTTGAACGATAGCTGTGCGTGAGGCTGGGGGGGGGGGGGGAAGGATGGTTGCACTGAGGAGAGGCAGACGAAAGGAAGAGTGTGACTGAAGGAGGGAGAATGAGGGAGGAGAATGGGGGTGAAGTGTGATGAAGGTAGGATGGAAGTGGTTGCTGTTGTCGAGGTTGCGGTTGCTCAAGATGAATTATGTGTTTGATTACAAGTGACAGTAATAGTAGTCAAGGGAAGTGAAGTGGACAGCAGTGGCGCTTCCTCAAGATACAGGAATTAGTTAGTGTAGTAGGGGGGGAGAGTGTGAGGAGGGAGGGGGACAGAATCAGGTGTGTTACGTTGAAACGCGAATGGTAGTACGTCGGAAGCGCGCACGATAGATCTAATCGTTTCGTTTTGCAAAGTATTCAATGATGGAGTTTATTTACCTTTGAATTGAGTTTGCATTGTTGTTAGGAGAGGCTTTGTATAACGTTGATAATTTTTGTTGGTCGATATCGTTGTAGAATTTTCTGGACCTGCTTGTTTACTATCGATCGAAGTTTCGGGATAAATATCGAAGTATGGCGGAAGGAGAAGAAATATATATGACGTAAGTCAGTGATGACGATCTTTTAATTGATTGGCCGTAGTGCGTCATTTTAGTCTACTGGGTTCGAAATTTTTCGGGAAAAGAGAGAGAGATTATAAAATTGTGTGCCACACTGTTGTTGAGAGATTGTTGTTGATAGTGAAGCTGGAAAGTAAATTTGAAAGTTGTTGAGTTGAGTTGAGAATTGTATGCAGTTGTTGATGTGTGCTGAATAAAAAGTGGAAAACTTCATACGTCGACTTTGTGACTTGTATGCTGATTGAGCAGGCTGTGTGAATAAACGAATCTGAGTTACACCTTATCAGGACTTCAGCATCGGGGCTGAATCAAATACTGATAAAGAAAAACACCATCATCAAACGGAGTGTAACATTTTGGGGGTCAAGCCGCGATTCACGCCATAGCCAAGGGTTCAACTGCTACAACAAGCGAGTCAACGTTACGAGAGGCAGTCATCGAGGGTAGCCGCCAACGAGTTGCGTCGAGAGGGGCCAACATACTGGGACTACACCACCGATAGGTTCGGGTTGACTGCAAGGGCGTGTAGTCGCTGAAGAGTTGCTTCGTGAGCGAACAACAGATCAGGACTACGTGGCTGCAGTAAGACTACGTCGAGGGACAGTCTCAGAGCTACATCACCAGTATCAGAGAGAGCGACGAGTGGACGTCGCGTCTACTTCAGCACAGGAGCGTATACATCAACACCAGCGTGGTGCAGCGTCGCATAAGACGAGGACCGCGGGGCCTGCGTCAGCGAAAGCGACTAGTGACAAGCATCAGCGCTACTGCAGAAAGCGTGCTGTTCTAGAACAGTCTAGAAAGGTACAGCACATTCAAGAACTTTCCAGAAAAAAAAGAACTCTACAGTCAAGAACTTTCTAGAAAAAGAACTTTCCAGAAAAAGAACTTTCCAGAAGCATCAAGATGGCTGACTTCTGGCAGAAAGGGGTTGAACTAAATCTAAAAGGCAAACAGCTGACGGAGTACGTCAAATGCCAGGAGAGAATATTGCGTGAAGAAAGAGAAGAACAGCGAAGGCGCGAAGAAAGAGAATTAGAAGAGAAGCGTCTAGAAAAAGAAGAGCAGCGTCGCCGAGAAGAAAGAGAAGAGCGGCGTCAAGAAAGAGAAGAGCAGCGGCAAGAAAGAGAAGCTGAGCGTCAGCACCAACTAGAGTTGGCGCGCATCCAGCAACAGCAGCATGCGCCACAAGTTATCAGTGACAACACGGCTCCAAAATTGCCAGCTTTCGTCGACGGGAAGGACCAGATCGACAGCTATCTGGCGAGATTCGAAAGGTTCGCCGAAAGCTCCAACTGGCAACCTCGAGACTGGGCGATTCGACTAAGTGCACTTCTGACAGGGCAAGCGCTCGAAGTTTACACCAGACTGTCGAACGATGACGCCAAAAACTATGACGTCTTGAAAGAGGCCCTACTGCAGTGCTACAACTTTACAGAGAAGGGCTACCGTAAACGCTTCCGTGAATGCCGGCCTAAGTCAGACGAGACGCCAAAGCAATTTGTGGAGCGCCTGTCATCATATCTACACAAGTGGGTGGAATTATCAGGCGAAAGGAAGTCTTACGACAGTCTCCATGACCTGATCGTGAAGGAACAATTTCTCAATGCCTGTCACAAGGACCTAGCGACCCACTTAGAAGAACAAAAGCTGCAGACGCTTAAAGATGTGACTGAGGCTGCTGAAAGATATCTCATCGCTCATGGGAAAACCCTGGGGCCACCCAGCGCGACGAAACATTTTCAGAAGACTGCAAACCATGGGAACCAGATCCAAGGGAGCCAGACGAGCCAGAGACAGACGGACTCCACGCCTCCTCCCAGGGAAGGGCATTCAAGAGGCTGTTTCACCTGCAACGCTACAGACCACAGGGCGGCTAATTGTCCTCAAAACAAAAGTAGCGGACAGCGGAGCAGTACGGACAACGCAGCGGCGGGCAACTGGCAGAGGCGGTTCTCCAATCAACGGCAAACCAGTAGATCTGACCATCAAGTGTGCGGCGGGAGCGTCATTCTTCCGAGTGAGACCAAGCGCACAGCTACCCCTGCGGACGTGCAAGAGTGCATGACCGATGGCCAACTTCTCCTTGCCAACGGAAAATCCATCCCCGTCGTCGCCAGCGCAGCTGTGACCGTCCAGAACATGCCTGTTTCAAAGGGACGCGTCGGAAATCATGAAGTGACTGTCTTAAGAGACTCTGGCTGCAGTGGGGTCATCGTCAGAGAAGACCTAATCGCTAAAGAACAGTTCACTGGCGATTCAAAATGGACACTTATGGCCGACAGCAAATGTTTGAAAGCGCCAGTTGCGAAGATTCATGTCAACACCCCTTTCTACATAGGCGAAGTCGAAGCGGTTTGCCTGAAGAAGCCGCTGTATGATTTGATGATCGGGAATATCGACGGCGCGAGACGACCCGACGACCCCGATCCAGAGTGGAGTCCTGCCTCAATTCAACACGTCGAAGTTGTGGAGGAGGATCCATTACCATTTCCCGATGGAGACCTTACAGAACTGCTACGGGACAATGTGGTTACTCCGGCTCAGCCCTCCCGACCTGAGATCGTCGGTGCTGTTACTACCAGGGCCCAGGCCAAGAGAGACAAGATGTCTACGCCACTGAAGGTCGCCGACAACTCCAAAGCTGCCATCGTGGACAGAGATAAGCTGATCCAGCTCCAGGAAGCTGATAGCACTTTAAACAAGTACAGGAACCGCCAAGACCACGTGACCAAAGGCAGTGGTACGGTCTATTTTGAGGTGAAGGCCAAGATCCTGTACCGAATCTTCCAGCACCCGAGGGTCAACGGAGGGAAACCACTACGTCAAGTCTTGGTACCGTTACCCCTAAGGCGCCAGGTGATGGAAGTAGCGCATGACTCAATCATGGGAGGTCACCTGGGTATCAAGAAGACGTCGGATAGAATCCAGGCGGTGTTCTACTGGCCAGGACTTCATGCGGACGTCAGCCGTTTCTGCCGATCATGTGACATTTGCCAGAAGACCATACCTCGAGGAAGGGTCCCGAAAGTGCCTATGCAGAGGATGCCTCTGATCGACCGACCTTTCAAGAGGGTGGCCTTAGACTTAATCGGCGAAATAAGACCTCCGAGTGAAGAAGGTCATCGGTGGGTACTGACTTTAGTGGACTATGCGACTCGGTACCCAGAAGCAGTGCCTCTGAAGAAGATTGACACTGAAACTGTTGCAGAGGCACTGGTGGACATGTTCAGTAGACTTGGAGTGCCTGAAGAAATTCTGACAGACCTCGGGACGCAGTTCGTCTCTGACTGCATGAAGGAGGTCAACAGACTGCTGAGCATCCGGCATTTGACTACGACACCCTACCATCCGATGTGCAACGGGCTTGTCGAAAAGTTCAATGCTACGTTGAAGTCCACCCTGAAGAAACTGTGCAGCGAGCAGCCCAGACAATGGCATCGTTACATCAACGCCTTACTGTTCGCCTACAGAGAAGTGCCGCAGGAGTCCACCGGCTTTTCTCCGTTCGAGCTGCTGTACGGAAGAACCATCCGAGGGCCGATGCACATCCTAAAAGAACTGTGGACGAAAGAAGTAGACACCCCAGAGGTGAAGAACAGCTACCAGTACGTGTTTGAGCTACGGGAGAAGCTTGAGCAGACTCTCGATATAGCCAGAGAAAACCTGAAGAAGTCCCAGGACTGTGGAAAGCACTACTATGACCGTAGGGCTGTGAACAGGAAGTTTAAACCTGGCAACAAAGTGCTGGTGCTGCTACCTACCGATCATAATAAGTTGCTGATGCAGTGGAAAGGCCCGTACGAAGTGGAGACCGTGGTGGGGATCAACGACTACAAGGTGAAGGTCGGTCAGCATTCCAAGATATACCACGCCAACCTCCTTAAGCTGTACGTGGAAAGGCCATCAGAGACTGTGCACGCAGCCACAGCAGCTGTGACCGACAACAGCTTTGACAGCGAAGAACTGTTGGAACTGGGAGACTTCCACAGCAAAGAAGGCATCGATGATGTTAAGCTAGGACCAAGCTTGACGGAAGGTCAAAAGATGGAGCTCAAGGACCTTATGGGCGAGTTTCCCCACAACTTCAGCGATGTCCCTGGCTCTACAACTTTGGTCGAACACGAAGTCCACCTCACTTCTAATATCCCTGTTCGATCCAAGCCCTTCCCGATCCCTTTCAAAGCCCGTGAATCCTTGAAGAAAGACATCGATGAGATGCTGAAGATGGGCATCATCAGGGAGTCCAGTTCCCCCTACGCGTCCCCTGTCGTGGTCGTGAAAAAGAAGGACGGGAGCGACCGAGTATGCATCGACTACAGGAAGGTTAATAAGATCACCGTCTTCGACCCTGAGCCGATGCCTACCGCAGCAGACCTCTTCCGCCAATTATCGGGGAGTAAAATCTTCTCGAAGATTGACCTCAGCAAAGGTTATTGGCAAGTCCCCGTGCGTCAACAGGACATACCAAAGACTGCTTTTATAACCCCTGATGGGACGTACGAGTGCCTAAGGATGCCCTTTGGCATGGTCAACAGCGGAGCTACCCTGAAGAGAGGGATGAAGAAGATGCTCAGAGGGATGGACAATGTCGTGTGTTACTGGGACGACCTGCTAGTCCACACTCGCACCTGGGAAGAGCATCTGCAGACCTTGAGGGAGCTGTTTCAACGTCTCACAGAAGCTAACCTGACCGTGAGACCCAGTAAGTGCATTCTGGGGACTGACAACGTCGACTTTATCGGCCATTCGTTGAAAGAAGGACAAAAGGGGCTTCTGCTAGAAAACGTCACCAAAATTCTGAACGCTCCACGTCCCCAAACAAAGAAGCAAGTACGATCTTTCCTGGGGTTGGCTGGATATTACAGGGAGTTTGTACCAAACTACTCCGCCATCACAGCACCCTTGTCGGACCTGGTGCGGAAAGGCTGTCCAAACCAAGTGCAGTGGGGACCGTCTCAGGAGAAGGCATACCAGACTGTGCGCGACCTCCTTTCGAAGGATCCGGTGCTACGACTGCCTTACACTTCCAAAGAATTCGTCTTAAGAACAGACGCAGCGGACGAAGGCATCGGCGCCATACTGATGCAAGAACACGAAGGGAAACTATTTCCGGTCAGTTACGCCAGCAAGAAGCTGTCCAGGGCTGAGAAAAATTACTCGACCATGGAGAAAGAGTGCCTTGCCATCATATGGGGAATCCGGAAGTTCGAACTGTACCTTCAAGGAGTGAAGTTCGTGTTACAGACTGATCACAAGCCGCTAACTTACTTGAACTCTGCCAAGTTTGTGAACAGTCGAATCATGAGATGGGCTATGTACTTGCAGAACTTTAACATGCGAGTAGAATCTATCAAAGGATCAGACAATGTTGGTGCGGACTTCCTCAGCAGAGTGTGTGAGTAAAGAACATTGACTGTGTGGATGAACTGTGAACATTGACAATATCCAGATAGACTTGCGGATGGAAGAACATTGACTCTGTGTGAATGAGCTGAGAACATTGACAGTGTTCAGACAGTCTGAAATAAGTTTTAATTCTGAACTTTGTTTGTGCATTACGTTTCAACGTTGTTGAAAGAAATTGGGTAAATTTCTTCTTGAGTGGGGGGTTATGTTACGTTGAAACGCGAATGGTAGTACGTCGGAAGCGCGCACGATAGATCTAATCGTTTCGTTTTGCAAAGTATTCAATGATGGAGTTTATTTACCTTTGATTTGAGTTTGCATTGTTGTTAGGAGAGGCTTTGTATAACGTTGATAATTTTTGTTGGTCGATATCGTTGTAGAATTTTCTGGACCCGCTTGTTTACTATCGATCGAAGTTTCGGGATAAATATCGAAGTATGGCGGAAGGAGAAGAAATATATATGACGTAAGTCAGTGATGACGATCTTTTAATTGATTGGCCGTAGTGCGTCATTTTAGTCTACTGGGTTCGAAATTTTTCGGGAAAAGAGAGAGAGATTATAAAATTGTGTGCCGCACTGTTGTTGAGAGATTGTTGTTGATAGTGAAGCTGGAAAGTAAATTTGAAAGTTGTTGAGTTGAGTTGACAATTGTATGCAGTTGTTGATGTGTGCTGAATAAAAAGTGGAAAACTTCATACGTCGACTTTGTGACTTGTATGCTGATTGAGCAGGCTGTGTGAATAAACGAATCTGAGTTACACCTTATCAGGACTTCAGCATCGGGGCTGAATCAAATACTGATAAAGAAAAACACCATCATCAAACGGAGTGTAACAGGGTGGACATGACATTAACAATACGACAAGCATGTTGCAGGTTCGAAGTTCGTCGTATTCATCAGTTCGTCACTGGGTAACGCGGATCAACGTTGACCAGCGTCGCGCGACAACGACGACGACATTTGGTCGTGTGGACCTAGCATCATCATAACCACCCGTTCGTCCACGTCCGCGTTTGTGTACATCTTCATTGTTCCACAACCCCACCTTTCCCGCGGTGGTTGTGACATCTGTGTACGGAACCTGGCCTCGACGTCACAGTGTTAGCCGACTGGAGGAGTCAGGCTGGGAGGCGTCGACGGTGGCAGGGCTGCCGCAACTACAGCGTCATCATCATCATCGTCAGCGGTGGGAGGGAGTGGCGACACCACTACGCCTGGATTCCATAGCGACAGTCCTGTGACAGCTACGAGGAGGGGCAGATACTTTCACGGAGACATCAACGGGGACGCCCTACTATCAGGTCGGCTTTTTCCTTGTTGTCCCCCTCTTGATACTCGACCCCCCCCCCTGTGTTCGGACATTTGCAGTGCACAGTCGATACTTAGACGTGGTTGATTAGCAACCCTCGTTCATCTGACATTCCATTTCATTGTCCATCGACCCATTGATTGTTCCATTACCATTTTTCTCGTTTCATGTGTAAATGTTGTATGTGTATGAGTGTGTGGTATCAATGAATAAATAGCTTGCAAGTTGTATATATATTCGTTGTGTTTTCATCCCTTCACGTCTGCGGGAAACCGTCATTCTTTCTGGGTTGTCTGCGTGTGGAAGTTGTCTGTTTGTGGCGTCTGCCCGGAGAGAGTCGTGGCGGTGACACGCAGTCATGCTCAAACTTTCAGTTATATCAGAAACATTCAACAACTCACACAGTTAGTTTATGAATGAGAAGACAGCGACGAAGTTTAGAATGATAGTTAAATGATAATATGAATTATTGGTCTTACATTCATAACCTAATTATATTGTTACATTATGATGTTTTTGTAATACAGTTATTTTATTATCCTATCATATCCTAACCCGTAACTCGAAGGTCGTTGGGGCACCACAGAGGATCGTTTAACCAGCGTACTCAGTCTTTCTCTGTCCTCAGCAACTCTCATGGCTTAGCTCCGTGTCGCCAGTCCATTTTCGAATATTGTCATCCCACCTCTTTTTCTGTCTCCATCTTCTTCTGCCTCCTTGCACCATGCCCTGCAGGATGGTCTATGAAAGGCCTGATACTCTGCTGACGTGGCCATACCAAAAGAGTTTCCATTTCTTCACCACCGTGAGCATGTCATTGTGTTGTCCAAGGGCTTGTGTGATGGTCTGTCGGACTTCGTTGCTGATGAATTGTTGGGTGTAGGAAATGCCCAGAAGTCTTCTGTAGCACCTCATTTCCATGCTTTGTATTATTCGTTGTGTACCTGCTGTGAGGGTCCATGTTTCGCAATCATTTTGGTCTTTTCTGCACTTATTTCCATCCGTAGGTTCCGGAGATAGTGTCAAACCTCTGTACCAGCAGTTCTTGTTCCTCTCCAGCCAATCCATCAATGTCATCCGCAAAACGTAGGTTGGAGATTGCTCTACCCTCTATGCTGACTATGCCTTCGTAGTCTGCAAAGGGCATCTGACATGATGCACTCTAGCAAGATGTTGAAGAGTGTTGGAGAGTGTAGGCATCCTTGACGCACACCGATTGTTGAAGAACCAGTTCTTGATGGCGCTGTTGTGGAGGACTGCAATAGCAGTCTTGTCATATAAGCTTTTGATGACTTCAATAATTTTAGAGCTGATGTTGTACTATCTCATGGTTGCCCATGGAGCTGCATGCCAGACTGACTGGTCTGTATTTTGTTATACTAATTGTTTTTGTTACAAGCCCCAAGGGCAAGATGTAAAAAAAAAAACACCCCCAAAGCTTACTCTTTTACCTTTGTTAAATAAAATTGTTATCTTATCTTATCTTAGAGTCAGTTTTTATTTTAAAGAAATTGCTGGTTTGTTTCTTTGGTGTGTGTGGGTGTGTGTGTGTGAGTGTGTGCATGTAGGTGAGGATGTTTACACGGCGTTATTGGGACAAACTAGTGCAAGTTTACATACGTTCTTTGGACAGACCTCCTTGTTGGGACGTCCATTTAATGATCCGTGAAGGTTAGGGTAAGGGTTAGGGTTAGGGTTAGAACACTTTAAAGTACGTAAAAAAGGGGTCGTAGCACGACCCATTGTCCACAGAACGTATGTGGCGATAGAGGAAAGTCCAAATGACGGTGTCTGCGCAAGTATGTGTGTGTTTGTGTGTGTGTGTTGGGAGATATAAGGTACTTTGGTAGTAGTTTTGATTAGGTATACACTTTATAGGTCTTATTATTTATGCGTAAGTGTTAGTTATGTGGTTATGGAGTAGTGGGAAATGTAAGTGTGGGATTTATTATAAATGTTGATTTGGGGTGATTCTGTTTTGATTATGGATTCAAAGTGATTGAGAACATCGTAATTCAGTTAGTTTTAAAATGTTAGTTTTATTATTATACTTTGTCTCTTTATCTCTCTTTCCTCCTCTTTCCTCCTCCCTTCTTTCTGTTTTTCTCTACATATGTGTGTGTGTGTATGTGTGTGTGTACAAAACAGTGAACATCTACATAACTTGTATTGACATGCCTACTTGTTTTGACGTCAGAACAATGATCCGTTAGGGTTAGGGGTGGGTTAGGGTCAGAGTTAGGGTTTGGGTTAGGGTTTGGGTTAGGGTTCGAACACTGCAAAGTACTTAAAAATGGGGTCGAAATATGACCCATTGTCAGCACAACGTATGTGGCGTTTCGGGAAAGTCATGATAATACTGTGTAACCTCGGCTGCGTGTGTGTGTGTGTGTGTGTGTGTGTGTGTGTGTGTGTATGTGGGCATGTAGAAACGACGTTACAGTGACACACTCGTGGAACTCCACATGATTTCTTTTGACTTTTTTGGAAGGCTGCCCTATTTTGACGTCAAAATAGAGTTCCGGCATAGATACAGCTGTTTTAGGGTTAGGGTAAGGGTTAGGGTTAGGGTTTGGGTTAGGGGTTAGGGTTAGGGTTAGGGACAGGTTCAAAAATTTGAAAATGTCAAAATAATGTCACGAAAATGAAAAGTGTGTCACAATAATCCCTGTTTTTTTCACAACAGTCATCATAATGTCGTTTTTACAAAAAATGTGTGTGTGTGTGTGTGTGTGGTAGTGTGTGGTGGGTTTTATAATAGAGTTGTGTTCAAGTTCACTTGCTAATCTGTGGTGTTTTGTGAAATATAATCATACATTCTGTTATTAGGTAAAACGCTTTGTACATTATCACACTGACATTGTAATGCCCTGAAGAAGGTTATTAAAAACCAAGAATTTGGTAAGTCAAATTCAGTGGATAACTTTTTGTCGTTTTCAAAGTGTTTTATGTTTTTGTGTTATTCTGCTTTAAAAGGTGGGAAAAGGGTGATAATTCCGATCCTATGCGATCAAAACGGAGGAAGGCAACATACTCGGAAGTAAATGAGAAAGTTTGGGATTGGTTTTTGGATGCTAGAAGAAAGTTTTTTATTGACTTTAGTTTGAAATTTCCAATTTTATTTCTATTTTTATTATTAAATGCAATGTGCTGGACTCAGTACACAAACAGTTTTACTGAGTGTATGTGTGGTGTGTTGTAAACAATACACAGTTGAGTTTATTTCTTTAATAACAGAAAAAGATGTAGTGAAAGGTAAACTCTCTACCCCCCTAGACCCTTCTCTATAAAGACCGATTTTTGTCAACATTTTCAAGGTCGTTGTAGAGAGGTTCCACTGTAGCCATATTGAAGCGCAGTACAGTACTCGACGTCACATCCGGAAATAGGCATTTGCCAGCTAATGGCAGGTGTGAAAATCTTTGTAAATTAAGTTTTAATTAAATTAAAAATCGTACGGGTATTTAACAAAAACAAAATAACTACTGTTTGATTATGTGACTCAAACACGTTTATTTAACCACATATCGCCGATGTCTAGGGTAGGCCTTTAACTTAGAAGACAAACGTACGACTTTGTGGTGGTGTGGCGCAAGCAGCTGGGGTCTTGAGAAAAAGAGAGCAAAATTAAAAAAATGAAAAACGAAACGAACTAATGAAGAAGGCATTGAGCTATTAAACATGAGGGAATACATGAGTTTAATTAAACAACTATTAAAAACAAACAAACAAAAAACCACGCTCGGCCTGCCAACTGATGTCTTTCCCCCCCCCCCCCCCCACCCCCTCCCCCTACTCACCTCCCAAAACACACACACACACACACACACACACACACACACAAAATACACACAAAAATAATACTGAATGCTACGGGGTGGCCTTGTGGCGCAGTGGATAAGTCGCCGGTTTCCTATGCCGAAGGTCGCGGGTTCGATTCCCGCAAGGGGCGAACGTATGTGACTTAGGTTCGAGCCTATTGAGGTCACCGAGGGTTTTCTCCGGGCGCTCCGGTTTCCTCCCTCCCTTTAAAAATGGTTCAGAACGCAGTCAATGTAAAAATTTCAAAAATAAAAAATCGAATTTCTTTCCGTCTTCCAATAACGATCTCCCTGCCTTTACACCACCTGTTTGAGTGATTGGTGTGTATTTGGTGTGTGTGAGGGTGGATGAGACAGGTGAGCGTGTATGTTGGTATAGATCGCCGCGCTTTGAGCCTGATTGATTTCTGGAAAGGCGCGTATATAGTATCCTGTATTATTATTATTATTATTATTATTATTATTATTATTATTATTATTATTATTATTATTATTATTATTTATATGCGCGCTTTTTCCCAAATCACCAATCACTCAAAGCGCGGCGATCTGTTCTAACATACCCGCTCCCATTTTTCACCCACTCTAACACACACACAACAAACAAACATCTATCCCTCAAACATGTGGTATAAAGGCAGGGAGACGGCTGTTAGAAGACGGAAAGGAAATAGAATTTTTCATTTTTGACATTTTTATATTTCCACACATGAAGCATGATCTCAGCGCAGAGAAAACCTCGTCTTAAAGATAATTATGAGTGTCTGCTTGGTTAAACGTAAGTTAGCTTCTAATTACTGTGTTTATGTTTATGATGTATTGATCAACGGAATTATTTGCACTACACTGACCTTCAAGGAACATGTCCCTGGACTGCTCCTCCATCTGTGTCTTAGCATCATCTGTATAGTACACCATGTTGCATTCGTACACCCCCGAATCCCAGCAGCCGGCCATTTTAATGACGATGGAAATTTTCGCGAGGTTCCCCAATTCAGGCAGTTGGCCGCTAACTGAATAATTCGTAGACCCGGCCTCGTGTGTAGCATGTCTGTGATCCTCATCCGTTGCTACACACATTCCAATAAAAGTATGCAGGAAAACAAAGGTTCAAACCATTAATGTAATGGACTGAATTCAGGACATTTGAAATCCAAACTAGAAGAGCAAAGCCCATATGACCAGTGTTCCCTCCACACACAAAAAATGAGAGTCCTTGGGACTCCCAGGCATACAATTTTAAGAGTCCTTGTGCAAATTTTGAGAGTCCCCAAATCGGAAAAAAGAAATGTAAAAACAAGTCCAAGCCTCACTTTTGTTCTTTTTTTTTTTTTGACTCTGTTAAAGCGTCACATTAGTTATTATAATTATATAAAACCAAAAAATTAAAACATGTATTAAATGTTTATTTAAGCCTGAGTCGCTTGGTTGCTGCAAACTTCAGTGAATGGATTGCTTGGAGGAAGTTTACAATGCGCGCGCATGCGATTTTTTTAGGACGACAATTCCCGACACAATCTTTAATCGTCTGCAATGGCAGTCTCAGTTGGGTTCTGATTCTGATTATGCCGTGAATTAGTTCGCCACTTGTTGGTCGTATTTATGACTTCAGTGATTCGAAAAAATGTGTGCGTCCACAGGACGCACACGTGCAAATTTTTCTGCGTCATTTTTCATATTTTGTGCGTAATTGACGCACTACTGTGCGTACGTAATCGGGAACACTGCATATGACTCACATGCTCATTATGGAACTCGCAAAATGAGTGCCCAATGAGTGCCCAGAAGGAAAAAAAACCACGGTGGCATTAAAATGAAAATATCGATTTTTATCTTTATATGCTCATGACCTTGAGATGACCTTGACCTCCGGATCAAAATACACTTATGTACTATCAAATAAAGTACAGCAAGAGTATTATGCCCCAAAAGGGGTGACCTTGGGGTGACCTTGACCTTCAGTGACCTTGACCTTTGAATGACCTTGACCTTCATTGACCTTGGCCTTGGGATGACATTGACCCTCACGTGATCTTAACCCTCACGTGACCTCTCATGCATGTCTGATCACATAGCCCAATGTGGTTGCATACAATGGATTAAAAAAACAATCATTCCTGTGTACAATGACTTATGTTTGTATGTTTTTGCAAGTCCTAAAATTACCTTGACTGTCAAGATCAACGCGAAAACGGAAGATCAATTTATCATCTCTAAATACAAAAACGTTTGGACGTTTTGTCTCTCAGAGTTTAGGCTGAAGGTCACTTCAAAGTACCTATATTAACTGACTTTGAACAGCTACAGTGACCATAATTTTGGAGTGAGGTTGGCCCAATTTGCAAAGAAGAGCAATGTCAGGAAATAGAGAACAGTCTAAACAAGAACAACAGCAAGAATTCCTACAAGACGGTGAAGCGGCTGACAAGTGTAAAACAGCACAAGGTCTCCACGATCCAAAGCAAGTCTGGCATATGCCTTACAGAAGAACAAGAAGTCTTGGATAGATGGCCAGAGTACTCATATATGCTCTGACCTTTACAACCACACACCAAACTGGGACCCATCAGTTCTAGCATGTCCCCAGAACAGAGAAGAGGAGAAAAAAAAACAATTCTCCGAGCTGAAGTCTAGGGAGCAGTGCAATCATTAAATAAGAGGAAGTCAGCGGGAGTGAACAACATACCCGCGGAATTCCTGCAAGCCGGAGGGGAAGCGATGATTGACGCCCTCAACATTATCTGTAACAAGATCTGGCAGAGTGGAGAGTGTTATCGCTCTTCCCAAAACAGGTAAACTTCAGGAGTATGAAAATTACCGCATCATCAGCCTCATCAACCATCCCAGCAAGGTCCTCCTGAAAATAATACTCAACAGGTTGAAACCCCAAGCTGAACAAATCATAGCTGAAGAACAAGCAGGATTCAGGGTAGGGCGAAGTTCCAGTGAACTAATTTCAACCTCAGAATAATCTGCGAGAAATACATACAGCACCAACAACATCTATATGTGTGTTTGTAGATTTCAAGAAAGCGTTTGACCGAGTCTGGCATGCAACTCTATGGGCAACCTTGAGAGTGTACAACATCAACCCTAAAATTATTTAATTATTGAAGACATCAAAAGCCTGTTATGACAAGGCTACCAGTGCAGTCCTCCACAACAGCGCCATCGGGGAACTGGTTCAGAACAACAATCGGTGTGCGTCAGGGATGCCTACTCTCTCCTACACTCTTTAACACCTTCCTAGAGCGCATCATGTCCGATGCCCTTGCAGATCACGAAAACACAGTCAGCATAGGGGGTAGAGCAATCTCCGTTTTGAGGATGAAATTGATGGATTGGCTGGAGAGGAACAAGAACTTGAACAGTTTATACAGAGGCTTCACACCACCTCCAGAGCCTGTGGAATGGAAATAAGTGCAGAAAAAACCGAAATGATGACCAGCAACACCAAAGACATCAACATGGACATCACCGTTTAAGGCCAATGCCTCAACACAGTGCATAGCTTCAAATATTTAGGAGCCCTTGTATCAGACAATGCGTCCCGACAGGAAGTCCTCTTCAGGATCGCACAAACAAATGCTGCCCTGAAAAAGTTGAAGCCCATTTGGAAATACAAGATCATCAGTCTACATTCCAAGGTAAGGTTGCTGCACTCCCTTGTCATCTACATCTTCCTATACTCTTGCGAAACATGGATCCTCACGGCAGATCTACAATGAAGAATACAAAGCATGGAGATGAGGTGCCACAGAAGACTCCTGGGCATTTCCTATATCCAGCACATCACCAACAACGAAGTCCGACTGACCCTCACACTATCCATTGGACAACATGATGATATGCTCACAGCGGTGAATAAACGGAACCTCCTATGGTATGGCCACTTCACCAGAGCATCAGACCTTGCAAAAACCATCCTGCAAGGCATGGTGCAAGAAGGAAGAAGAAGAGGGAGACAGAAATTGAGGTGGGAGGACAACATTTCAGAATGGACTGGTTTGACACTGAACGAAGCCATGAGGGTTGCTGAGTACAGAGAAAGATGGAGTACGCTGGTTAAGCGATCATCTGTGATGCCCCAACGATCTTTGAGTTACAGAATAGGATAGGATTTGATAGGATAGATGTCTCATGGATATATATCATGCTTCAAAGAATCATAAGCAGTATTAATAATCTAGTTCTAAAACATAGAATGTTCATTCTATAACATAGAATGTTCATTCTATGAGCAACTAGGTCATTCTATGTCAAACGAGACTCGGACGAATAAATGGACATGTGGCGCCCCCATGCACGCGCGCGAAAACTGAAGAAATGGCTGACATACCAAGCGTTCTGAGGGCTTTATCAGACATCATACCGGGATTTCGCGAACAAGCATTTAGGTTTCTTGATGCAGTACACGAAACTATGGTATATTGAATGACGTCATCGTGTTACGTAATCATGGTGACGTCAATTTTTCTTTCTTTCTTTCTAATCCTATTTTCCCCCAAACCTACTGGAGGGATTAGGTTCAAGTTTGTATACTCTTAGACATCACACCACAGCAGCACATCTTCACATTGCAGCTGACCTCACATATCATGACATCTGTCAATCACATCACATAATCTAATCATCCCACCCATCACATTTGTGGCGCAATGTGGTGTGATTTAGAGTAATGTGGTGTGGTGATGTGATGTGGTAATGTGTATGTATGTATCTACAACACAGTTCTATTGGTGCAGTGTGATGTAGAGTGATGTGGTGTGGTGATGGGATGTGGCAATGTGTATTTATCTGCAATACAGTCCCATGCCATAAAATGTTCTCAATTCCTTGACAGTGCCCCAGTTTTTACTATTTTTAAAAAAAGTGTATATATTGATTTCATTCTATAACATAGAATGAATGCTATGACATAACATGAATTCTATGACATAGAATGAATTCTATAACATAGAATGAATTCTATGACAGAATGAATTCTATAACAGAGAATAAATTCTATGACATAGAATGTTTTCTATGACATGAAATTCATTCTATGACATATAATCAATTCTATAACATAGAATACATTCTATGTTACAGAATGAATTCTATGTCATAGAATTCATTCTATGCTGTAGAATGAATTCTATGACATAGAATTCATTCTATGCTAAAGAATTCATTCTATGTTATAGAATTCATTCTATGCTATAGAATTCATTCTGTTATAGAATGAATTCTATGTCATAGAATTCATTCTATGTTATAGAATTCATTCTATGTTATAGAATTCATTCTATTTTATAGAATTCATTCTATGCCGATAGAATTAATTCTATGTCATAGAATGAATTCTATTTCATAGAATTTATTCTATGTTACAGAATTCATTCTATGCTATATAATTCATTCTATGCTATACAATTCATGTTTATTATAGAATTCATTCTATGTTAGACAATTTATTCTATGCAGTATGCACATAGAATTCATTTTATGTCATAGAATTTATTCCATGTTAAATAATTCATTTTATGTTAAAGAATTCATTCTATGCACATAGAATTCATTCTATGCTATAGAATTTATTCTATGTTACCTAATCCATTCTATGTTAAAAAATTTCATTCTATGTTATTGAACCTAACTCTAAGCATACAATTGCATTCTATAATATAGAATTGTATTACATGCATAGAATTTTATTTTATATTATAGAATGTTATTCTATACATAGAATTGTATTATGCACATATAATTTTTTTCAATATAAAGAATTGCATTCTTTAATATAGAATGTTATTTTATACATAGAATGTTTTCTTTGCATAGAATTTTATACTGTATTATAGAATTTTATTCTATGACAAACTAATTTATTTCCTTTTTAATAAATTCAATTTGAAATAAAGAATACTTTTTGTGTGCATAGAATGCTTTCTATGTGCGCACAGAATTTATTCTATGTATAGAATGATTACATAGAATAAATGGACACATGGAGCCCCATAGTTTTAACCTGTTGAGTATTATTTTTAGGACTTTACTTTAGCCGAGTGTAAACTATGTCAACGAAACCGACTTTTAAAGTATTTCAATACGCTAACCTTCGTTGTCATTGTATTTTTAAAGGCATTTTTGCATAGACACGGAAATAGAATTTTCTGCTCTAAAAGTGGTCGTTTTATGTGGAATGTCAATGTGGTAATCTTCTGCATTTAGTTGTTTTCATAACTAAGCTTTGTGTTAACGTAAACTAGAACCATGGCTGTGACTTTAATATTTAACTGGATTTGACCGTTTGTAGCTATTCTTCCTGCACTATAAGCTGACAAAGTGCACCGCTTTTCGAGTGTATACATTTTGTAATAAAACGTGCTGATAATTTAAATCCCACTGACAGTGTAAGTTCACCATGTGAAGTTACTTAGTACAAAGCTTAAAGAACTTTCTGGTGATGTGATCAGTATTTCTGGCTTCCTTTTTGGCTTTGGTTGCTGGCCTCTGTAATTGCAGTAAATTAACAAAACGTGCATGCTAGTTCTGGCCACAGGTACCTAATTGTTGCCGGCTCCTTACAGATCTTCACTGTGCGCTATCAAGTCAGGAGTTTAGCCGCACTTTGTTACCGCGTGTACACTTTAATTGTCTTTATTATGTTTTGTTTTTGTCCTCGTTTGTTTGTTTTGTTGTGCTTTTTTCCTTTCTTTCTGTAAGTCAACAACCTAAAAAGAAGAGCATGGGCCTTCAAGGCCTTTGAGAAACAAGGCAAAACAATTTCACTTGTTAATGACTGTCATGAACCGAGCAGTTTACCCTGCCCATTGACTGTTTAGCTTTGTGTAGTAATTGTAACAGTAGAGAGTTAGTATATTACACAGCAGCAATTAAATTACACAGTAAACCACACACAGCGAGCGAGCCACCCACATCGCAGTGAGTCAGCACTTGAGTTTTGAATCGGACCGTTTTAACCAATCAGAGCAGGCTCAGTGGGTAGAGCAGTTCTGACTGTGTCAAATCCTCACACAGTTTGAATCATTACCATTTTTCTATCTATGTCTGTACCCCAACCTTAACACAGAACGAGCTAAACAAATAAATTTATTAAAGTAATTCATAGGGTGACCTACTAGCAGTTCCCACCGAATAAACGTGAGGGTCCATAATTCCATTGTGCAGAGCCCATAAACCCCACGTGACACTTTAATTGGCGAGCCTAGCTAGGATCTGTGTATAATAGGAATTGGGTATAACCGGATCTAAGTACAATAAAATTAGATAACAGTAGGAGTAGTAGAATAACTTAGAATAGTGGTAACAAGGACTAATCAGTTGGGTGCACTATTCTTTATTTAAAAACTTGTTTGCTTCAATTATTTTTGTGCCTGTATGTTGCATTGTTCTTTTGCAGGTTTTGCTTAAATAACTGTTGTATGCCATTTGACTCTTGTTTTATTCTATTATCGATTGCGAATTTTATTGTCTTTGCATTGTTGTTATTGACTTGCAATATTGCTAGTGTTTTGGTATATTCCACGTGATTCAGAGGTTGTTCATAGACACGTTTGGCAATGTCGGACCCAGTGGCCTTGAGATTGCGTTTCAAGGAATTGGGAGAAGCTTTACACTTAGCAGGGGGAGACCTAATTGCGTATATCAATGCAGAGGTAGAGAAACAGGAGGCTAAGGCAGAGAGAGCAGCAGAGAGAGAGGCAAAGAAGTTAGAAGCGGAGAGAGAGCAAAAGAAATTAGAACTAGAGCAAAAGAAATTAGAGGCAGAGAGAGAAACGAGGAAATTAGAGCTAGAAGCAGAACAGAAGAAGGTAGCAGCAGAGAGAGATGCAGAAGTTAGGAGATGGGATTATGAGCGGGCAGAAAAAGAAAAAGAGAGGGAAGAAAAGGAAAAAGAAAGACAACATGAGTTAGAGCTAAGAAGATTGGGATCAGGAGCTTCAAGTTCTTCCTCAACCCCTCCCCACTCAGATCAGCTAGAGGTAGCATCCAACCCTGTACAAGGAATGGCATTTCCACTGGGAACATTCAATGAGAGAGAAGAAGGTCTAGATCTCTATCTGACTAGGTTTGAGCGTCTAGCAACAGAGTACAAACTAGATCCCACTCATTGGTCTTTTAAGCCTAGTCAAGGGCTTAGAGGAAAGGCTTATGACATCTACAGTAAGCTACCGACTGACAGAGTGACTGACTATCACAAGGTAAAAGAGGCACTCCTAACGGGATTCGAACTGACAGGAGAATGCTATCGGCAAAAATTCCGCACCAATCGGAGAGTGAAAGGAGAGAGCTATGCGCAGTTCGCGGATCGGTTGTCCACAATGCTGGATAAGTGGATTAGCCAGTCAGCCACGGCTAAGACGTATGATGGACTGACAGAACTGTTAGTATGGGAACAGCTACGGGAAACCATGACCCCCGAGCTGAGAACATTCTCAGTAGAGCAGGGCGCGGAAAGACTGGAAGATCTGGTCAAGGTCGCAGATAGGTACGTGGCCGCCCACGGAGAAGCCAAGAGCTTCAGGCGAGACCTAAAGCCTAACGGGAAAGAGGCACAGAAACGAAGCCCTAACCGGGAAGAGCGCACCGCGAATAAGCCGAATAACCCCAGACCTGGGCAAAATAAAGGACCCAACACGGAATTCGGGAAAAGAGGTCCCGCAGAACAGAGACGGTATTGTTCGTTCTGCAACAGAAACACTCACTCCACCGCAGAATGTTTCAAGTTGGCCGCACAACGTAGGGAAGAGCGCGAAAGCCGGCCAGCGCACAGAGTTCTAACTCAAAGCAGCGGTAACAAGCCACACACGATCGGAGATCACCCATCGGTGACAGACACGGTCAAGGTCAACGGAACAGAAGCGAACTGTCTGTATGACACAGGTCTATCATACGACGCGATAGTTAGCGAATCTCTTGTATCGCGCGCGGACTTGACAGACCAGACAGTCGACTTACAAGGAGCAGACTTGACGAAACCGACGACTACTTGCCCAATAGCTTGGATCGAAGTAGAGAGTAGGTACGTCACAGGAAGAATCCAAGCAGCTGTTTTACAGAAACCCCTGTATGATCTAGTGCTAGGTTGTAGGTATGTGTTCTTAGGCACGCCCCCTAAAACTGTAGAGATAGCTGCAGTGCAAACCAGGGCCCAGGCTAAAACCCAACCACCCCAGCCCGAGTTCGCTCCGAACCCAGGACTCGAAGAGATCAAAACAGCACAGAAAGAAGACACCTCGATAGCGAAGTGCTTCCAGAAGCTACCCAAGGCGCACACACCCCCGCACAAGGGAGACTTCTACATGGAAGAGGGAGTTCTACATCGACAAGGAGATGGAGATCACACCCAACTAGTACTACCAGCCACCCTTCGAGCCCAAGTACTAGAACTAGGCCACAGCATGCCACTCAGCGGACACATGGGAATTGGAGCCACAGTGCAAAGAATCAGCGCACACTACTATTGGCCAGGAATCACGGAGGATGTCAAGCGCTACGTGAAATCTTGCCACCAATGTCAACGATATTCCCCGCGACATCACACCGTACCAGTTACCTTAGGACCATCGGTAGTAGTCGGCGTGCCATTCCAGCAAGTCTCAGTAGACATAGTAGGACCACTGCCCATGACCAAGAAGCGGAACAGATTTCTACTCACACTCGTCGACGCATGTACGATGTGGTGCGAAGCAGTCCCGTTGCCAGCGATCGACACCAAGAAGATTGCAGATGCACTCATCGCCATCTTTACCAGAGTCGGATTCCCGGACAGCATTAGAACGGACAACGGATCTCAGTTCACCGGCCGCCTGATGCAAGACGTGTTCGAGTTGATACAAGTTCATCACATTCGCACACCACCATACCACCCAGCCAGCAACGGACAAGTAGAAAGACTGAATGGAACCCTTCTCACCATACTCAGGAAAGTCGCCGACGACAATCCAGAAGCGTGGGACACCTACGTGAATGCGGCACTGTTCGCATACCGAGAAACACCCCATGCAGCCACAGGCTACACCCCGTCAACATTGCTATTCGGCAGACCTCTAGCAGGACCGCTAGAAGCCCTACGCAGAAGTTGGACGGAAGCCAAGATAGACGACACACCAAGAGGTGCCACCAAGTACGTCGCAGACCTGCAGGAAACCCTCAAAGCAACGTGGAAGAAAGCTGGTGAAGCACTGAAGAAGGCAAGAGCCCGTCAGGCGAAGTACTTCAACCGCCACGCTAAGGACAGAGAACTGCAAGTCGGCGATCAAGTGCTACTCTTACTTCCAAGTGGAACCAACAAGCTGGACATCGCTTGGAGAGGACCGTACCGGGTGACTGCCAAGAAATCCAAGACAGTCTACCAAATAGAGGTAAACGGGAGAACCCGATACCACCACATTAATCTCCTCAAGAAGTATACGGACCGACCAGCGACCCCCGGCACACACACATGGATGGCCATCGCCATCGCGGAAGAAGCTCATCCACAACTACAACAGCACCGCCGTACCACTGACAATTGGAACCCGGAAAATCGCCCCGGACAAAGTAGTATGGACAGCCCAATGCGAGACAGCATTCCAAACACTCAAGGACAGAATGACATCGGCGCCAGTACTCCACCTACCCGATTTGACTCAGCCATTCGTTCTTCGCACCGACGCAAGCGACTTAGGCCTCGGAGCAGTACTGCTACAGCGCGACCCCAAGAATGCAGAGACGCTATTCCCTGTCGCCTACGCCAGCAGAAAATTGAGACCCGCCGAGACCCACTACGCCACGTCGGAGAAAGAATGTCTTGGACTAGTCTGGGCCATACAGAAGTTTCAACTCTACCTGTATGGGACCCACTTCACAGTTCAGGTGGACCACCAACCACTATCGTTCCTGGCAGCCTCCAAGTCTTTGAACTCTCGCCTGATGAGATGGGCACTCACCCTTCAGGCATACTCATTCCAAATCGAGTACATCCCCGGCAAAGAGAACCACGGAGCCGACTACCTCAGTCGCCATCTCGTGGAGGACATAGCAGCTGTCGCCCACCCAACACAACTAAGGGCCACAGCACCAGAATTCGTCCCCGCCCAGTAATACCCTGTCACTAGTGTCCATAGCTACCTGGCACAGCATTGCAGCTCAGGTAGAG
The DNA here is from genome assembly GCA_036898135.1 of Oncomelania hupensis. Classification (NCBI taxonomy): domain Eukaryota; kingdom Metazoa; phylum Mollusca; class Gastropoda; order Littorinimorpha; family Pomatiopsidae; genus Oncomelania; species Oncomelania hupensis. Next base: position 44,820,205 of record CM072514.1, on the reverse strand, counting down.
CAACTTAACTAGTGTGTAAATAGGACCCTAGGATAGTGCAGTGTTAAACTAGGCTCTGTAGTAGAAAAAGGTCGAATCCAGTAGTCATCGCCTTTTTTCAGTTGAGGGAGCCTGTCATGATCCGAGCAGTTTACCCTGCCCATTGACTGTTTAGCTTTGTGTAGTAATTGTAACAGTAGAGAGTTAGTATATTACACAGCAGCAATTAAATTACACAGTAAACCACACACAGCGAGCGAGCCACCCACATCGCAGTGAGTCAGCACTTGAGTTTTGAATCGGACCGTTTTAACCAATCAGAGCAGGCTCAGTGGGTAGAGCAGTTCTGACTGTGTCAAATCCTCACACAGTTTGAATCAGTCGTGTGTGAGACGAGGTAGAATCAACATCTCCACAGCTAGAGAAATCTCTACACTCATAGACCAGGAAGCAGGACTTAGAAATCTTAGAATTCTATCAAGTCATCACGGGCCTGAACTTGTCAAACAGGTAAATGAACACACTTCTGTTTCATCGTGATATATTTGTATTATTGTTGAAATTATGTTTGAAGAATTTGCTATGCATAAATGTGAATTATTAATCCGAATTTGCGGGACCACGTGGAAGAGCCTACCACGAGGTGAAACACGACCGGTTGCGCCGCCATGTTGTATCCCGTACGGAACCACTGTTGTTTAACTTATATGTATGTTTGCAGACCAATGGCTGTACCACTGAATGTTTATATTATTAATTCTGGATGTGTATAGTTAGACACGATTGATATTTATGTATGTATAGGAATTTAGAGTGAGATTCCAGTGGAACCCGGAAGTAGCAGAATGTTCGTCGCTTATGTATAGAGATGTGGAGCTATCACTGAGGGCTACTTGGCTTTCAGTGAGACGCTCTGCACAAACCGATTATTCAGGGTTGTGCAGAATTTCGTCTCTTATATTACAGACGAGCAGGCGAGCTATCCCGAGCTATCCCGAGCTATCCTGTGCACCCCACTCCACAGAAACGACTAGTTGGTTGAGGAGACCCTACCGCACAAGACGGAAAGAGATACCCGAAGAACCACCCTGTCAGACCCCACAGCGTGGCAAGGGAACCCAACTACACAACGACACAGGTGGACCAGAAGCTACCTCACAGAAGGACTTCGAACACCCCACACATGAGTTAAGTGCATAAGGCGAAGGTGCACTTAAACTGATCATAACAGGACCACAGTAGTCCAACTCTTCAGAAACTGTAAAACGGACCACAGTAGTCCAAATCTACATGAAATATAATAGCAAGTGCCCGAGGAAGAAAAACAGCTGCCTATACTAGACTATCAGCGATCGAACTATTAGCAGTGAAAAAGACTTTTTAAGTTAGATTAGTACTTAGAGAATCTTGTATAGAGTAGAAGAAATAAATGTGTGATTTTAACTGTTATTAAGTGGCTGGTCTACATATGATTCATAGCCGTGTGAAAGCTAGTGTGACAGTATTCTTTTACCATTTTTCTATCTATGTCTGTACCCCAACCTTAACACAGAACGAGCTAAACAAATAAATTTATTAAAGTAATTCATAGGGTGACCTACTAGAAGTTCCCACCGAATAAACGTGAGGGTCCATAATTCCATTGTGCAGAGCCCATAAACCCCACGTGACAATGACATTACATTACATTACATAATTGTTGCTTTAGGTCCAGCGGACTCTTCCGAGCCAAATCAGGACCGGACAACCCCTAATCCGCATAAAAGATCTGCTGAAACAACCCTAGTGGGAAAACTGAATGCCCTCCACCAGCCAGTCACTTTACAATAAAGACATCCCACGCAGGGGACGGCTGAAGCTTCACCCCAACTTATCGAACCCCCGTTTACAAAAACAAAATAGAATACAAACATCATTATAAATTATCAACAAAACACATACATATAAAATGCCTACATTGCTAAATAATAACATCATAGGAAGCCCTAGTGACCACCTGGCAGAAAGCGTCCAATATTCCCAAGCTGATCCAACAGACCTCATACACAAACAAGGAGTCTTGTCCCGGAAGAGTTTTCAAGAAAAAAGGTAGGAGACTGGTCTAGCGAAGAAGACGATAGTATAGCAGATTGATAGAACAGAGCAGGAATGAGAAAGAGCAAATGAGAAAGACAGCGACAGTGGGAATTTAAAGCACAAAATTTCCAGAAAGTGGGGATCCTATTTATACTGAAACCCCCGGCACCCCAACGGGGGGGGGGGGGTACTTGTTAATGAAAGAGCAGCAGATAAAAGCTTCACTCATGCTGCTGGCCACCCCCACCCCCACTTCCCCCTCTCAACAAAAAAGGATGGAAAAGCAGTTTACACCTTCCCCTTGATTGTTTCCCCAAATGTATTTATTATTTTATTTTTTAAAGAGAGAAATATATTGCATACACTACTGTGAGAAAAAAAAGAGACTAGTGTATAAGGATTATTTTATATTACTATAACTTTTTTAAAAACAATAATTTTGCATGCATGATTGTGTTTCTTTCTTGGTGACGCGTTTGTTAATTGTCTTTGTTCAGTCTACTCTGTACCTATCTGTACAATAATGAAGGAGTCGCTTGGTCGGTGTGCCCTGTTGTGTGAGTGACATTTGTTGTGGTCATTTTTCAATATACCGTACCAGCATGACTGGATTGCTTGGTAAGTGTGCCATGTTGAGTTACATTGACATTTATAGTGGCTATTGTTCAATGTACCCTATTATTATGATTGAATCGCTTGATCAGTATGCCGTGTTGCGTAACAATTACACTTATGGTGGTGTTTTATTTGGTGCATCCCTATCAGCATAATGACTGAATTGCTAGGCCAGATGTGCCATTGTGTAACAGTGACACTCAGGTGTCTTAGTGTCATTGGGAACATGGGATTACCTGCCTAGGACAAACAAATAGTGGTGAGTGGCATGCATTTCATTTGCTTGTTATAAATCCCATTGCTCTTTTTTTCTGGGACTTTTCCTACACGCACTAGGTTATATAGAAAAAAACAAACATTTTACATGCATTGCACAGGCATGCCTAAGATGTGTTATTAAATGTTGCATCTCTTCCCTCCCACCTCCTCTCTCTCTCCCCTCTCTCTCTGTGTCTATAAAGTCAATGCATGTCTGTATGTGTGTTGTTTTGTTCTGTCTTGTAAATCGGGTAATATGGAGTGTAATATATGAAATAAGGCTTTCCCAGAAGGCCTCGTTTCCTAATACACTCCATTTAATATTATCCGAATTTCCCCTACATGTATACTTTGAGACGTGATTGTTACATGGTTATTTATTAATAGTTGATTCAACCCCGATGCTTGAATCTTCATATGTGTAACTTGCATTCGTTTATTCACGCAGCCTGTTCACTCAGCAACAAGGCAAGAGTCGTTGTATGAAGTTTTCCAACTTTATTCATCAAACATCAACAATTGCATAAAACATAACTTTCCTAAAATCACCACAAAGATCATCCCTACAAGCAGACAGACAGTGCATTACTTATATAGCCTCTATGCAATCGAGAAAAAATTCGAACATTCCAGCATGACCCAATTAAAATAAAACTCGTCACCGAACCATGCACTGTCTTATGTCACATAATGTTTACGAATAAACATGATTCGACCAGTTTTTGCCCGTAAGGTCTAGAAGCTCCGATCGACAATAAACAAATAATTCCAGAAAATTCTCTACAATATCGACCGACGAAAATTATTAACATTATACAAAGCTTCTTCTAGCAAAAACGCAAAATGAAATCAAAGGTAAATACAGGCTATTATTGCATGCATTGCAATACAAAACTGTCGTGAGCGTCTCAATCGTAACATTACCCCGTATACAAAAATATATTTACTTAATTTCTGTCAAAGAACGTTCAGACGCAATGCACAAACAAAGTTCAAAGTTTAATTCTGTCTGCACATTTTCATTGTTCTTTCAACCGCAACGAAACCGATGCCCTGTACTTATGGTTGTCATCGGCCCAGGGTCAAAGACAGTGATCTCGTAGACTTTCCGTTCACCCTCTACATGTATTGCTTCCATCGAATGTCCGATGAAATCGACGTTGTCAGTTCGCCGAATGGACTTGCTGGGTCTCACGGTCAGGCTGGCTTCCGTAAGACGGCGAAACAGCTCCCTCAAGGTCATCAGATACTCCTTCCAAGTCTGGGTGTGGACTAGCAGGTCGTCCAGTAACATACGACGTTGTCCATCCCTTTGAGCATCTTCCTCATTCCTTTCTTTAGGGTAGCACAGCTGTTGACCATGCCAAAGCGCAGCCTTAGGCGCTCGTACGTCCTATCAGGAGTTATAAAAGCAGTCTTTGGTATGTCCTGTTGACGCACGGGTACTTACCAATAACTCTTGCTGAGGTCAATCTTTTACAAGCTTTACTACCCGACAATTGACGAAACAGGTCCGCCTGCAATAGGCGTCGGCTCAGAGTCGAAGACGTGACCTTGTTAACCGTAGTTGTGTAGTCGACACATACTCGGTTTCTCCCGTCCTTCTTCTTCGCGACCACGACAGGAGGAAACTGGACTCCTTGATGATGTCCATCTTCAGCGTCTCATCGGTGTCTTTCTTCAAGGATTCGCGGGCCTTGAAAGGGATCGGGATGTGTTTGGACCGAACGGGAATATCTGAAGTAAGGTGGACTTCATGTTCGACAAAAGTCGTAGAGCCTGGTACATCACTGAAATTATGGGGAAACTCGCCCATAAGGTCCTTGAGCTCCATCTTTTGACCCCCCGTCAGGTTTGGTCCTAGTTTAACGTCATCGATGCCTTCTTTGCTGTAAAAATCTACAAGTTCCAACAATTCTTCGCAGTCAAAACTGTCGTCCATCTCAACTTCTATTGCTGCATGTACAGTCTCTGGTGACCTTTCGACCGTAGAGCTTAAGGAGGTTGGTGTGGTATATCGTGGAATGCTGGCCGACCTTCATCTTGTAGTTGTTGATTCCCACCACGGCCTCCACTACGTATGGGTCCTTCAACTGTATAAGCAACTTATTGTGATCGGTAGGTAGCAGCACCAACACTTTGTTTGCCAGGTTTGAACTTCCTGGTTACAGCTCTACGATCGTAGTAGTGCTTTCCACAGTCCTGGGACGTCTTCAGATTTTCTCTGGCTATCTCAAACACGTACTGGTAACTGTTCTTTTCATCTGGGGCGTCTACCTCTGTCGTCCACAGTTCTTTCAGGATGTGCATCGGCCCTCGGATGGTTCTTCCGCACAACAGCTCGAACAGATAAAAACCGGTGGACTCCTGCGGTACTTCTCTGTAGGCGAAAAGTAAGGCCTGGTGTAGAAAAGCCATTTTCTGGGCTGCTCGCTGCAGTTTCTTCAGGGTGGACTTTAGCGTAACTTCTGGACGAGCCCGTTGCTCATTGGGTGATTGGGTGTCGTACTCAAATGCCGGATGCTCAGCAGTCTGTTGACTTCCTTCATGCAGTCTGAGACGAACTAGGTCCCGAAATCTGTCAGGATTTCTTCAGGTACTCCGCATCTGCTGAACATGTCCGCCAGCGCCTCTGCCACACTTTCAGTGTCAATCTTCTTCAGAGGCACTGCTTCTGGTTACCAAGTCGCATAGCCCACTAAGGTCAGTACCCACCGGTGACCTTCACTCGGAGGTTTTATTTCGCTGATTAAGCAAGGCCACCCTCTTGAAAGATCTGTCCATCAGGGGCATCCTCTGCATAGGCCCTTTAGGGACTCTTTTCCGAGGTATGGTTTTCTGGCAAATGTCACATGATCGGCACAAACGGCTGACGTCAGCATGACGTCATGGCCATTAGAACACCGCCTGGATTCTGTCCGACGTTTTCTTCATGCCCAGGTGACCTTCCTTGATGGAGTCGTGAGATACTCCCATCACCTGGTGCCTTAAGGGTAACGGTACTAAGACTTGACGTAGTGGTGTCCCTCCTTTGACCCTCGGCTGCTGGAAGATTCTGTATAGGATCTTGGCCCACCTCGACATCGACCGTGCCACTGCCCTTGGTCACGTGGTCTTCGCGGTTCCTGTGCTTGTTTAAAGTATTATCAGCTTCCTGGTGCTGGGTCAGCTTATCTCTGTCCACGATGGCGCTGTCAGCAACTTTCAGTGGCATAGAAGTCTTGTCTCTCTTGGCCAGGGACTTGGTAGTGACAGCACCGACGACCTCCGATTGGCAGGGCTGAGCGGGAGTAGCCACAATATCCCGTAGCAGCTCTGTAATGTCTCCATCGGGAAATGGAAATGGATCCTCCTCCACAATCTCGACGTGCTGAGGTGAGGTAGGACTCCACTCTGGATCGGGATCGTCGGGTAGTCTCGCGCCGTCAATATTCTCGATCATCAAATCGTACAGAGGCTTTTTCAGGCAAACCGATTCTACTTCGCCAATTTAGAAAGGGATGCTGACTTGAATCTTTGCAACTGGCGCTTTCACACATCCTGTCCATTTAGAATCGCCAGTGAACTGCTGTTTAGCTATTAGATCTTCTCTGACGATCCCACTGCAGGACCGTTACTTCGCGATTTACGACGCGTCCCATGCCAACAGGCACGTTCTGGACGGTCACAGCGTTGCTGGCGACGACGGAGATGGATTTCCCTTTGGCAAGGAGAAGTTGGCCATCGGTCATGCTCTTGCAAATACGCAGGAGATACTGTGCGCTCTGTCTTTTGGTAGAATGACACTCCCGCCGCACAATAGATGGTCAGAGCTACTGGTTTGCTGTCTGTTGAAGAAACGCCTCTGTCGATTGCCCACCGCTGCTTTGTCCGTATTGCTCAGTATTGCAGTTAAAAGCTCTGTGGCGTTGCAGGGGAAACAGCCTCTTGATTGCCCCTCCATAGAAGGTGGCGTGGAGCTCGCCTGTTTCTGACTCGTCTGGTTCCCCTGGTTCTGATTCCCATAGTTTCTAGTCTTCTAAAAATGTTTCGTCGCCTTGGGTGGCCCCTGGTTTCTCCCGTGAGCGATGAGATATCTTTGAGCAGCCTCCCTCACATCTTTCAGCGTCTGCAGCTTTTGTAATTCTAAGTGGGTCGCCAGTTCCTTGTGACAGGCATTGAGGAATTGCTTCTTCACGATCAGGTCATGGAGACTGTCATAAGACTTCCCTTCGCCTGATAATTCCACCCACTTGTGTAGATATGACCACAGGCGCTCTACAAATTGCTTTGGGGTCTCGTCGGACAACAGCCGGCTTTCGCGTAAGCGTTTACGGTAGCCCTTCTCTGTAATAGTGCCTCTTTCAAAACGTCGTATAGTTTTTGGCGTCATCGTTCGACAATCTAGTGTAAACTTCGAGCGCTTGCCCCGTTAGAAGTACATCGTCGAATTGCCCAGTCTTGAGGTTTCCAGTTAGGGCTTTCGGCGAACCTTTAAAATCTCGCCAGATAACTGTCGATCTGGTCCTCCCCGTCGAGGAACGCTAGCAATTTTGGAGCGCTGTTGTTGGTGGAACTGACGCTCAGCTTCAAGACGCTTCAGTTCGTACTCTTTCCTCTCGACGATGCTGCTCTTCTAGTTCTATTTCTTAACGCCGACGCTGTGCTTCTCTTTCATGACGTTGCTTGCTTGCCTACATAAGTTAGATTCACTTACAACAGCCAATGGAAGTCTAGTTTTCAAAGTAGACAATGAATACAATTTATCTGGATTCTTGGTCATTGTTAACTGTACCCTGATTCTTTTACCAGTCAGTAGTGTTTATAAACAAGTGAATACTTTTGTCTAGCTGAAAGTTGCTCGGTGAAACATAATCCGATAATTGCCGTCCTATATGATTGTAAAATTTCATTATTTCATTAGCTGTTTGTTTGTTACTTGACATAATTCTTCTCCGATACTCAGTCGATTGTGCTGGCTCATTTCATCTCCTAACATTGAAAGGTGTCTGCTAGTTCTGTTCTGTCAAGGTCCTCATCTTCATAAGGTTTAAATACATCATCAAGGGAGTTCGCCTCCTTCAGCCATTTTTTAAACTAGTTATTTAAAAATGCAGAACTAAGGGAGCTTGTTAGACCCTACACGTAGGCTGAGAACACCTTTAGGCATTAAATGAGATAGTACTGTAATTATTACGAACAATCCAAGTAACATAGAGCCTAATCAATTACTGACTGTTCGATTTTTTAAACTCAGCCCTGATGACGTAATTGTTCATGGAAGCCCAAAACTGTCTTTTAAAATTAGTCTGAATTCTACCACTAACCCTAACAGAACCTTAGTTAACAGTCTTCGCAGAGCTCTCGTTAAAAGAATGGTTATTAAACTTGATTGCTGGGTTATCCATAGTGACGATGTTGGTGGTTTGTTTTGTTAGACAGATCTGTGGTTGAGTAAAAATGAAAGGGAAGATTTATTTGATCAGGGGATTCAAATCCTCAAACCCTAAATGTGGCAAAACTTTTAATCAAGGCTGCTGATGTTTGTGATGGTAAAAAACTGAAAATGTAATAGCTAGGGTGTATAAAAACAGGTTTTATTTTCCCCTCGACTTTGAACTGTTACACAGTCATGTGCCTTTCCATCAAAGATCATTTAATGACATGCTGTCTTATGAAATTATTTTTAATTATTCGGAAATAATAATTAGTTCTGACAAAACCGCTTACTACACTGTTTCAGACATAGCCATTGAGCATGAATTAGTCATGCACTCTGAACTTAGTAGGATGATAAGAAATCAATAGGATAAACTAGAAATTTCTGTAAGAAGGAAAGTTACTTTTTTTTAAAGATACGTAGTGAGTCAACTAAAGTCAACTGTAAGTCAACTGTGAGTCATTATAAGTCATGTGTAAGTTAAAAAGTCATCTTTTAAATAAGTTATTTAACGTACTTATCTAATGTACTTATTTTGTTACACATCAGACATTAATATATATTGTTGTCATTACCATTATGCACTGGATGTGTCACATTTTAAGACCATATCTCTCTTCTAGAGATCATCAGTATGTATGGTACAGAGAGAAAGAGAGAGAGAATGCTTGCTTTCTGGCTTTGTGACCCCAACTGAGGGCTTTTGAAATGCACTCAAGCATGTAAATAAAAAGTGCATTATCGAGGTATCATATCATGAAGCCTAGTGGCACCCTAGTGTCTATACAAATCGCTGTAAGTTGGGTGAAGGGAGAGAAATGGGGAGGTTGGTGTGGAAGCTAGCACTGTATGTTATAATGGTTATTTTTAAAAAATCATATTAAACAGTTGTTTCAAACATATACATTTTTAATCACTGTATTCACTTTCATCATCTAATGTCAAATCAACAAAGTCATTTAATAAGTCAAGACTTGCATGTCAAATCTATTTTGTCGTTCCTATAAGAAAATTAATAAAATATACACAAGGCTCTCAAAAGCGCCTGATGGAAAGTGTTACTTTGAAATGCAAAAGATAGTATGTCTGAAGCGCGCACGATAGATCTAATCGTTTTGTTTTGCAAAGTATTCAATAATAGAGTTTATTTACCTTTGATTTGCATTGTTGTTAGAAGAAGCTTTGTATAACGTTGATAATCTTCGTTAGTCGATATTATTGGAGAATTCTCTAGATCTGCGTGTTTACTGTCGAGAGAAACTTGTAGAAGTTTGAGAACGTTCCGGGAAGGTGTATAGAGATGTATGACGCAAGACAGTGATGACGATCTTTAGTTCGATTGGTGGTAGTGCGTCATTTCTACCGTGTTCTAAATTGTTCGGGAGTATCAAGAGACTATATAATGGACACACTGTGTTGTGAAAGAGAGAGTTGTTGATAGTGAGTTGGAAAGTAAAAAGTTGAGAGTGGAAAAGCGATTGTATGCAGTTGTTGATGTGTGCTGAATAAAAGTGGAAAACTTCATACGAAGACTTTGCCTTGTTGCTGCTGAGTGAGCAGGCTGCGTGGATAAACGAATCAGTTACACCTATCAGGATTTCAAGCATCGGGGCTGAATCAGATACTGATAGAAAAACACCAACATCGAATAGTGTGTAACATTTTTGGGGGTCAAGCCGCGATTCACGCCCTAGCCAAGGGTTCAACTGCTACAACAAGCGAGTCAACGTTACGAGAGGCAGTCATCGAGGGTAGCCGCCAACAAGTTGCGTCGGGAGGGGCCAACATACTGGGACTACATCCCCGATAGATTCGGGTTGACTGCAAGGGCGTGTAGTCGCTGAAGAGTTGCTTCGTGAGCGAACAACAGATCGGGACTACGTGGCTGCCGTAAGACTACGTCGAGGGACAGTCTCGGAGCTACATCGCCAGTATTAGAGAGAGCGTCGAGCGGACGTCGCGTCTACTTCAGCACAGGAACGTGTACATCAACACCAGCGTGGTGCAGCGTCGCATACGACGAAGACAGCGGGGCCTGCGTCAGCGAAAGCGATTAGTGGCAAGCATCAGCGCTACTGCAGAAAGCGTGCTGTTCTAGAACAGTCTAGAAGGGTGCAGCACAGTCAAGAACTTTCTAGAAAAAGAACCTTCCAGAAAAGAACTTTCCAGAAAAGAACTTTCCAGAAAAGAATTTTCCAAAAAAGAACTTTCCAGAAAAGCATCAAGATGGCGGACCTCTGGCAGAAAGGGGTTGAACTAAATCTAAAAGGCAAACAGCTGACGGAGTACGTCAAATTCCAGGAGAGAATATTGCGAGAAGAAAGAGAAGAACAGCGTCGCCGTGAAGAAAGAGAATTAGAAGAACAGTGTCGCCATGAAGAAAGAGAATTAGAAGAGCAGCGTCGCCGTGAAGAGAGAAATAGAAGAACAGCGTCGCCGAGAAGACAGAGAATCAGAAGAGCAGCGACGCCGAGAAGAAAGAGAGATGGAAGATAGACGACTTCAGTACCAGCTAGAGTTGGCGCGTATCCAAAACAATCAGCATGCGCCTCAAATTATCAGTGACAACAAAGCTCCAAAATTGCCAGCGTTTGTCGACAGGAAGGACCAGATCGACAGTTATTTGGCGAGATTTGAAAGGTTTGCCAAAAGCTCTAACTGGCAACCTCAAGACTGGGCGATTCGACTAAGTGCACTTCTGACGGGGCAAGCTCTCGACGTCTACACAAGATTGTCGGACGATGACGCTAAAGACTACGACGTCTTGAAAGAGGCCCTATTGCATTGCTACAGCTTCACAGAGAAGGGCTACCGTAAACGCTTCCGTGAATGCCGGCCTTTGTCAGACGAGACACAAAAGCAATTTGTGGAGCGCCTGTCGTCATACTTACACAAGTGGGTGGAAACTATCAGGCAAAGGGAAGTCTTACGATAGTCTCCATGACCTGATCGTGAAGGAGCAATTCCTCAATGCCTGTCACAAGGACCTGGCGACCCACTTAGAATTACAGAAGCTGCAGACGCTTAATGATGTGACCGAGGTTGCTGAAAGATATCTCCTCGCTCACGGAAAAACGCTGGGGCCACCCAAGGCGACGAAACCATTTCAGAAGACTGGAAACCATGGGAACCAGATCCAGATTGGTCAGGCGAGCCAGAGACAGACGGACTCCACGCCACCTCCCAGGGAAGGGCATTCAAGAGGCTGTTTCACTTGCAACGCTACAGACCACAGAGCGGCTAACTGTCCTCAAAACAAAAGTAGCGGACAGCGGAGCAGTACGGACAATGCAGCGGCAGGCAACCGGCAGAGGCGGTTCTCCAATCAACGGCAAACCAGTAGATCTGACCATCAAGTGTGCGGCGGGAGCGTCATTCTTCCGAGTGAGACCGAGCGCGCAGCTACTCCTGCGGACGTGCGAGAGTGCATAACCGATGGCCAACTTCTCCTTGCCAACGGGAAATCCATCCCCGTCGTCTCCAGCGCAGCTGTAACCGTCCAGAACAAGCCTGTTTCAAAGGGACGCGTCGGAAATCATGAAGTGACTGTCTTAAGAGACTCTGGCTGCAGTGGGGTCATCGTCAAAGAAGACCTAATCGCTAAAGAACAGTTCACTGGCGATTTTAAATGGACACTCATGGCCGAAAGCAAATGTGTGAGAGCGCCAGTTGCGAAGATTCAAGTCAGCACTCCTTTCTACATAGGCGAAGTAGAAGCGGTTTGCCTGAAGAAGCCGCTATACGATTTGATGATCGGAAACATCGACGGCGCGAGACGACCCGACGACCCCGATCCAGAGTGGAGTCCTGCCTCAACCCAACGCGTCGAAGTTGTGGAGGAGGATCCATTGCCATTTCCCGATGGAGACCTTTCAGAGCTGCAACGGGACAATGTGGCTACTCCGGCTCAGCCCTGCCGACCAGAGATCGTCGGTGCTGTTACTACCAGGGCCCAGGCCAAGAGAGACAAGACGTCTACGCCACTGAAGGTCGCCGACAACTCTAAAGCTGCCATCGTGGACAGAGATAAGCTGATCCAGCTCCAGGAAGCTGATAGTACTTTAAACAAGTACAGGAACCGCCAAGACCACGTGACCAAAGGCAGTGGTACGGTCTATTTTGAGGTGAAGGCCAAGATCCTGTATCGAATCTTCCAGCACCCGAGGGTCAACGGAGGTAAACCACTACGTCAGGTCTTGGTACCGTTACCCCTAAGGCGCCAGGTGATGGAAGTAGCTCAGGACTCCATCATGGGAGGTCACCTAGGCATCAAGAAGACATCGGATAGAATCCAGGCGGTATTGTACTGGCCAGGACTTCATGCGGACGTCAGCCGTTTCTGCCAATCATGCGACATTTGCCAGAAGACCATACCTCGAGGAAGGATCCCGAAAGTACCTATGCAGAGGATGCCTTTGATCGACCGACCTTTCAAGAGGGTGGCCTTAGACTTAATCGGCGAAATAAGACCTCCGAGTGAAGAAGGTCATCGGTGGGTACTGACTTTAGTGGACTATGCGACTCGGTACCCAGAAGCAGTGCCTTTGAAGAAGATTGACACTGAAACTGTAGCAGAGGCACTGGTGGACATGTTCAGTAGACTTGGAGTGCCTGAAGAAATTCTGACAGACCTAGGGACGCAGTTCGTCTCTGACTGCATGAAGGAAGTCAACAGACTGCTGAGCATCCGGCATTTGACTACGACACCCTACCATCCAATGTGTAGCGGGCTTGTCGAAAAGTTCAATGCTACGCTGAAGTCCACCCTGAAGAAACTGTGCAGCGAGCAGCCCAGACAATGGCATCGCTACATCAACGCCTTACTGTTCGCCTACAGAGAAGTGCCGCAGGAGTCCACCGGCTTCTTTCCGTTCAAGCTGCTATACGGAAGAACCATCCGAGGGCCGATGCACATCCTAAAAGAACTGTGGACGAAAGAAGTAGAGACCCCAGAGGTGAAGAACAGCTACAAGTACGTGTTTGAGCTACGGGAGAAGCTGGAGCAGACTCTCGAGATAGCCAGAGAAAACCTGAAGAAGTCCCAGGACTGTGGAAAGCACTACTACGATCGCAGGGCTGTGAACAGGAAGTTCAAACCTGGCAACAAAGTGCTGGTGCTGCTACCTACCGATCATAATAAGTTGCTGATGCAATGGAAAGGCCCGTACGAAGTCGAGACCGTGGTGGGGATCAACGTCTATAAGGTGAAGGTCGGCCAGCATTCCAAGATATACCACGCCAATTTCCTTAAGCTGTACGTGGAAAGGCCATCAGAGACTGTGCATGCAGCAACAGCAGCTGAGATCGACAACAGCTTTGACAGCGAGGAACTGTTGGAACTTGGAGACTTCCACAGCAAAGAAGGCATCGATGATGTTAAGCTAGGACCAGGCTTGACGGAAGGTCAAAAGTTGGAGATCAAGAACCTTATGGGCGAATTTCCCCATAGCTTCAGTGATGTCCCAAGCTCTACGACTTTGGTCGAACATGAAGTCCACCTCACTTCAAATATTCCCGTTCGATCCAGACCCTTCCCGATCCCTTTCAAGGCCCGCGAATCCTTGAAGAAAGACATCGATGAGATGCTGAAGATGGGCATCATCAGGGAGTTCATTCCCCCTACGCGTCCCCTGTCGTGGTCGTGAAGAAGAAGGACGGGAGAAACAGAGTATGCATCGACTACAGGAAGGTTAATAAAATCACCGTCTTCGACCCTGAGCCGATGCCTACCGCAGCAGACCTCTTCCGCCAATTATCGGGGAGTAGAATCTTTTCAAAGATTGACCTCAGCAAGGGTTATTGGCAAGTCCCCGTGCGTCAACAGGACATACCAAAGACTGCTTTTATAACTCCTGATGGTACGCACGAGTGCCTTAGGATGCCCTTTGGCATGGTCAACAGCGGAGCTACCCTGAAGAGAGGAATGAGGAAGATGCTCAATGGGATGGACAACGTCGTGTGTTACTGGGACGACCTGCTAGTCCACACTCGCACCTGGGAAGAGCATCTGCAGACCTTGAGGGAGCTGTTTCACCGTCTCACAGAAGCCAACTTGACCGTGAGACCCAGTAAGTGCATTCTGGGAACTGACAATGTCGACTTTATCGGCCATTCGCTGAAAGAAGGACAAAAGGGGCTTCTGCTAGAAAACGTCACCAAAATTCTGAACGCTCCACGTCCCCAAACAAAGAAGCAGGTTCGATCTTTCCTGGGATTGGCTGGGTATTATAGGGAGTTCGTACCGAACTACTCAGCCATCACAGCACCTTTGTCGGACCTGGTGCGGAAAGGCTGTCCAAACAATGTGCAGTGGGGACCGTCTCAGGAGAGGGCATACCAGACTGTGCGCGACCTCCTTTCGAAGGATCCGGTACTATGACTGCCCGATACTTCCAAGGAATTCGTATTAAGAACAGACGCAGCGGACGAAGGCATCGGCGCCATACTGATGCAGGAACACGAAGGGAAACTATTTCCGGTCAGTTACGCCAGCAAAAAACTGTCGAGGGCCGAGAAGAATTATTCGACCATGGAGAAAGAGTGCCTCGCCATCATTTGGGGAATCCGGAAGTTCGAACTATACCTACATGGAGTGAAGTTCGTGCTACAGACTGATCACAAACCGCTAACCTACTTGAACTCTGCCGAGTTTGTGAACAGTCGCATCATGAGATGGGCTATGTACTTGCAGAACTTTAACATGCGAGTAGAATCTATTAAAGGATCAGACAATGTTGGTGCGGACTTTCTCAGCAGAGTGTGTGAGTAAAGAACATTGACTGTGTGTGGATGAACTGAGAACATTGACAGTATCCAGAAAGACTTGCAGATGAGAAACTTTGACTCTGTGTGAAAGAACTGTGAACACTGACAATATTCAGATAGACTGAAAAAAGTTTTTAATTCTGTACTTTGCTTGTGCATTAC
Source organism: Oncomelania hupensis (assembly GCA_036898135.1). Classification (NCBI taxonomy): domain Eukaryota; kingdom Metazoa; phylum Mollusca; class Gastropoda; order Littorinimorpha; family Pomatiopsidae; genus Oncomelania; species Oncomelania hupensis. The sequence continues at coordinate 44,804,931 of CM072514.1, read as the reverse complement.
GTTTCAACGTTGTTGAAAGAAATAGGGTAAATTTCTTCCTGAGTGGGGGTTTATGTTACGTTGAAACGCGAAAGATAGTATGTCTGAAGCGCGCACGATAGATCTAATCGTTTCGTTTTGCAAAGTATTCAATAATAGAGTTTATTTACCTTTGATTTGAGTTTGCATTGTTGTTAGAAGAAGCTTTGTATAACGTTGATAATCTTCGTTAGTCGATATTATTGGAGAATTCTCTAGATCTGCGTGTTTACTGTCGACAGAAACTTGTAGAAGTTTGAGAACGTTCCGGGAAGGTGTATAGAGATGTATGACGCAAGACAGTGATGACGATCTTTAGTTCGATTGGTGGTAGTGCGTCATTTCTACCGTGTTCTAAATTGTTCGGGAGTATCAAGAGACTATATAATGGACACACTGTTTGTGAAAGAGAGAGTTGTTGATAGCGAGTTGGAAAGTAAAAAGTTGAGAGTGGAAAAGCGATTCTACTCCCCGATATATAGGTATTGACGCTTCATAAGCTGAAGAAGAATCCGTAAAGATTCGAAATATTCTTAACAAAGTAAAGTTTCTGAAGTTTCCTTGGTTTTTTGTTTTTAACAAGATTTTTCGCGATTGTATGCAGTTGTTGATGTGTGCTGAATAAAAGTGGAAAACTTCCTACGAAGACTTTGCCTTGTTGCTGCTGAGTGAGCAGGCTGCGTGGATAAACGAATCAGTTACACCTATCAGGATTTCAAGCATCGGGGCTGAATCAGATACTGATAGAAAAACGGCAACATCGAATTGAGTGTAACTGAAAGAAATGAAGCACACAGTAGGGGTCTTTCGGAACGGGTAAAAGTGAAAGTGATTGTGTGTTCGTTTCGTCCAACGAGAGGCACGCCGGGAGATTCTTACGCCGCGTTACGAAACGAAACGAACGTGTTTTTGTGCGCTTTCGATTCCAGCACCTAGTTTCGTTGTGATTTTATTGAGCACACACAGGGCAGGCCCAGAGGCAGAGCACTATTATGCCTACGTAAGGCTTCTTCTAACAAATCATGATTTGACACGAATGTAACGATTAGGTTGAACTTTAAAGATGGATTAGTGCTCTAACATTGAAGATATTTTACATTCTAGCTTCGAGTTTCATTTTTGTCACATAAAACAGTTTTTGGACTGCTGATTGGTGATACAGAATAGATAGATTCTAGACAGCCATGACGGCTTTTCAGTAGCTCGTTTGAAAATACGTTTTAAGTCTGAGACCGAGTTTAGATCCCCATTATTCCTTCTAAAATGGTTGAGTAATGTACCATATACAAATTCAAATCATTTTTGGACATTTTACAAACGATTTAATAACCAAAATGTACTCACTAACATTAGTTCGTGGAAATCAGGTTTTCCACGAAGTTTTATTCCTTGTGGTAGGCAGACTTCGTGACCTTTCACCACGGGAAGTTAAAGCGTCACATAAATTGCTGACGTCACAACAATAAGTAGTCCCGATTCACATTCACTTTCACTTTCACCCGCTTTCGAAAGATCCCTAATAGCTTAATATTTTGGTAGTTGCTAAGCCGCCACCAAACAAGGAAGTGTGAACAGGAATTTTCCAAGTAGGGTGGTTCGTATTCATGCCTGTCCATGAATCAGCACATGTGGTATATGTTTATTCACGTTCACTGTAAAATTAACTGTGATAGACAAATGGTTAAGAACTTTGACTCACAATTCCTTCAAGCTGGGTTCGATTCTGGGTTTCCAGCAATGTTTTTTATGTTTGTAACGTATAGATATTTGGATGTGTGTGTCTGTTTATAATAGTTAAGTGAATGCAAAATATACTTGACTCCTACTAGATCAAAATAAAGTGTGCGTGCAAGTCTCTCTGTTAACTACCACACCCACAAATTCACAGATTCCCACTAACACAGGCAAACACCCAAAAAATAACAGCCACACTTTCAATACTTTATATAAATAAATAACAATATTTTACACCAATCTTTCACACCATATATGTTAAACTCGAACTTGGATAATTGACGGCTGACAGTCGCTTCTCCCAAGCGAAAATAAACACAAAAAAACGTGTTATATATATATATATATATATATATATATATATATATATATATATATATATATATATATATATATATATATATATATATATATATATATATATATATATAACTGAAGGGAGCGTGTGCACACGAAGGCTTAGCCGAGCTAAAGAGTCTTGTAGACAGGCAGTTAGATGAACAGTGATGATGTAGACAGGCAGTTGGACGAACAGTGATGATCTAGACAGGCAGATGGGCTCGCCTGCTCTATCTGTCTGAAGAAGAAATCGTGACTTGGTCAGGTATACAAAGTACGTCTGACCGCCGATGTTTCTCGAGTCGCCCTTTCTCCGTTGTCCGAGACAACGCCGTGTGTCCAGGTGTATGAAGCTAACACCAGCTTCCCGTAGGCAGCTAATATGTATATACACGTCAATGCTCTGGCTTTTATAATCATATTGTTCTTCTTTATTTCCTCCTTGCTCATCTCCCTTACTTTGTTAACTTTTCCAATTCCATTCCATATGTGATCGTTTCTTTCCTTCTCCTACAATGTTATCCAAATCCATGTATAAATATTTCATGAATGAAAATTACTATCAACATGCTCACACCTTCCATTCATATTACATTTTATACCACTCTATAACTAAAGACCCATGTAATTAATAATATTAATATTATTATTAAATCAATTAAAGTTATATTCCAGCTCACCACCTCTCAACACAATAAATCCAATGCAAAAATATATTTCTCCAACATTTCATTATAATGAAAAACATAAATACCTCTAAGCTTTACAGCACAATGTTCACATCCAATTTCAGAGAGAAAATCCACCGAACCTATGCTCCATGATAAGTTCTCGATGTTTTCTACCTCTTCAATATTCACAACAATCTTTTCATTTTTTCCTTTCTTTATCTTTTTTCCTGTCCTGACACACTGCCGCTACAACCGCACACCTTAGAACACAACACTCGAAAGACTACTATTGCCCTGACCTGCCAGCTATTCATTATTCTATTGGTTCAACAATCTCGGCCAATGAAAATAATAACATAAAATATATTTATTCAAAAAATAACTCACACTCTAAAAGTAGAAATATTTCTGAGAACCGGAAAATCACGTTCTCTACAATGTTATTAAATTAATTTACGTGTAAGTGTGTGAGCGTGAGTGTTGTTTCCACTGAGAGTTGCTCCTTCAGGGACGCGAGGAAAAAAGTTCTGGAAAGTAGGCCGGTTCTTCGAGAGAGGTCCTTTGCATCTGTGGTGGGTTCCACATGATCTCATGTGGAACCTAGCGCACACACGTCAATGGAAACTGCTATGAATAAAATGACGCAGATTTTGGAAACATTGTTCAGGCTGATGGATACTTTGAAAAAAATGCTCACGTTGTTTGCTCAAAAGGGGGGTTCTCCAGCCCCACCGGATACACTGGAGAACGTGCCGACGGGCACGTCCAAAACCATCACTCTCAACACGCATACGGCAGTGCCTAAAGCCGTCACACATGCCTCAAAGGAGGCTATGCCTCTGTTACACTCGATTCGATGTTGGTGTTTTTCTATCAGTGTTGATTCAGCCCCAATGCTGAAGTACTGATGAGTGTAGCTCAGATTCGTTTATCCACGCAACCCGTCCAAACAGCATACAAGTCACAGAGTCAACGTATGAAGTTTTCCACTTGTATTCAGCACACATCAACAACTGCATACAATCGCTCAATCGCCTTTCCACTCTCAAATTTACTTTCCAACTTCACTATCAACAATAACTCTCTTATTTTTGAAACAGCGCGGCACTTAAATAGTCTCTTGATACTCCCGAATAACCTGGATCAATCTCGTTTGACGCAATTAACCAATCGCTTCTAACTTCGTCATTACTGTCTTACGTCATACATAATTATTTCCCGTCCCAGAATATTTGCCATTATCTACGTCCATCAAGAAACTTCAATCGATAGTAAACAAGGGGATCCAGAGAATTCTACCATGATATCGACTAACGAAAATTATCAACGTTATACAAAGCCTCTCCTAACAACAATGCAAACTCAAATCAAAGGTAAATAAACTCCATCATTGAATACTTTGCAAAACGAAACGATTAGATCTATCGTGCGCGCTTCCGACGTACTACCATTCGCGTTTCAACGTAACAGCCTCAGGCCGCCGCACCATCAACGACAGGTTTTAGCAACTGGGTAGTCACAGAGGTGACAAAGATTTTAGTGGCTCAGCAGAGGAGCGTCAGAGGAGGAGAGGGAAAGGTTGGAAGGGGAGAAAAGGAGAAGGAAGATCTAAGATCCGGTGCTGGGGAGAAGGGGAGGAAGTCGGCTGGCAGTTTGGGTTCCGGGGCTTTGACGAAAAATCAAAGGCCTATACCCCTTTCTTCCAAGCACCATCGACCTCTCGAGATGGAGAACCGTTTCGGGGAGTTGATGGACCATGAGGAGATGGATGAGGGTCAGAAAACTGAAGAGACGTAATTGTGCTCTCAGAGATGAAAATGTTAGCATTCTTTTATTTCATTTTTATGGCCATTTTACAATGGAATATACGAGGGATAAGAGCAAATTATGAGGAGCTATGCTGTCTCCTGACAGAGCATTGACCTGAAGTGTTGGCCATTCAGGAAACTCTCTTATCAGAGAAACAGCTTATAGATATTACTGGTTATTCGTCTCTAGATTGTATATCTTCTAGAGGCGTTTCACTCTTTATTCATAGAAACGTCCCATTTACCCCATTTCACTTAATACAAGTTTACCAGCAGTTGCAGCCAGAGTCTCTCTTTTTAAATCCATCACAGTTTGTTCTATATATTTGACCCCTTCAATAAATGTAAATAAAAATGACCTTGAGAATTTGATCCAACAGCTACCTACCCCTTTTTTGTTGTTGGGAAATTTTAATGGACACTCTCCCCTGTGGGGTAGCGATCGTACCGATTCTCAGGGGAAAATAATTGGACATGTTAGACTCATTGAATCTATAACTTCGAACGAGGGTGCTCCAACTTTTTCCTGTTCGAGAACCGCTTCTTTATCCCACATTGATATATCGATCTGTGATCCCTCCTTACTTTTGGATTTTAAATGGACAGTTTTAGAAGATCTTCATGGCAGCGACCATTTTTCGGTTTTATTAAAACATGATTCAGACAACCTTGAGCAAACTCATGGCAGGTGGAAATTGAAACAAGCTAACTGGAGTCTGTTTTCTAACCTGTCTGAGGTTCAGTTACGTGCTAAGAAACAGGAATTTTTGAATGCCATAGATCTAATACAGCTCTACACTGACATAGTTATAAACAGTGCCAAGGAGTCCATCCCGCAAACTTCATCAAAACCTCATACACTTTGTTATGTTGAAACGCGAAGGATAGCATGTCTGAAACGCGCACGATAGATCTAATCGTTTCGTTTTGCAAAGTATTCAATAATAGAGTGTATTTACCTTTTATTTGAGTTTGCATTGTTTTTAGGAGAAGCTTTGTATAACGTTGATAATTTTCGTTAGTCGATATTATTGGAGAATTCTCTAGATTTGCTTTTTACTGTTGAACGAAACTTCACGATAGGTTTAGATATTTGAGAACATTCTTGGACCGAAAAGAATGTTGTATGACGTAAGTCAGTGATGACGAACTTTAGTTTGACTGGTTGTAAAGCGTCATCGGGAACATTCTGACGTTATCTCCAGGTGGGAGAAAAACTATATATTCGGTGCTCTGTGAAAAGTAAGAAAAAAAGAAAAGGTGATTGAGCGATTGAATGCAGTTGTTGATGTACGCTGAATAAAGTTTCAAAACTTCATACGACGACTCTGTGCCTTGTTGCTGATTGAACGGGTTGCGTGGATAAACGAATCCGAGTTACACTTTATCAGGACTTCAGCATTGTGGCTGAATCAACTACTGATAGAAAAACACCAACATCAAACGAGTGTAAGACACTTAAAAAACCCTGGTTTGATGATGAATGTAAAAGACTTCAGCAAGCCCGTAAAAAAGCTTTAAGAATGATGTATCTGCATCCAAGCTCTGAAAATAAACAGAAAAACAAACGTTTGCGAGCGCAATGACGACAGCTCTTCAAAAGTAAGAGAAGAGAATCGTGGAGAGGTTTCTGCCCCACGCTAAATTCGAAAGCAAAATTGTCAAATATTTGGAAAGTGGTCCGCAAACTCAAAAATAAAAGTAACAAACAGGTGAGCCCATGCCTTAGTGTTCAGGAGGACGTAATCGAAGATAAAAAAAAACCTAGTAGCTGATCTTTTGGTCTCTTCTTTTGCTGCAAATTCTTCCTCTGAAAATTATTCTGTCTCTTTTCAAACAATTAAAAAACAGGTAAAGAAAAACAACGGTTAAATTTTACCTCTGATAATTCTGAAGACTACAACATTTCGTTCTCATTAGTCGAGCTTGACGATGCAATTAACAAAAGTTGGACCGGATGATGTGCATTATCAATTTCTACGACATTTAACAAGGTACTCACAGTCTCAACTGCTGGACAGCTTCAATCAGATTTGGATCACTGGCACCTTTCCTCCCTCTTGGAGAAAGGCCATTATTGTACCCATTCCTAAACCTGGCAAAGACCATACTAATCCAACGAACTACAGACCAATAGCCTTAACGTCCTGCTTATGCAAGACGCTGAAAAGAATGGTTTATTCCCGTTTACTGTGGTATCTTGAAACAAATAATATATTATCCAACACTCAGTGTGGGTTTCGAAGTGGTCGAAGTACTTTTGACCACCACCTGGTGCGACTGAAAACTTTTATCCGTAACGCGTTCGTCCAGGGTGAACACGTCGTAGCCATCATGTTTGATTTGGAAAAAGCCTATGATACCACATGGAAATATGGCATTCTTTCAGATTTACAAGAAATGGGTTTGAAGGGACATTTATCTCTGTTTATATCCAATTTTCTAACGGACAGAATTTTTCAGGTTAAGGTTGGAGGATCTTTATCAGATATGAAGGAACAGGAGATGGGGGTACCTCAGGGTAGTATCTTGTCTTCCTTGCTGTTTAATATTAAAATAAATAATATTGTTCGTTCAGTGAAACGGGGAATCGACAATTCTTTGTTTGTTGACGATTTTGCATTAATAGCCAAAGGTAAAACCTTGGCATCTGCAGAACGTCAGCTACAATTATGTGTCAATGCCGTTCAAGACTGGATTTTACAAAATGGTTTCAAATTTTCTGGAGCAAAAAACTGAATGTATTCACTTTTCCAAGCACCGGGGAATTATTCAAGATCCTAATATTACCCTCAATAAAACTCCAATAAAGACGATCCAACAAGTCACATTTTTGGGTGTTATTTTTTATCAAAGGCTATCCTTCCTTCCTCATCTGAAAGATTTGAAAACTAATTGTCAACAGGCTTGCAACTTGCTCAAGGCTATCAGTGGTACAGACTGGAGAGCTGACAAGAAAACTTTATTGCTGTTATATCGTTCTTTAATTAGATCCAAGTTAGAGTATGGTTGCATTGTTTATTTCGCACCTCCCCTTGTGAAAGCCTTTACATGGAAGCTAACGAACCCCCGCTGGAGCTGAGACGTACAACATTGTCACTGAATTACTATTTAAAATTAAAAACTGATCCCATGAACCCTATGAATGTGTTTTCAACCCAGATTTTGTTCAGAAATTTGAAGCCAAACCTAACACAATTCCTCCGTTTGGCATCCGAATGCAGGCTCATTTGGAAAAAGCAGGCATTGATGTTGCTTCCATCAACGATGATGAGCTTCGGACTGAAGCCCCTCCATGGAAATTATGTACCCCAAACATTATTTGGCAATTGTCCGCTTTCCTCAAAAACAATACATCTGAAACCGTCTATAATCAACTCTATTTAGAACAGTGTGCTTTATATCCAGGATATGAAAAACGTTTTACAGATGGGTCAAAGAAAGGAGACACAGTTGCTGCTGCATCGGTCTCTGGGAGACATCTAGACCAGCCTTTGCAACAGCGTCTACCGGATTTTTGTTCTGTTTATACAGCTGAGCTCAAGGCAATTCATCTAGCTCTAAAACAGGTTTACCAATCCAAAAGAACCTCGTTTTTAATCATGTCTGATTCACTGTCAGCACTCCAGGCTCTTTCCATGAGAAAGATCTCACACCCTTTTCTGGCAGAGATCCATGACCTCCAAACACAACTTGTTTCTGATGGTAAAAAGATAGTTTTTATGTGGGTCCCTGGTCACATGGGCATCCGCGGCAATATTGCAGTGGACAAAGCGTCTAAAGATGCTCTGCATCTCGATTTCCCTACAGAGATTGTCCAGTTTGTTCCCTACTCTGACCTACGTTGTATGACTGGATCTTATTGTAAACGACTGTGGCAGACTGACTGGTCTAACCATACCAACAACAAATTATTTCAAATTCTTCCAGATTTGTCAGCTTCTTTGCCTAACTTTGCATCCACTCGCAAAGAAGAAACAGTTTTGTCTCGCCTTCATATTGGGCATACTTATGTAACCCACAGTTTTCTGTTAAAAGGAGAAGAACCAACATGGTGCTTTGCATGTGATAAATTCTTATCTGTTTGCCATTTCTACCATTATGGTCCTGATTTGGCTCGGAAGAGTCCGCTGGACCTAAAGCAATAACCTTGTATTGTATTGTATTGCATCACTGGTGCAGACGTGCAGAAGTAAGCCTACAGATCTGAGCTACAGGACCACGTGCAGTGTCCTCCAGTGTAGCCTCTGTCTCTTAGCGTGTTGATAATTCCATGCCTAGGAATATTCTAATCTGTAAGTACTGTCATTGACTATTACCATTCAGTTCTGGAATCTCCGTCAAGTCAAGTCAAGTCGTCGATGTGAAACCATTGACTGTGTCGATGCTAGTGCAAAGAGTAGAGTCAAGTGACGTCTCGAGAAAGGGACGACTTCTGCTAGTGCTGAATTCTGAAAATAGCCTCTACGCCACTTATTAATTATCTGTGTGAATTTATGTATATGCTGAGAAGAATTGTATGATTTAATGTATATGCGAATAATTGAATGAGAAATAGTGAAACAGTAGGGCAAAGAGAAATAACTGTGTAGACTTTGTCCTTGTTTGTAAGCACGTGTGTGGTGGTGGATGAGAATTTGAAGTAAACAGAGAGAGAACATGCATCCTTAGACTGAGCGTCAGACAACCACTTGCACACACTCATTTCACTAGACTAAAACATAGATATATATAAATAAATATATATAATACCACAAAACCCCTCTGTTATACTGATGTGTTAGGTGTTTTCTAATTTAATCCGTCATAGTCCGAACCCATAATAGTAACCATGAAAATTCGTCACCCTACTTCCATCACTTCACTTTGCTTCTCTCCAACCACATCAACACAACTACACATTTTACATACACCACCTCATGCGCATCCTTTATAGCATTATAAACCAGATTCAGCAATGCATTATTACAGAATAATGAGGAATAGAAACATGATGATGATTAGGATGATGATGATGATTAGGATGATGATGATGATGATAAGGAGGAGGAGGATGAAGAAGAAGAATGCTTTTCGTCACCTTTGACGAGAACCTGTCCATGGGCAACCTTATCAAAACCAGTTCGTTCTTCGTTCAGAGTTCGTTTGATCAGCAGACTCTTCACGGCTTTTATCCTTTCATCGGGGGGATCAGGGGTGCTGCATGTAATCGTCAAGTTGGGATGTGCGTCCTGTAAGGTCTCAATATTAAGCTGATCAAGCGTCATCAATGGCCTGGGGAGCGACTGCTGGAGAGAAAATCCTGTACAAAGTACATGTAAACAGCCTTCAACACACAATTTCCAAAATCTGTGAATTTACAAACAAACAAAATACTAATATCTATTTTTTTATAAGTCACATTGAAAGAGAACCCAGATTTGCCATAATGCATATTTGTCTCTTCATTGGCGCAGTAGCGTAGTGGTTTGGGTACAATGAAGCCCGACTAGTACTTGGATGAGTAACCATACATGGAAGTCCACCAACATTTAAACGATACAATGGATGAAACAAGCACACAATAAACCCCAGCCCACCCATCTGTGAAAGTGTGCCTGTATTTATTTAGAACTTGGGAAGGAAAGCCAGCGAAGAGAAGGATAAATTGATTGTTCTACCCCAATTCTGGAAACATGTTACGTTTCTCATAAAATATGGGCTTTTTATTAGTTAACCTTGCCCTTCTCTCGCTTTTAAAGACCCTATATTTTTTTAAAAACTTTCCCTCACAAATACAGAGAAATATAAAAAGATAGAAAGAGAAAAAAAGAGAATGTGGGAATTAAGAAAAGCACTTCCCAAAGCAATTGTAAAGTAATAGACTGTCCTACACAGAAGAAGCCTTGGACAATCTGTGTATTCTTCTCATTTTTAGCATGCGCACTTCTCTGGTTTTAATAGTACATACTGTGTTCACTATTCCAGCTGATATTTTCTCACACACTCAGAAAGCCTTGACACACAAACAAACCTAACCAGTTGTGAGCATGAGTACTCATTTTAAACTATTTACAATCTGGGGTTTCCTAAATATTATTCATTGAGAAACACCAACTCAAGTAACCTTAACATTCATTTTTTCCTGCAACACAAGTAATCTGGAGTTTTTTCTACTATTTATACACACCACGGCTGCTTCTTTCCGTACTGAACGTGACTTTTGAGAGAGAAAGCATACTGCTAATTTTAGCCGCCCATCCTGGCAGCACAGCATAAACTCGCCTCCCACGCACTGTGCTAGAACAAAGCTAAGGGATGCTGGAGTATATGGAGTACTATAATAACTAGTCCAGTGGATATCATTCTCTATCTTTGTGCTATAGAATTGATTTTTATGTGAAATATCGTTTGTATTGTGGCAATCTTTTGCATTTTAGTTACTTTTATATCTGTGTTTTGTGTTAGCATAAACTAAACCTAAAAATTCCATTTCGTTTGTGTTATATTTAAGTCTATTTGACCATGTGTACTGATCACGCCCTGCACTTGAACAGGACCGGCTTTCGCGAATTCGAGTAGTGTGTACGTGTATATGTGGTTTAATTACACATTTAAATCCTTCTTACAATGTTCACCATTTGAAGTCACTTAGTACAAAGTTTGAACTTTCTGGTGATGTGGTCGACATTATAAAATATCTTCTTGTGTTTGGTTGCTGGACTCTGTAATTGCAGCGAATTTACGAAAGTTTCTGTGTGCTAATAATGCAAGCAATGGGCACATAATTGTAGCGAGCCGCCCTGCCAGCCTCTGGCCCTAGGCCTATAGAGTACAGATCTTCACTATGTGATGTGTTACCGCGTACCGTGTGATGTTACCACGTACTGCAATTCGTACCACCGCATGTATGCTTTGATTGTCTTGTTTTTTTTTCTTTTTGAATCACTTGATCAGTGTGCCGTGTTGTGTGACAATGACAGTTATAGTGGTGATTTATTCAGGATATCCCTATCAGCATATTGACATAATGTCAGTGGGGCCATGGGATTACCTGTTATAGGTGAGTACAATACATTTTTTCCATTGTTCAAATATGTTATTAAACGTTTAATCTCTCTCTCTCTAAAAATGTTTTGTTTGCATTGCCTCATGTCTTGTAAATTGTGCTGTTTTGGATGAGGTTTTAAATGTATTCTCGTTTGTTTGGACTCTCTCGTGTATAGTAAATAGTGGATGAGTTTTTTTAAATACATTCAGTTTCAGCAGGAATTTTTGTTAGGCATAAAATACTTATGCATAGCAAGCAAAAGTAGTTTCTAATAGCGTGAGGGACAATTGTCATGTATTTCTAAAATGTATAACAAAATCGTAAGAGAGGGCGCCGGTGGTTCGTTAAGGTCTGGCTACAGCAATGGGCTTGGTTAAAATAATTATAAGCTCCACAAAGTACTAAAGGCAAGTGCCAGTTGGCTAGGCTACACCAAGACCAGCGGGCGTCTCTGACCTGTTTATGGGCGGTTCAGCCAGTGTGAAGGGAACATAAGAGGCAGAACAAGGGTTGTTTTTAGCCATGGTCTGACCGTACGTTTATAAACAGCCATGACACTTACAGGTAAATTATTTTATGACATTAACAACATTTGGAAACCCAGAATCGAACCGACAACTCCTATTCTCATTCAAATTGTGAGTTGATATTCTCAACCAGTCATCTGCTATATAATCTTTTAGTGAACGCGAATAAACATATAGCCCATGTGCTGATATATGGATAGACCTGTATGAAAAGAAATCACCCCTTTTAACTTGCTTTTCCTTGAATAAGGGGCTTGGCGACTATTCAACATTTAGCTATTGGGTGCTGTGTTTGTTTTTTTAGACTGGTGCATTTGAGAGCTCTGTGTATATTTTATTTATTTTCTCAAAGGAATGACAATATGTATTTGATATGGCAAAATGTATTTGATATGTGACTAAAACAATTGACTCAAGTATTGAATTATTAAATTACTTTGTTGATTTGACATTAGATGATGAAAGTAACCACAGGAAAAAATGTATTTGTTTGAAGCAACTGTTTAATCTGAATTTTATTAAAAGCATTATAACATCCAGTACTAACTTCCACACCAATTTAATGTAAATTTGCTGTCAAAAATAATACCCCAAAAATTTTACTTGTTTAAAACTTTGATGGGTTGGCCATAAACATGAAAAGAAGGGTTCAAAACCTGGTTCTGGTTGAGATGAAAATGAATGCATTCGGTTTTAGAAAGTGAAAAATTGGAAGCCGTTTTCTTCTACCCATCCCGGAATTTATCTATGCAAAGCTGAAGTTGACACTCCACCTCAGCCAAGGTTTTACCCTTAGCCGAGATGGAGAAATCATCAACAAAAGGATTTATCTATGCCAGATGTGACGTTTTGAACCATGTTGTTGATCTTAATGTTAAACAAACGAGGAGATAAAATGCTACCCTGAGGGACACCCATCTCCTGCTTATCAGATTCTGATAAAGTGGAGCCAAGTCAGATCTGGAACTTTCTATCTTTTAAAAAGTTTTCTATAAAAATAAGTAAGTTCCCACAGAAACCTAGGAGTTCCAGATCTTTTAGAATCCCGAACTTCCAAGTCGTGTCGTATGCCTTTTTCTAGATCAAACAACACAGAAACAACATGTAAACCAACGCGTTTCTAACGAATGGCTCGAATCGAACGAGATAATCTGAAGTGCTCCTAACGACCTTCTAGTTACGGTACAGGATAGGATAGGATAGGCTATGCCTGAAACAGACCAGCTACCGGTTTTGTCAGAACTAATTATTACATGCGAATAATCATTGAATACTTTCATAAGACAACCTGTCTGTCATGCTACGCAGTTTGCAGTCGTGTGCCTATGTATATAGTTTATTCATCGGCCTGTACATAGAAATAAAAAGTTACCGAAGGAGGGGAAGAGTATTGAAATAAATTAATTAAGTTTATAATTAATAAAAGTAGCGAGTGGGTCATGCTCCGTGCTGGAACGTACTAGTGTGGATTACATTAGTTGGCTATGTTTATGAGAAGATTGATTGCTGCCATGTGATTTACTATGCGTGAAAGACGTGCTCGAATCGCGAATGTTTCTAGAAGCGAGTTATAATTAAAATAGGTCTATTCGGGAACATTCTTAGATAGCCGTATAAAACTCCGTGCACTACCTATTTTTGGTAGGATGAGAGCTTTTTCACATCAGAGTTGTGGGCAAACCCGGTGTAAAGAAAAGTAACAGTGGATGTGATTTTCAAGGTGTCAGATAGTGTCAGTCTCTAAGAAAAGGTTTTCTTTGCCATTGCCAACGAGGAAGAAGGTTAGGTGAGAGAGGAGGACTATAAAGTAGCGCTGTGGGAGTGCTGAATTGAACTTTATAAGCCTAAGTCGATTTAAACGTCAGCTGTATGTTTGCGACGAAACTTGAATTTGCATACAATGTCGAGTGTCCTGTGACATCACCTATGCCATTCATGTGCCTGATTCATCTTGACTGTCTTGCCATGCCTGAGTGTCTGTGTCATCATATGTTTGTCCGTGTCTTCATCAGGTCGGAGGAGTTACCACTGGTATCGTAAGTCACCTGTTTCAATTTCTCAGTTGGCCATATCGTTTGAGGGCTGGGTAGTGGATGTGAGTGTGGACGGATAAATGATTATATTTTCTTTGGTTCAATTTTATGTTTCATACGTTTTATTTGTTGCATAAATACCAGAGGGAAGAAGAGAGAGAAGAGAGAGAGTAAGAAGGATTTTTCTAAAATAAATTATAAATTAAACACACGTAGGTTAGCGTGAGAGAATTCGCTGTCATATAGCGAAGAATGACAGGGAGGAGGATGAAGCTGCGTGTGTGTAATGACAGAGGAAATGACAGGAAGAATGTTGAGAATGCGAGCGGTGTAAGGGAGACAATCTTACTGTTAGACAGAAGATTGTGCAATTTAATGTAATATGGTTGTTTTTTTACGGTTATGTATTTTGTATGTGGGCTGCAGATGTACCAAAAACAGTGCCACTGCTGTCTGAACCGTGGCCAATTCTGGGTGATGTGATGTGGGGAACTCGAACGACAACATCCTTCCACTTTTCAATATTTAATTTCGGGAAGGTCATTTGTGTCAACAGGAGAGAGTTTCTTGTTTATTATGTAAACGTTTTATATTTTCTCAAATATCACACACACCCCCCTAGCATTTACACAACAATTTAATATAACAATCAAAGGACATTTGTGTAAAAGAAATATTTATTTATATATGAAAACTTGTAAATTACAGCAGATTGAAGTATAATAAAATAGTGTTGAAGAATAATATCTTGACTTTGATATATTAGAATACTTGTGTAGAGTAACTTGTTGTGATGTATATTTTGTTTGGGGGAATTATTTCGCCAGACAGTATTAGTTACTAGTTAGAACATTTTTTTTCTACAAATTTTCTTTTGTATAAAAAATAAAAGTTTTCTTATTATTGTTCTATGTAGTGGAAAAGAATTGTTATCAGCTATTAAAACTTTAAGTGGAACAAGGGTAAATATATGAAGAATAAATTCAATTACTTGCATTTAATACCTTGTTCATAGCAAGCTGAACCAAACTAAATTATTATAAATCTTTTGTATATACTGTACACAACTATTTATTTTCAATTTTTGATTTAGATTATCATTGTTATTTTGAGTGGTTAATTGTTTTATGTACAGTTCAGGGTTATATTAGTGGGTTGAGGGTTGGTAAGGGTTGGAAGGTTTGGGAAGGGGAAAAGAGGAGTTAAGTTTTGAGTGTGAATGAGTGAGTGAAATAAAGACATTGTATCGTCAACTTCTTGTTTTGTCTTTTAGATTATATTAAAGTGTTGGGTTATTCTCGTGTAAAAGTAAACGCTTTGTCGAACCTGTTACACTCGGTTTGATGTTGGTGTTTTTCTTTATCAGTAATTGATTCAGCCCCGATGCTGAAGTCCTGATAAGGTGTAACTCTGATTCGTTTATCCACGCAACCCGTTCAAACAGCATACAAGTCACAAAGTCGACGTATGAAGTTTTCCACTTTTATTCAGCACACATCAACAACTGCATACAATTTTCATCTCAACTCAACAACTTTTCAACTTCACTATCAACAACTATCTCTCAAAACAGCGCGGCACATCATTTTATAACCTCTCTCTCTTCCCGAACAATTTCGAACACAGTAGAAATGACGCACTACCACCAATCAAATAAAAGATCGTCATCACTGACTAACGTCATACATATTTCTTCTCCTTCCGCCATACTTCGATATTTATCGGGAAGTTTCCATCGATAGTAAATACTAAAATCTAGAGAATTCTCCAATAATATCGACTAACGAAAATTATCAACGTTATACAAAGCCTCTCCTAACAACAATGCAAACTCAAATCAAAGGTAAATAAACTCCATTATTGAATACTTTGCAAAACGAAACGATTAGATCTATCGTGCGCGTTTTAGACATACTTTCGTTCGTTTCAACGTAACATAACCCCCCACTCAAGAAGAAATTTACTTAATTTCTTTCAACAACGTTGAAACGTAATGCACAAACAAAATCAGAAATTAGAATTTATTTCAGTCTTTCTGGATACTGTCAATGTTCACAGTTTATCTACACAGTCAATGTTTTTTATCTTCAAGCCTGTCTAGATATTACCGATGTTCTTAGTTCACCAACACAGTCAATGTTCTTTCATCCGCAAGGAAACGACGCCCTCGTCAGTTGCGGTCGTCATCGGCCCAGGGTCAAAGACGGTGATCTCATGGGCTTTCCTGGAGTCAGTGCATCCTCCGTTGTCTCCCTCTTCCATCGAACATCCGATGAAGTCGACGTTGTCAGCTCCCAGAATGCATTTGCTGGGTCTCACGGTCAGGTTGGCTTCTGCGGGACGGTGGAACAGCTCCCTCAAGGTCTGCAGATGCTCCTTCCAGGTCTGGGTGTGGACCTCATGTTCGACCAAAGTCGTAGAGCCTGGGACATCATTGAAGCTATGGGGAAACTCGCCCATAAGGTCCTTGAGCTCCAACTTTTGACCTTCCGTCAAGCTCGGTCCTAGCTTAACATCATTGATGCCTTCTTTGCTGTGGAAGTCTCCCAGTTCTAACAGTTCCTCGCTGTCAAAGCTGTTGTCGATCTCAGCTGCTGTGGCTGCGTGCACAGTCTCTGATGGCCTTTCCACGTACAGCTTAAGGAGGTTGGCGTGGTATATCTTGGAATGCTGGCCGACCTTCACCTTGTAGTCGTTGATTCCCACCACGGTCTCCACTTCGTACGGGCCTTTCCACTGCATCAGCAACTTATTATGATCAGTAGGTAGCAGCACCAGCACTTTGTTGCCAGGTTAAAACTTCCTGTTCACAGCCCTACGGTCATAGTAGTGCTTTCCATAGTCCTGGGACTTCTTCAGGTTTTCTCTGGCTATCTCGAGAGTCTGCTCCAGCTTCTCCCGTAGCTCAAACACGTACTTGTAGCTGTTCTTCACCTCTGGGGTCTCTACTTCTTTCGTCCACAGTTCTTTCAGGATGAGCATCGGCCCTCTGATGGTTCTTCCGTACAGCAGCTCGAACGGAGAAAAGCCGGTGAACTCCTGCGGTACTTCTCTGTAGGCGAAAAGTAGGGCGTTGATGTAGCGATGCCATTGTCTGGGCTGCTCGCTGCACAGTTTCTTCAGGGTGGACTTCAGCGTAGCATTGAACTTTTCGACTAGCCCGTTGCACATCGGATGGTAGGGTGTCGTAGTCAAATGCCGGATGCTCAGCAGTCTGTTGACCTCCTTCATACAGTCAGAGACGAACTGTGTCCCGAGGTCTGTCAGAATTTCTTCAGGCACTCCAAGTCTACTGAACATGTCCACCAGTGCCTCTGCTACAGTTTCAGTGTCAATCTTCTTCAGTGGCACTGCTTCTGGGTACCGCATAGTCCACTAAAGTCTGTACTCGGAGGTCTTATTTCGCCGATTAAGTCTAAGGCCACCCTCTTGAAAGGTCGGTCGATCAGAGGCATCCTCTGCATAGGCACTTTCGGGACCCTTCCTTGAGGTATGGTCTTCTGGCAAATGTCACATGATCGGCAGAAACGGCTGACGTCCGCATGAAGTCCTGGCCAGTAGAACACCGCCTGGATTCTATCCGACGTCTTCTTGATACCTAGGTGACCTCCCATGATTGAGTCATGCGCTACTTCCATTACCTGGCGCCTTATGGGTAACGGTACCAATACTTGACGTAGTGGTTTCCCTCCGTTGACCCTCGGGTGCTGGAAGATTCGGTACAGGATCTTAGCCTTCACCTCAAAATAGACTGTACCACTGCCTTTGGTCACGTGGTCTTGGCGGTTCCTGTACTTGTTTAAAGTGCTATCAGCTTCCTGGAGCTGAATCAGTTTATCTCTGTCCACGATGGCAGCTTTGAAGTTGTCGGCGACCTTCAGTGGCGTAGACGTCTTGTCTCTCTTGGCCTGGGCCCTGGTAGTAACAGCACCGACGATCTCTGGTCGGCAGGGCTGAGCCGGAGTAGCCACGTTGTCCCGTAGCAGCTCTGTAAGATCTCCATCGGGAAATGGCAATGGATCCTCCTCCACAACTTCGACGCGTTGGGTTGAGGCAGGACTCCACTCTGGATCGGGGTCGTCGGGTCGTCTCGCGCCGTCGATGTTCCCGATCATCAAATCATACAGCGGCTTCTTCAGGCAAACCGCTTCGACTTCGCCTATGTAGAAAGGGGTGTTGACTTGAATCTTTGCAACTGGCACTCTCACACATTTGCTGTCGGCCATAAGTGTCCATTTTGAGTCGCCAGTGAACTGATCTTTAGCGATTAGATCTTCTCTGACAATGACCCCACTGCAACCAGAGTCTCTTAGGACAGTCACTTCATGATTTCCGACGCGTCCCTTAGAAACAGGCATGTTCTGGACGGTCATCGCTGCGCTGGCGACGACAGGGATGGATTTCCCGTTGGCAAGGAGAAGTTGGCCATCGGTTATGCACTCTTGCACGTCCGCGGGAGTAGCTGCGCGCTCGGTCTCACTCGGAAGAATGACGCTCCCGCCGCACACCTGATGGTCAGATCTACTGGTTTGCCGTTGATTGGAGAACCGCCTCTGCCGGTTGCCCGCCGCTGCGTTGTCCGTACTGCTCCGCTGTCCGCTACTTTTGTTTTGAGGACAATTAGCCGCTCTGTAGTCTGTAGCGTTGCAGGTGAAACAGCCTCTCGAATGCCCTTCCCTGGGAGGAGGCGTGGAGTCAGTGTGTCTCTGGCTCGTCTGGCTCCCCTGGATCTGGTTCCCATGGTTTGCAGTCTTCTGAAAGTGTTCCGTCGCGCTGGGTGGCCCCAACGTTTTCTCATGAGCGATGAGATATCTCTCAGCAGCCTCAGCAACGTCTTTTAGCGTCTGCAACTTTTGTATTTCCAAATGGATCGCGAGGTCCTTAGGGCAGGCGTTGAGTAATTGTTCCCTCACGATCAGCTCATGGAGACTCTCGTAAGTCTTCCCTTTGCCTGATAATTCCACCCACTTGTGTAGGTATGATGACAGGCGCTCCACAAATTGCTTTGGTGTCTCGTCTGACAAAGGCCGGCATTCACGAAAGCGTTGACGGTAGCCCTTTTCTGTAAAGTTGTAGCACTGCAATAGGGCTTTCAAAACGTCGTAGTCTTTGGCGTCATTATTCGACAGTCTACTGTAGACATCGAGCGCCTTCCCCGTCAGTAGTGCGCTGAGTATGATCGCCCAGTCTTGACGTTGCCATTTAGCGCTTTCGGCGAACCTTTCAAACCTCGCTAGATAGCTGTCGATCTGGTCCTTTTCGTCGACGAATGCTGGCAATTTTGGAGCTTTGAAGTCGCTGATAACGTGTGGCGCGTGCTGCTGTTGTTGGATGCGCGCCATCTCTAACTGGAACTGACGCTCAGCTTCAAGACGCTTCAGCTCGAACTCTCTTTCTTTTTCTTGCCGCTGCTGTTCAATTTCTCGTTCTTCACGGCGACGCTGCTCTTCTAATTCTCTCTCTTCATGGCGACGCTGCTCTTCTCTTTCTTCTCGCAATATTCTCTCCTGGAATTTGACGTACTCCGTCAGCTGTTTGCCTTTTAGATTTAGTTCAACCCCTTTCTGCCAGAAGTAAGCCATCTTGATGCTTTTCTGGAAAGTTCTTTTCTGGAAAGTTCTTTTCTGGAAAGTTCTTTTCTGGAAGGTTCTTCTTCTAGAAAGTTCTTGACTGTGCTGTACCTTTCTAGACTGTTCTAGAACAGCACGCTTTCTGCAGTAGCGCTGATGCTTGCCACTAGTCGCTTTCGCTGACGCAGGCCCCTCTGTCCTCGTCGTATGCGACGCTGCACCACGCTGGTGTTGATGTACACGCTCCTATGCTGAAGTAGACGCGACGTCCGCTCGTCGCTCTCTGTGAAACTGGCGATGTAGCTCCGAGACTGTCCCTCGACGTAGTCTTACGGCAGCCACGTAGTCCCGATCTGTTGTTCGCTCACGAAGCAACTCTTCAGCGACTACACGCCCTTGCAGTCAATCCGAACCTATCGGTGATGTAGTCCCAGTATGTTGGCCCCTTTCGACGCAACTCGTTGGCGGCTACCCTCGATGACTGCCTCTCGTAACGTTGACTCGCTTGTTGTAGCAGTTGAACCCTTGGCTATGGCGTGAATCGCGGCTTGACCCCCAAAATGTTACACTCCAATCGATGTTGGTGTTTTTCTTTATCAGTAATTGATTCAGCCCCGATGCTGAAGTCCTGATAAGGTGTAACTCTGATTCGTTTATCCACGCAACCCGTTCAAACAGCATACAAGTCACAAAGTCGACGTATGAAGTTTTCCACTTTTATTCAGCACGCATCAACAACTGCATACAATTCTCAACTCAACTCAACAACTTTTCAACTTCACTATCAACAACTATCTCTCAAAACAGCGCGGCACATCATTGTATAACCTCTCTCTCTTCCCGAACAATTTCGAACACAGTAGAAATGACGCACTACCACTAATCAAATAAAAGATCGTCATCACTGACTAAGGTCATACATATTTCTTCTCCTTCCGCCATACTTCGATATTTATCGGGAAGTTTCCATCGATAGTAAATACTAAAATCTAGAGAATTCTCCAATAATATCGACTAACGAAAATTATCAACGTTATACAAAGCCTCTCCTAACAACAATGCAAACTCAAATCAAAGGTAAATAAACTCCATTATTGAATACTTTGTAAAACGAAACGATTAGATCTATCGTGCGCGTTTTAGACATACTTTCGTTCGTTTCAACGTAACAGAACCACTGTTCAGACAGTTGGGACGTGACACTGTCATTAAATGAACCTTGATGGAATGGCAAATGACTGTATAACAGTTCACGGATTTGTTTAATCATCAGTAGCATCAGCAGCCTTGATTCGAAGTTTTATCACATTCGGGGTTTGAATCCCCTGACCAATTAAATCTTCTCTTTCAGTTTTTCTCAACCACAGGTCTGTGTAACAAAACAAAAAACATGCATCATGATACTCTGGATTTCCCGACCATCAGGTTTAATAACTATAGCTCTGCCGAGATTGTTAACTAAGGTTCTGTAAAGGTCAGTGGTAGAATTCAGACTACTTTTAAAAGATAATTCAGGGCTTCCTAGAACAATTACGTCATCAGGGCCGAGATTAGGAAATCTAATAATTGACTAGGCTCTATGCTACTTGGATTGTTCGTAATAATTACAGTACTCATATCTCCTGTAATGCCTAAAGGTATTGTCAGCCTATGTGTAGGATCTAACAAGCTCCCGTAGTTCATTTTTAAATAACTAGAAAAACAAATAAATAAAACAAATGGCTGAAGGAGGTGACTCCCTGATGAAATGTTTAAACCTACTGAAGATGAAGATCTCGACACAACTAGCAGACACCTTTCAATGTTAGGAGATGACACTAGCCATCACAATCGACTAAGTATTCAAAAGAGACTCGCCGTTCTTTATACAGAACGCTAATGAAGATTTGAAATCTTGTTCATAAACAGAGATAAATTACTAACTAGCTTTGCTAGAATGAAAGAAACGATTCATATGATGCTACATGAAAACACCACATTCGCAGAAAGAATTCAAACACTGTTTAGAAAATAGGGGGTTACGATATTTAGTATTCTTACAGCAGTTGTGTTTAGAGAATAGGGAGTTACGATATTTAGTATTCTTACAGCAGTTGTGTTTAGAGAATAGGGGGTTACGATATTTAGTATTCTTATAGCAGTTGGGATTTCTATAAGTACACTAGTCTTAGCTTTGACTATAGGCAGCGGAGGTGACGGTGGTACCGGTTGGTGACGGCGGTGGTAGTAAAACACAAGTTAAAGACTGGATTAAGAAACATTACAAAAAATAGCTAATTCAATAAAACGCATGGGTGATAAACTTTTAGAAGCTCTTCCGGCAATATTGGGTTATGTTTTTCATGGATATTTATGAGTGCATCCAAAGTTGTTGTGTGGTCCTTGTTTATAATATTATTGATATCATTACTGAAAATAATAAATCCAAACTAACCCTGCTAGCAGCAAACCTCCTGTAAGTGCTAGACGCGAAACCCCATGCTCATGCTCCATGTTCAGGTTGTTAGGGTAATTGTGGTGGAAGTTATATTAACGGAGGTGGTTGTGGAGTTAAACTATGTTCATTGACAGTGTTTACATTAGGATTGTATCCTATATGAAATTGTGTGTCGGCGATAACAATATTGTTCATGTAGTTTGTGTTTCTATCCTAAGCTGAAGGTCGAAGGGCAACATATACAATCCTAAACCAATTGCATAATCTATTTGTGATCTAGCGTACTTTCATGTGTCTTGATATTTATTGATGCTTGCCGGTAAATCAACTGCTGAATTAATTAATAGAATCTTCGATATTCGCTAAAAGCTGTTTCTGAGAATCAAAGCTTGTCCCTTCTCCTATAATAATACTTCTTGTTTGCGCTTGTGACCCAAGAACGTAAGTGCAAATAGATTCATTCAGTCTTTCTACTCCACTTTGTGTAAATCCGCTTGACATATCCAAGATGAATATGCGGTATACAATTGCGTGTTTTTGTCTGATATAAAGTAATCGAACTTGGCTGTTATGACTGAATGAGTTAATCCCGGTACGTAAGGTCCTGTGTATAAATTACCTACAACGTATCTATACAAAGTTCCCTTTCACTGATTGTGAGGAGCTGTCCTCAAAGACAACCCCACGTCCAACCAACACGAGGGCAGCAGGGAAACTGCTAGCCCCCATTGTCGAAATTTGGGCAACGGGGTGGGAGGGTGTGGGGGGGGGGAGAAGGGCAGTAAAAGGCTGATTGGCGAATGCTCCCTGACAATCGCATGCATTAATGGCCGAGCTGTGCAAGCTCTCTCGACACAGGCAGCGAGGTAACGACTGTGACGCAGATTTGGGTCACCGAGAATCTTGATGACGTTTCCCTCCAGTCGTACCACCTCAAGCTGCGGGCAGTCAACGGCGAAGAGGTACCCTACTCCAGTCTCCTGGTCGCCGAGCTGCAGTTGGACGGGACAAGTTTTCTGGTGTCTCCATTCTGGTCGTCAGGGAACCAACGGAACAGGTCATGGGGGAACGCAAGAAGCGCCTGCCTCTGTTGGTCGGAATGAATGTCCTGAGAGAGTGGATGACAGCCAGTCCGACCAGCTTACCTCAAGGCCTGTTTGTTTCCATCCAAGAAGTGCGACATGACACCTGGGTCCAAGGCATCGCAAAGACAGACAGTGTTCCACCCTTCGCCATGACCACTGTGCGAGTGACCTCAACGCAGCGATATACGCGACAGCTCCTGTGTCACGTTTAGCACAACCCCTGCCTGGAGGCCTGCTGATCGTCCCGACCCTCGTCAACGGTGACTCATCGCGGCGATAGGTGAGAGTGGCCAATCTCTCGTCATCCTTCCAGCCCGGACTCCACGGGGGTCAATG
The DNA here is from genome assembly GCA_036898135.1 of Oncomelania hupensis. NCBI lineage: Eukaryota > Metazoa > Mollusca > Gastropoda > Littorinimorpha > Pomatiopsidae > Oncomelania > Oncomelania hupensis. Next base: position 44,781,343 of record CM072514.1, on the reverse strand, counting down.
CAGGCAGTAGACGATGCGCAAGAAAAGGACGAGGTGGCATTCACCGCCACAGTAAATGAACTTTTGGTCACCATCAGGGCACCATCAAGAACAGACCACCAAGAACACCATTCCCCGCCCCACCTTCGATGGCACAACCAGACAGCAGTAACAGCCAGTATCAAGAATAATTGGAAAGATAGATTGTTAGTTAGTTAGTTATTGCTTACAGGGTCCAGCGGACCGCAAAGAGCCGAATCAGGACCACAAAATCAAGACCATAACTTTGCTGAAAGAGGACTCGCCCCTGATCCACATAAAAGATCTTCCGAAACAACCCTACTGGTAACACTGAAAGCACTCCACCAGCCGGTCATATTACAATAAAGACATCCCATGCAGGGGACGCTGAGGCTATACTCTGATTTATCGAACCCCCTGTTTACAAAAACAAATAGAATATAAACGTCATTATAAAATATCAACAAAACACATACATATAAAATGCCTACATTGCCAAAATAATAACATCATAGGAAGCCCCAGTGACCACCTGGCAGAAAGCGTCCAATATTCCCAAGCTGATCCAACAGACATCACACACAAATGAGGAGTTTTGTCGCAGAAGAGTTTTCAAGAAAAAAGGTAGGTGGCTGGTCTAGCGAAGAAGAAGATAGTATAGTAGGTTGATAGAACAGAGTAGGAATGAAAAAGAACAAAAGAGAGACAGCAACAATGGGGATTTAAAGCACTAAATTTCCAGAAAGTGGGGATACTATTCATACTGAAACCCCCGGCACCCCCACGGACGAGATATCTATGGACGAGACATATATGACAAAAGAAACAAACTTTTGCAGATAATTGTGCCAAGACTGAAAAGAACTTTCTGGTTTAGATGAGTAATATCGATGCACGCTGTTGCCGTTTTTAATAGAAGTATTGTTGCTTAGTTTAAACTTTCTCAGGATAATTTTGTTTGTGTTGATTTACCAAATTAATCCTAGTTGTGTATGTGGCCGAGCGGAGTATTTGACTCTCATCTATCTCGGCCAACACCTTGAGAACACGGCCCAACCCGAGCTGTTATTTTCATTTATTCCTCTTAAAGCTACTAGTGCCATAATAATCCATACAAGTCACTGTCACTGACTTGCAAAAAATGCCTGCCGACAATGTAGTCCTGCACACCACCAAAAGCTGAAGACAAATGGTCAGCTGGGGAGAACAAATGAAGTGTAGCATTGTTCATAGCAATGGCGACACCAAAGGATTCTGCACAGCAGGAGCCACCCAAGGCTAGTCTAACCAAGAAATGCAAGGTAGCTAAACCGGCTACTAGTGCCACGACAATCCATACAAGTCACTGCCACTGACTTGCATAAAATGCCTGCCGACAATGTAGTCCTGCTCACCACCAAAAGCAGAGGACAAATGGTCAGCCGGGAAGAACAAATGTCGTGTCACCTTGTCCTGCATAACCCAATGGCCACACCAAAGGATACTGCATAGCCGGAGCCACCCAAGGCTAGTCTATCCAAGAAATGCAAGGTAGATAAACCGTGTTGCTGGCTACTAGTGCCACGACGATCCATACATGTACATGTCACTGCCACTGACTTGAATAAAATGCCTGCTGACAATGTAGTCCTGCTCACCACCAAAAGCAGAAGACAAATGGTCAGCCAGGCAGAACAAATGTCTTATCGCCTTGCCCTGCATAACCCAATGATGACACCAAAGGATTCTGCACAGCAGGATCCACCCAAGGCTAGTCCAACCAAGAAATGCAAGGTAGATAAACCATGTTGCCAGCTACTAGTGCCACGACAATCCATACAAGTCACTGCCACTGATTTGCATAAAATGCCTGCCAACAATGTAGTCCGTTCACCACCAAAAGCAGAAGATGAATGGTCAGCCGGGGAGAACAAATGTCTTGTCTCCTTGCCCTGCATAACCCAATGGCCACACCAAAGGATTTCAAAGTGAGAACGTATTCTGATACCAAAAGGAGGAACTTATATCAGTTTGTTGGAGTATTTACTTGTAAATAATGAGTTTAGAACACAATCATAAGTGGTATTTTCTGGGTTTGCTTTAAGTTTGAGAAAAAAGTTCATGGCGAGTTGCAGCCTACGGACTTCACCAAAGGAGGTTCACCAACCTCAGTTTAGAGACTTTCCTTCGGTAAAGTGCAAAACGCCCCCAGACAGGTCTGAAAGCCCTAATGATATATTGGATTCAAGGCTTTCAAATAGTCTTTCCTAGCAGAACAATATACGATGCTATCATAATCCAATATAGAGCATACAAGAACGATAGAGGAGGAGCAGAGTTTGCTTGTCTGCTCCCCAGGCTTTGTGGCTGATAACTATGTATTAAAACAACGTCCTTGTTACCTCGCGAGCCTCATTGTGGAATTATTGTCTGCACTACTTGTGGTAAAACGCAGTTCATATTAGACCTACTGCAAACATAATTAGTACCTTAAACACTTTGATTATATAATTTTGTTTTTGTCCTTCAATACATTTTAAGAAAACTTAGAACATAAATTTATTTTGACTGATGACATGTCTTCATGTGTGACTCAAGAGGTAGGTTTAGTGAATATTTAGATTATTTCTATAATAGTTTTGCAAATGCTGGTAACACTTTATTTATTATTGATGACTGTAGCGCATAAAAAGACATTGTATTAAAATGAAAAAAACATTAAGTAAATTAGCTTTTAGTGGAAGGCATGCTGGTATTAGTGTTCAGATTCTTACACAAAAATATAATTCTATTTTAAGGGATTTCAGCAAGCAAATTAAATTTATTTGTTTATTTTATTGTAAAGATCATGACAACTTTGGCATCTGAAAGAGGAACTTAAAAACATAAACATTAGTTAGTTATTGCTTACAGGGTCAGCGGACTGCAAAGAGCTGAATCAGGACCACAAAATCAAGACCACAACTTCGCTGAAAGAGGACTCATCCCTGTTCCGCATAAAAGATCTGCTGAAACAACCTTAGTGGTAAGACTGAAGGCACTCCAACAGCCAGTCACTTTACAATAAAGACATCCCATGCAGGGGACTGAGGCTATACTCTAATTTATCGAACTCCCATTTACAAAAACAAAATAGAATACAAACATCATTATACAATATCAAAAAAACATACATATAAATTGCCTACATTGCCAAATAATAACATCGTAGGAAGCCCCAGAAAGGCAGAAAGCGTTCAATATTTCCAAGCTGATCCAACAGACGTCACACAAAAATGAGTTTTGTCCCGGAAGAGTTTTCAAGAAAAATGGTAGGTGGCTAGGTTAGCAAAGAAGAAGATAGTATAGTAGATGGATAGAACAGAGTAGGAATGAGAAAGAACAAAGGAGAAAGACAGCAACAATGGGAATTTAAAGCACTAAATTTCCAGAAAGTGGAGATACTATTTCGAAACCCCCGCCACCCCAATATAACATAAACATGCAAAATTAATTCTTAAGACTACTCAACCAACTAATTACAAAATACTTCTGTAATTAGAAAGGTTACTTTTTTAAATTACCTATTAAGTCAATTTTAGTCAACTGTAAATCAACTGTAAGCCATTATAAGTCAACTATAAGTTAAAAGGTCATTATACAAGTCATTTTAGAAATAAGTGATCTAACACTTATCCAATTTACTTTTCTTGTTAAACAAAAGATCATTCCCATGGACATTTATATATTGTTGTCATTTTCATCATGCAACACTTGTGTCACATAAAATCATTAGAAGGATAGATATTCAGTGTTTATAGGGTCCAGCGGACTGCCAAGAGCTGAATCATGTCCACACAATTTTAAGTAAAAGCAGACTAAAATGTTGACATTTTAATATGATAAAAGATTAAATAAAATCAATCTCACCAATAAAATCCAACCAAGAATACAAAACAAAATGATATGATTTATATGTGATAAAACAAATCAACATCATGTAAAAATTGAAACATGTTTTGATTATTGCATACCTTTAAAATCTCTTTGAAAGGTATCAAACCAAAATATCTTTCTCTTGCATCAACCAGATCAGCACATTCAGACATAAAATGGTGAATGGAAAAGGGTTTATCACATGCAAAGCACCATAGTGGTTCTCCTTGTCACGTGGGGTTTATGGGCTCTGCACAATGGAATTATGGACCCTCACGTTTATTCGGTGGGAACTGCTAGTAAGTCACCCTATGAATTACTTTAATAAATTTATTTGTTTAGCTCGTTCTGTGTTAAGGTTGGGGTACAGAGATAGATAGATAAAATGGTAAAAGATTCCTGTCACACTAGCTTTCACACGGCTATGAATCATATGTAGTCCAGCCACTTGATAACAGTTAAAATCACACATTTATTTCTTCTACTCTATACAAAATTCTCTAAGTACTAATCTAACTTAAAAAGTCTCAGTCACTGCTAATAGTTCGATCGCTGATAGTCTAGGCAGCTGTTATATCTTCCTCGGGCACTTGCTATTATATCTCATGTAGATTTGGACTACTGTGGTCCGTTTTACAGTTTCTGAAGAGTTGGACTACTGTGGTCCTGTTTCGATCAGTTTAAGTGCACCTTTGTTTTTGCACTTAACTGCTAGATGGTGCGTGCGAAGTCCTTCTGTGAGGTAGCTTCTGGTCCACCTGTGTCGTTGTGTAGTTGGGTTCCCTTGCCACGCTGTGGGGTCTGACAGGGTGTTTTTCCGGGTAGCTCTGTCCGACTTGTGCGGTAGAGTCTCCTCAACCAACTCGTCGTTTCTGTGGAGTGGGGTGCACAGAATAGCTCGCCTGCTCGTCTGTAATATAAGAGACGAAATTCTGCACAACCCTGAATAATCGGTTTGTGCAGAGCGTCTCACTGAAAGCCAAAGTAGCCCTCAGTGATAGCTCCACATCTCTATACATAAGCGACGAACATTCTGCTACTTCCGGGGTCCACTGGAATCTCACTCTAAATTCCTATACATACATAAATATCAATCGTGTCTAACTATACACATACAGAATTAATAATATTATAAACATTCAGTGGTACAGTCACTGGTCTGCAAACATACATATAAGTTAAACAACAGTGGTTCCGTACGGGATACAACATGGCGGCGCAACCGGTCGTGTTTCGCCACGTGTTCGGCTTTTCCACATGGTCACGCAAATTCGGATTAACAATTCACATTTATGCATAGCAAATTCCACAAACATAATTTCAACAATAATATAAATATATCACGATGAAACAGAAGGGTGTTCATTTACCTGTTTGACAAGTTCAGGCCCGTGATGACTAAATAGAATTCTGAGATTCCTAAGTCCTGCTTCCTGGTCTATGAGTGAAGAGATTTCTCTAGCTGTGGAGATGTTGACTCTACCTCGTCTCACACACGACTGATTCAAACTGCGCTAGGATTTGACACAGTCAGAACTGCTCCAACCGCTTAGCCTGCTGCTGTTTGGTTAAAACGGTCAGATTCAAAGCTCAAGTGCTGACTCGCTGCGCTGTGTGTGGCTAGCTCGCTGTGTGTGGCCTGCTGTGTAATTTAATTGCTGCTGTGTAATACACTCCTCTCTCTAATGTTACAATGACTACACAAGGCTGAGTAGTAATAGGCAGAGTTAAAACTAGCCAGTTCATGACAGGCTCCCTCAACTGAATAAAGGCGATGACTACTGGATTCGACCTTTTTCTACTACAGAAACTAGTTTAACACTGCACTATCCTAGGGTCCTATTTACAAACTAAGTAAGTTGCTCTACCTGAGCTGCAATGCTGTGCCAGGTAGCTATGGACACTAGTGACAGGGTATTACTGGGCGGGGACGAATTCTGGTGCTGTGGCCCTTAGTTGTGTTGGGTGGGCGACAGCTGCTGTGTCCTCCACGAGATGGCGACTGAGGTAGTCGGCTCCGTGGTTTTCCTTGCCGGGGATGTACTCGATTTGGAATGAGTATGCCTGAAGGGTGAGTGCCCATCGCATCAGGCGAGAGTTCAAAGACTTGGAGGCTGCCAGGAACGATAGTGGTTGGTGGTCCACCTGAACTGTGAAGTGGGTCCCATACAGGTAGAGTTGGAATTTCTGTATGGCCCAGACTAGTCCAAGACATTCTTTCTCCGACGTGGCGTAGTGGGTCTCGGCGGGTCTCAATTTTCTGCTGGCGTAGGCGACAGGGAATAGCGTCTCTGCATTCTTGGGGTCGCGCTGTAGCAGTACTGCTCCGAGGCCTAAGTCGCTTGCGTCGGTGCGAAGAACGAATGGCTGAGTCAAATCGGGTAGGTGGAGTACTGGCGCCGATGTCATTCTGTCCTTGAGTGTTTGGAATGCTGTCTCGCATTCGGCTGTCCATACGACTTTGTCCGGGGCGATTTTCCGGGTTCCATTTGTCAGTGGTACAGCGATGCTGTTGTAGTTGGGGATGAACTTCTTCCGCGATGGCGATGGCCATCCATGTGTGTGTGCTGGGGGTCGCTGGTCGGTCCGTGTATTTCTTGAGGAGATTGATGTGGTGGTACTGGGCTCTCCCGTTCACCTCTACTTGGTAGACTGTCTTGGATTTCTTGGCAGTCACCCGGTACGGTCCTCTCCAAGCGATGTCCAGCTTGTTGGTTCCACTTGGAAGTAAGAGTAGCACTTGATCGCCGACTTGCAGTTCTCGGTCCTTAGCGTGGCGGTTGTAGTACTTCGCCTGACGGGCTCTTGCCTTCTTCAGTGCTTCACCAGCTTTCTTCCACGTTGCTTTGAGGGTTTCCTGCAGGTCTGCGACGTACTTGGTGGCACCTCTTGGTGTGTCGTCTATCTTGGCTTCCGTCCAACTTCTGCGTAGGGCTTCTAGCGGTCCTGCTAGAGGTCTGCCGAATAGCAATGTTGACGGGGTGTAGCCTGTGGCTGCATGGGGTGTTTCTCGGTATGCGAACAGTGCCGCATTCACGTAGGTGTCCCACGCTTCTGGATTGTCGTCTGCGACTTTCCTGAGGATGGTGAGAAGGGTTCCATTCAGTCTTTCTACTAGTCCGTTGCTGGCTGGGTGGTATGGTGGTGTGCGAATGTGATGAACTTGTATCAACTCGAACACGTCTTGCATCAGGCGGCCGGTGAACTGAGATCCGTTGTCCGTTCTATTGCTGTCCGGGAATCCGACTCTGGTAAAGATGGCGATGAGTGCATCTGCAATCTTCTTGGTGTCGATCGCTGGCAACGGGACTGCTTCGCACCACATCGTACATGCGTCGACGAGTGTGAGTAGAAATCTGTTCCGCTTCTTGGTCATGGGCAGTGGTCCTACTATGTCTACTGAGACTTGCTGGAATGGTACGCCGACTACTACCGATGGTCCTAAGGTAACTGGTACGGTGTGATGTCGCGGGGAATATCGTTGACATTGGTGGCAAGATTTCACGTAGCGCTTGACATCCTCCGTGATTCCTGGCCAATAGTAGTGTGCGCTGATTCTCTGCACTGTGGCTCCAATTCCCATGTGTCCGCTGAGTGGCATGCTGTGGCCTAATTCTAGTACTTGGGCTCGAAGGGTGGCTGGTAGTACTAGTTGGGTGTGATCTCCATCTCCTTGTCGATGTAGAACTCCCTCTTCCATGTAGAAGTCTCCCTTGTGCGGGGGTGTGTGCGCCTTGGGTAGCTTCTGGAAGCACTTCGCTATCGAGGTGTCTTCTTTCTGTGCTGTTTTGATCTCTTCGAGTCCTGGATTCGGAGCGAACTCGGGCTGGGGTGGTTGGGTTTTAGCTTGGGCCCTGGTTTGCACTGCAGCTATCTCTACAGTTTTGGGGGGCGTGCCTAAGAACACATACCTACAACCTAGCACTAGATCATACAGGGGTTTCTGTAAAACAGCTGCTTGGATTCGTCCTGTGACGTACCTACTCTCTACTTCGATCCATGCTATTGGGCAAGTAGTCGTCGGTTTCGTCAAGTCTGCTCCTTGTAAGTCGACTGTCTTGTCTGTCAAGTCCGCGCGCGATACAAGAGATTCGCTAACTATCGCGTCGTATGATAGACCTGTGTCATACAGACAGTTCGCTTCTTTTCCGTTGACCTTGACCGTGTCTGTCACCGATGGGTGATCTCCGATTGTGTGTGGCTTGTTACCGCTGCTTTGAGTTAGAACTCTGTGCGCTGGCCGGCTTTCGCGCTCTTCCCTACGTTGTGCGGCCAACTTGAAACATTCTGCGGTGGAGTGATTGTTTCTGTTGCAGAACGCGCAATACCGTCTCTGTTCTGCGGGACCTCTTTTACCGAATTCCGTGTTGGGTCCTTTATTTTGCCCAGGTCTGGGGTTATTCGGCTTATTCGCGGTGCGCTCTTCTCGGTTAGGGCTTCGTTTCTGTGCCTCTTTCCCGTTAGGCTTTAGGTCTCGCCTGAAGCTCTTGGCTTCTCCGTGGGCGGCCACGTACCTATCTGCGACCTTGACCAGATCTTCTAGTCTTTCCGCGCCCTGCTCTACTGAGAATGTTCTCAGCTCGGGGGTCATGGTTTCCCGTAGCTGTTCCCATACTAACAGTTCTGTCAGTCCATCATACGTCTTAGCCGTGGCTGACTGGCTAATCCACTTATCCAGCGTTGTGGACAACCAATCCGCGAACTGCGCATAGCTCTCTCCTTTCACTCTCCGGTTGGTGCGGAATTTTTGCCGATAGCATTCTCCTGTTAGTTCGAATCCCGTTAGGAGTGCCTCTTTTACTTTGTGATAGTCAGTCACTCTGTCAGTCGGTAGCTTACTGTAGATGTCATAAGCCTTTCCTCTAAGCCCTTGACTAAGCTTGAAAGACCAATGAGTGGGATCTAGTTTGTACTCTGTTGCTAGACGCTCAAACCTAGTCAGATAGAGATCTAAACCTTCTTCTCTCTCATTGAATGTTCCCAGTGGAAATGACATTCCTTGTACAGGGTTGGATGCTACTTCTAGCTGATCTGAGTGGGAAGGGGTTGAGGAAGAACTTGAAGCTCCTGATCCTAATCTCCTCAGCTCTAACTCATGCTGTCTGTCTTTTTCCTTTTCTGCCCTCTCATACTCCAATCTCCTACTTTCTGCATCTCTCTCTGCTGCTAATGCTGCCTTCTTCTGTTCTCTTTCTGCCTCTAGCTCTAATTTCCTCTGCTCTCTTGCTGCTTCTAACTCTGCTTTCTTTTGCTCTCTTGCTGCTTCTAACTCTGCTTTCTTTTGCTCTGCCTCTAATGCTAGTTTCTTCTGCTCTGCTTCTAGTTCTGCTTTTCTCTGTTCTGCTTCGAGTTTCTTCTGTTCTCTCTCGGCTGCTCTCTCTGCCTTAGCTTCCTGTTTCTCTACCTCTGCATTGATATACGCAATTAGGTCTCCCCCTGCTAAGTGTAAAGCTTCCCCTAATTCCTTGAAGCGCAATCTCAAGGCCACTGGGTCCGACATTGTCAAAAGTGTCTATGAACAACCTCTGAATCACGTGGAATACCAAAACACTAGCAATATTGCAAGTCAGTAACAACAATGCAAAGACCATAAAATTCGCAATCAATAATAGAATAAAACAAGAGTCAAATGGCATACAACAGTTATTTAAGCAAAACCTGCAAAAGAACAATGCAACATACAGACACAAAAATATTTGAAGCAAACAAGTTTTTAACTAAAGAATAGTGCACCAAAACTGATCAGTGTTATACCCTTACACTATTCTAAGTTATTCTACTACTGCTGTTATCTAATGTTATTGTACTTAGATCCGGTTATACCCAATTCCTATTATACACAGATCCTGGCTAGGCTCGCCAATTAAAGTGTCACGTGGGGTTTATGGGCTCTGCACAATGGAATTATGGACCCTCACGTTTATTCGGTGGGAACTGCTAGTAAGTCACCCTATGAATTACTTTAATAAATTTATTTGTTTAGCTCGTTCTGTGTTAAGGTTGGGGTACAGAGATAGATAGATAAAATGGTAAAAGATTCCTGTCACACTAGCTTTCACACGGCTATGAATCATATGTAGTCCAGCCACTTGATAACAGTTAAAATCACACATTTATTTCTTCTACTCTATACAAAATTCTCTAAGTACTAATCTAACTTAAAAAGTCTCAGTCACTGCTAATAGTTCGATCGCTGATAGTCTAGGCAGCTGTTATATCTTCCTCGGGCACTTGCTATTATATCTCATGTAGATTTGGACTACTGTGGTCCGTTTTACAGTTTCTGAAGAGTTGGACTACTGTGGTCCTGTTTCGATCAGTTTAAGTGCACCTTTGTTTTTGCACTTAACTGCTAGATGGTGCGTGCGAAGTCCTTCTGTGAGGTAGCTTCTGGTCCACCTGTGTCGTTGTGTAGTTGGGTTCCCTTGCCATGCTGTGGGGTCTGACAGGGTGTTTTTCCGGGTAGCTCTGTCCGACTTGTGCGGTAGAGTCTCCTCAACCAACTCGTCGTTTCTGTGGAGTGGGGTGCACAGAATAGCTCGCCTGCTCGTCTGTAATATAAGAGACGAAATTCTGCACAACCCTGAATAATCGGTTTGTGCAGAGCGTCTCACTGAAAGCCAAAGTAGCCCTCAGTGATAGCTCCACATCTCTATACATAAGCGACGAACATTCTGCTACTTCCGGGGTCCACTGGAATCTCACTCTAAATTCCTATACATACATAAATATCAATCGTGTCTAACTATACACATACAGAATTAATAATATTATAAACATTCAGTGGTACAGTCACTGGTCTGCAAACATACATATAAGTTAAACAACAGTGGTTCCGTACGGGATACAACATGGCGGCGCAACCGGTCGTGTTTCGCCACGTGTTCGGCTTTTCCACATGGTCACGCAAATTCGGATTAACAATTCACATTTATGCATAGCAAATTCCACAAACATAATTTCAACAATAATATAAATATATCACGATGAAACAGAAGGGTGTTCATTTACCTGTTTGACAAGTTCAGGCCCGTGATGACTAAATAGAATTCTGAGATTCCTAAGTCCTGCTTCCTGGTCTATGAGTGAAGAGATTTCTCTAGCTGTGGAGATGTTGACTCTACCTCGTCTCACACACGACTGATTCAAACTGCGCTAGGATTTGACACAGTCAGAACTGCTCCAACCGCTTAGCCTGCTGCTGATTGGTTAAAACGGTCAGATTCAAAGCTCAAGTGCTGACTCGCTGCGCTGTGTGTGGCTAGCTCGCTGTGTGTGGCCTGCTGTGTAATTTAATTGCTGCTGTGTAATACACTCCTCTCTCTAATGTTACAATGACTACACAAGGCTGAGTAGTAATAGGCAGAGTTAAAACTAGCCAGTTCATGACACTCCTTTTAAAAGGAAACTATGGGTGACATAAATATGCCCAATATGAAGGCGAGCCAAAACGTCTTTGAGGGTGTGTAACGTGGGGTTTATGGGTTGTTGGGCTCTGCACAATGGAATGCTGTAACCCTCACGCTTTATTCTATGGGAACTGCTAGTTAGTCACCCGGTGAATTACTTTAATACATTTATGTATTTTGCTCGGTCTGTGTTAAGGCTGGGGTACAGAGATAGATAGAAAAATGGTAAAAGATCACTGTCACACTAGCTTTCACACGGCTATGAATCATATGTAGTCCAGCCACTTGATAACAGTTAACATCACACATTTATTTCTTCTACTCTATACAAGATCTTCGAAGTACTAATCTACCTTAAAAAGTCACAAGTCAATGCAAATGATTCGATCGCTGATAGTGTTTCATAGGACTGACTCAATCTATGCTAGGTTTTGACCCATTCAGAACCGGCTCTAACCGCTCTGCCTGAGTCCCATTGGATAAGCTTTCCGCTTCCACGCACACAGTGCTGACGTCACTACACTGCCTGTGTCAAACTCGCTGTGTGTGTACCTCCGTTATACTGTAATCGTCTGCTATATACTACATTAACTTTCTAAGATTACATTGACTAAACAAGGCTAAATAGTACAGTAAGCAGGGTAAACTGGTCCGTCTGTCACAGGCTCCCTCAACTGAAAAAAGGCGATGACTACTGGATTCGACCTTTTTCTACTACAGAGCCTAGTGTAACACTGCACTATCCTAGGGTCCTATGTACAAACTAGTTAAGTTGCTCTACCTGAGCTGCAATGCTATGCCAGGTAGCTATGGACACTAGTGACAGGGTTTTACTGGACGGGGACGAATTCTGGTGCTGTGGCCCTTAGTTGTGTTGGGTGGGCGACAGCTGCTGTGTCCTCCACGAGATGGCAACTGAGGTAGTCGGCTCCGTGGTTTTCTTTGCCGGGGATGTACTCGATTTGGAATGAGTATGCCTGAAGGGTGAGTGCCCATCTCATCAACCGAGAGTTCAAGGATTTGGAGGCTGCCAGGAACGATAGTGGTTGGTGGTCCACCTGAACTGTGAAGTGGGTCCCATACAGGTATAGTTGAAACTTCTGTATGGCCCAGACTAGTCCAAGGCATTCTTTCTCCGACGTGGCGTAGTGGGTCTCGGCGGGTCTCAATTTTCTGCTGGCGTAGGCGACAGGGAATAGCGTCTCTGCATTCTTGGGGTCGCGCTGTAGCAGTACTGCTCCGAGGCCTAACTTCCTCCGCGATGGCGATTGCCATCCAGGTGTGAGTACTGGGGGTCGTGGGTCTGTCGATGTACTTCTTGCTTGATGTGGTGGTATCGGGCTCTCCCGTTTACCTCTACTTGGTAGACTGTCTTGGATTTCTTGGCAGTCACCCGGTACGGTCCTCTCCAAGCGATGTCCAGCTTGTTGGTTCCATTTGGAAGTAAGAGTAGCACTTGATCGGCGACTTGCAGTTCTCTGTCCTTCGCGTGGCGGTTGTAGTACTTCGCCTGACGGGCTCTTGCCTTCTTCAGTGCTTCACCAGCTTTCTTCCACGTTGCTTTGAGGGTTTCCTGCAGGTCTGCGACGTACTTGGTGTCACCTTTTGGTGTGTCGTTTATCTTGGCTTCCGTCCAACTTCTGCGTAGGGCTTCTAGCGGTCCTGCTAGAGGTCTACCGAACAGCAATGTTGACGGGGTGTAACCTGTATGGGGCGTTTCTCTATATGCGAACAGTGCCGCATTCACGTAGGTGTCCTACGCTTCTGGATTGTCGTCGGCGACTTTCCTGAAGATTGTGAGAAGGTTTCCATTCAGTCTTTCTACTTGTCCGTTGCTGGCTGGGTGGTACGGTGGTGTGCGAATGTGATGAACTTGTATCAACTCGAACACGTCTTGCATCAGGCGGCCGGTGAACTGAGATCCGTTATCCGTTCTAATGCTGTCCGGGAATCCGACTCTGGTAAAGATGGCGATGAGTGCATCTGCAATCTTCCTGGTGTCGATCGCTGACAACGGGACTGCTTCGCACCACATCGTACATGCGTCGACGAGTGTGAGTAGAAATCTGTTCCGCTTCTTGGTCATGGGCAGTGGTCCTACTATGTCTACTGAGACTTGCTGGAATGGCACGCCGACTACTACTGATGGTCCTAAGGTAACTGGTACGGTGTGATGTCGCGGGGAATATCGTTGACATTGGTGACAAGATTTCACGTAGCGCTTGACATCCTCCGTGATTCCTGGCCAATAGTAGTGTGCGCTGATTCTCTGCACTGTGGCTCCAATTCCCATGTGTCCGCTGAGTGGCATGCTGTGGCCTAATTCTAGTACTTGGGCACGAAGGGTGGCCGGTATTACTAGTTGGGTGTGATCTCCATCTCCTTGGCGATGTAGAACTCCGTCTTCCATGTAGAAGTCTCCTATGTGCAGGGGTGTGTGCAGCTTGGGTAGCTTCTGGAAGCACTTGGCTATCGAGGTGTCCGCTTTCTGTGCTGTTTTGATCTCTTCGAGTCCTGGGTTCGGAGCTAACTCGGGCTGGGATGCTTGGTTTTAGCTTGGGCCCTGGTTTGCACTGCAGCTATCTCTACAGTTTTAGGGGGCGTGCCTAAGAACACATACCTACATCCTAGCACTAGATCATACAGGGGTTTCTGTAAAACAGCTGCTTGGATTCGTCCTGTGACGTACCTACTCTCTACCTCTATCCAAGCTATTGGGCAAGTAGTCATCGGTTTTGTCAAGTCTGCTCCTTGTAGTTCGACTGTCTTGTCCGTCAAGTCCGCGCGCGATACAAGAGATTCGCTAACTATCGCGTCGTATGATAGACCTGTGTCATACAGACAGTTCGCTTCTTTGCCGTTGACCTTGACCTTGTCTGTCACCGATGGGTGATCTCCGATAGTGTGTGGCTTGTTACCGCTGCTTTCAGTTAGAACTCTGTGCCCTGGCCGGCTTTCGCGCTCTTCCCTACGTTGTGCGGCCAACTTGAAACATTCTGCGGTGGAGTGATTATTTCTATTGCAGAACGAGCAATACTGTTTCTGTTCTGCGGGACCTCTTTTCCCGAATTCCGTGTTGGGTCCTTTATTTTGCCCAGGTCTGGGGTTATTCGGCTTATTCGCGGTGCGCTCTTCCCGGTGAGGGCTTCGTTTCTGTGCCTCTTTCCCGTTAGGCTTTAGTCTCGCCTGAAGCTCTTGGCTTCTCCGTGGGCGGCCACGTACCTATCTGCGACCTTGACCAGATCCTCCAGTCTTTCCGCGCCCTGCTCTACTGAGAATGTTCTCAACTCGGGGGTCATGGTTTCCCGTAGCTGTTCCCACACTAACAGTTCTGTCAGTCCATCATATGTCTTAGCCGTGGCTGACTGGCTAACCCACTTATCTAGCATTGTGGACAACCGATCCGCGAACTGCGCATAGCTCTCTCCTTTCCCTCTCCGATTGGTACGGAATTTTTGCCGGTAGCATTCTCCTGTTAGTTCGAATCCCGTTAGGAGTGCCTCTTTTACTTTGTGATAGTCAGTCACTCTGTCAGTCGGTAGCTTACTGTAGATGTCATATGCCTTTCCTCTAAGCCCTTGACTCAGCTTGAAAGACCAATGGGTGGGATCTAATATACTCAGTTGCTAGGCGCTCAAACCTAGTCAGATAGAGATCTAGACCTTCTTCTCTTTCATTGAATGTCCCCAGTGGAAATGACATCCCTAGTACGGGGTTGGGTGCTACCTCTAGTTGATCTGAGTGGGGAGGGGTTGAGGATGAACCTGAGGCTCCTGATCCCAATCTTCTCAGCTCTAACTCATGCTGTCTGTCTTTTTCCTTTTCTGCCCTCTCATACTCCCATCTCCTACTTTCTGCTTCTCTCTCTGCTGCTAATGTTGCCTTCTTCTGTTCTACTTCTAATTCTAGTTTCTTCTGTTCTCTCTCTGCCTCTAGCTCTAGTTTCTTCTGTTCTCTTGCTGCTTCTAACTCTGCTTTCTTCTGTTCTGCTTCTAGTTCTAATTTCTTCGCCTCTCGCTCTGCTTAAAATTTCTTTGCCTCTCTCTCAGCTTCTAATTTCTTTGCCCCTCTCTCTGCCTCTAATTCTGCGTTTCTCTGTTCTGCTTCGAGTTTCTTCTGTTCTCTCTCTGCTGCTCTCTCTGCCTTAGCCTCCTGTTTCTCTACCTCTGCATTTATATACGCAATTAGGTCTCCTCCTGTTAAGTGTAAAGCTTCTCCTAATTCCTTGAATCGCAATCTCAAGGCCACTGGGTCCGACATTGTCAAAAGTGTCTATGACCAACCTCTGAATCACGTGGAATACAAAAACACTAGCAATATTGCAATTCAATAACAACAATGCAAAGACCATAAAATTCGTAATCAATAATTAATAGAATAAAACAAGAGTCAAATGGCATACAACAGTTACTTAAGCAAAACCTGCAAAAGAACAATGCAACATACAGGCACAAAAAGAATTGAAGCAAAAAAGTTTTTAAATAAAGAATAGTGCACCTAAACTGAGTCCTTGTCCTACACTTACAACTATTCTAAGTTATTCTACTTCTACTGTTATCTAATTTTATTGTAACTAGAACCGGTTATACCCAATTCCTATTATACACAGATCCTGGCTCGGCTCGCCAATTAAAGTGTAACGTGGGGTTTATGGGTTGTTGGGCTCTGCACAATGGAATGCTGTAATCCTCACGCTTTATTCTATGGGAACTGCTAGTTAGTCACCCGGTGAATTACTTTAATACATTTATTTATTTAGCTCGGTCTGTGTTAAGGCTGGGGTACAGAGATAGATAGAAAAATGGTAAAAGATCACTGTCACACTAGCTTTCACACGGCTATGAATCATATGTAGTCCAGCCACTTGATAACAGTAATCACACATTTATTTCTTCTACTCTATACAAGATCTTCGAAGTACTAATCTACCTTAAAAAGTCACAAGTCAATGCAAATGATTCGATCGCTGATAGTCTATACAGCTGTTATGTCTTCATAGGGCACTGGCTACTAGAGTTCATGTAGATTGGACTACTGTGGTCCGTTTTACTACAGTTTCTGAAGAGCTTTCAGTTTTAGTGCTCTATTTCCTGGGCACTTAACTGCAGTGTGGTGTGTTTGAAGCCCTTCGTTGAGGTAGCTTCTGGTACACGCTGGGTCGTCGTGTAGTTTGGTTCCTGGACAAGCTGTATTGTCTTGGAGGGTGTTTTCCAGGGTTGCTCTCTCAGTCTTGTGCTGTAGAGGCTAAACAGCCAACTCGTGTTTTCTGTGGAGTTGGGCGCACGGGATATCTCGCCTGCTCGTCTGTAACACAAGAAACGAAATTCTGCACAACCTTGAATAATAGGTATGTGCAGAGCGTCTCACTGAAAGCCAAAGTAGCCCTCAGTGATAGCTCCAGATCTCTATACATAAGCGACGAACATTCTGCTACGTCCGTGGTCCACTGGAATCTCAACTCTAATTTCCTATACATACATAAACATACATCGTGGCTAACTATACACATACAGAATTAATAATATTATAAACATTCACTGGTACAACCACTGGTCTGCAAACATACATATAGGTTAAACAACAGTGGTTCCGTCAGGTATGCAACATGGCGTCCAAACCGGTCGTGCTTAACACGTGTTCGGCTTTTCCACGTGGTAAGGCAAATTCGGAGTAACAATTCAAATCTATGCATAGCAAATTCCACAAACATAATTTCAACAATAATATAAATAAATCACGATGAAACAGAAGTATGTTCATTTACCTGTTTGACAAAGTCAGGCTCGTGGCTACTTGATTGAATTCTAAGATTCACAAAGTCCTGCTTCCTGGTCTATGAGTGGAGATTTTTCTCTGCTCCGGTCTAGCTGTGTAGACTTCAGCGTATTTCATAGGACTGACTCAATCTATGCTAGGTTTTGACCCATTCAGAACCGGCTCTAACCGCTCTGCCTGAGTCCCATTGGATAAGCTTTCCGCTTCCACGCACACAGTGCTGACGTCACTACACTGCCTGCTTCAAACTCGCTGTGTGTGTACCTCCGTTATACTGTAATCGTCTGCTATATACTACATTAACTTTCTAAGATTACATTGACTAAACAAGGCTAAATAGTACAGTAAGCAGTGTAAACTGGTCCGTCTGTCACAGGGTGGACGCAAAGTTAGGCAAAGAAGCAGACAAATCTAGAAGAATTTCAAATAATTTGTTATTGATTTGATTAGACCATTAGGTCTGCCACAGCCGTTTACAATAAGATCCAGTCATACAACACAGGTCAGAATATGGAACAAACTGGAATAACTCTGAAGGCAAATCTAGATGTATAGCTTCTTTAGCCGCTTTGTCCACTGCAATATAGCCGTGGATGCCCATGTGACTAGGTGCCCACATACAAACTATATACAGGGTGTTTCAAATGTCTTGGGCACATTTTGACATTGAATATTTCCGAAACTATAAAGGATATAAAAACGCATCTGGTAAATTCAGAAAGCTTGTAATCTCAAGTTTTACATGGAATGTTCAAAGATGTTCAATGTGAGCACCATTGGTCACACGACACACATCAAGCCGATAGTCAAATTCTTGCCAAACGCGTCCCTACATTTTCTGTTTGAGTGAACGCCATTAATGGGTCTGAAAAGAAATAAAAAAATCAACAGCTTTACAAAAAACTTAATGTAATTAGCTTTAAAATGGCACAACTGTTATCTTACTACCATTCATAGTTATTGAGATATGGGGACTTCAAATGTGCCCAAGACTTTTGGAACACCCTGTATTTAGGAAACCCCAAATTATTTATAGTGCAAGAGAGAGCACACTCTCACAATAGGCTAGAATGGTTAGTGTGCCAAGACTTTCTGAGTGTGTGAGAAAATGTCACTTCTTATAGTAAACACTCGTAGTATTTATGTACTACAAATCCAGCTCTTAGTGCGCATGCTCACAAAAGGAGAAGAATACACAGACTGTCCTAGACTTGGTTTCTACTAGTGCAGGATATAGAGTCTATACATTTGCAATTGGCTTGGCAAGTGCTCTTTTTTAATTCCCACATTATCTTTCTCCCTTTTTCGATCTTTTTTTCTTTCTCTGTATGTGTGAGGAGAAGTAAAAAATATAAGTATTTAGAAAATTATGGAGAGGTTTGTTGTGGTTTAAGTGGGATAAGAAAAGGGGGGGGGGAGCAGAATTGTCATTTTTTAATTCCCTCGGCGACCTGTGTTCATTTTTTTATAATAATGATGTTGTGTGCACAGTTTTAAGCAATTCATGATTTATTGAACATTTTAGTCAAAATAATTTATTTTTTTCAGTCTATAACAATGTTACTGTCTCACTGAATTGTATTTTTCAATAACAAAAATGTTGGAAATTTACTTACATAGCATACTTATGCGTTGTTGGTGGTTGTCATGCTCAAATCTTCATTTTATTTTCATCTGCGCAGCTGTTTACTACTATTATACTACTGTTATTTTATTTTATTTTATTCGCATTTTAGGTTACTCAGGATGTTTGATGCTGTATCAGCCATCCCAGCAAGGTCCTCCTTAAAATATTACTCAACAGGTTGAAACCCCAAGCTGAACAAACCCTAGCTGAAGAACAGGCAGGATTCAGGGCAGAGCGAAGTACCACTGAACAGATTTTCAACAATCGGTGAGAAATACCTACAGCACCAACAACGTCTATATCATGTGATTTTAGACTTCAAGAAGGCGTTTGACCGAGTCTGGCATGCAGCTCGTGGGCAACCATGAGAGTGTACAACATCAGCCCTAAAATTATTGAAGTCATCAAAAGCCCGTATGACAAGGCTACCAGTGCAGCCCTCCACAACAGCGCCATCAGGAACTGGTTCAGAACAACAATCGGTATGCGTCAATGGTGCCTACTCTCTCCAACACTCTTTAACACCTTCCTAGAGCGCATCATATGTCAGATGCCCTTGCAGATGACGAAGGCACAGTCAGCATAGGGGGTAGAGCAATCTCCAACCTCCGTTTTGTGGATGACACTGATAGATTGGCTGGAAATAAGTGCAGAGAAGACCAAAATAATAACAACATCACCAAAGGCATTAACATGGACATCAAAGTCCAAGGCCATTCCCTCAACACAGTACATAGATTCAAATATTTAGGAGCCATTGTATATATGTATCAGACAAGGGAGATGAGGTGCTACAGATGCCTTGTGGGCATTTCCTATACCCAGCACATTCTCAACGACGAAGTCCGACAGACCATCACACGAGCCATTGGACAATACGATGACCTGCTCGCAGCGGTGAAGAAACGGAAACTCCGATGGTATGGCCACGTCACCAGATCATCAGGCCTTGCAAAGACCATCCTGCAAGGCACAGTGCAAGGAAGTAAATAAAGAGGGAGACAGAAAAAGAGGTGGGTGAACAACATTCGAGAATGGACTGATTTGACACTGAGCGAAGCCATCAGGGTTGCTGAGGACAGAGAAAGATGAAGTACGATCACCTGTGGTGCCCCCAAGACCTCCCAGTTACGGGATAGGATAGGATAGGTATCGGACAATGGGTCCCGACAGGAAGTTCTCTCCAGGATCGCAAAAACAACTGCTGCCCAGGGCAAGGTTGAAGCCCATTTGGAAAGACAGGACCACCAGTCTAAATTCCAAGGTAGAGCTGCTGCGCTCCCTTGTCACCTCCATACGCTTGCGAAACAAGGACCCTCACAGCAGATCTACAAAGAAGAATACTAAGCATGAAAATGAGGTGCTACACAAGATTTTGGGGCATTTCCTACACCCATCACATCACCAACAACAAAGTCCCACAGACCATCATACAAGCCATTGGACAACATGCTCACAGTGATGAAGAAACGGAAACTCCGATGATATGGCCAGAGCGTCGGGCCTTGCAAAGACCATCTTGCAAAGGACGGTGCCAGGAGGCAGAAGAAGAGAGAGAGAAAAAAACAGATGTGGGAGGACAACATTCGAGAATGTTTGACACTGAACGAAGCCATGAGGGTTGCTGAGAACAGAGAAAAATGGAGTACGCTGGTTAAAGGATCATCTGTGGTGTCCCAACGACCTTTGAGTTAAGGGATAGGATAGGATAGGATAGGATAGATAGGATGTTTGCTTTAAAATAAATCTCATGTCTGGAAATGTTATTTACTTTGATTTCAACGTACCCCACCATTAAGGTTTTAGTGGGTTGGGGGTGGAGTGGATGTGTATGGGTATGGGAGGGAGAAACTTTATGAATTTGAAAAGAATCTATGACGGTTAAATGTGTGATCTCGGGTGCCCTAACCCACTGTATCTCTGGGTCTTTGAGTGACACAAAATAAAAGTTTAAGCAGTCAGGTCTTGACTTTTTTTTTTTTAAAATAAAAACAATTGACCAGTTTAGTCGAAAATCCAATAGATTGAAAATTTGTAGGCGCGAAATTGCTACCAAACCGCTCTAGCATCAAAATGAAGAGAGGGAGAGAGAGCGAGAGAGACAGTGAGATAGAGAGAGAGAAAGAGAGAGTATAGTCTTTGGTAAAATTATAAATTTCGGTTCAGTTATTCTTGAAATAATGCAAAAAATGTGTTTAAACAAAATGTTAAATTTGGAATGATGGATCGACCGACTGACCTACCCACCGATATCCGGGTTGCTACTGAAAGGAAAAAAATTAAACACAATCGCGTCAGCCGTTTTTTTTAGATATTGAGCAAAACGTGTTTAGCAACAAAATTGCTCCAGTGACCTTGACCTTTGCGGTAGAGCAATAATGATGAGACGGCAGGCAGGCCCATATAAGTATTGATTATTTTTATGAAGTTTGGTCAAAATTAGTTCAGTGGTTTTTGAAAAATGGCTTCCAACGGTCCGACGGACGGCTACACGGAAGAGTGGAATGACTGCCTGCCTGTCGGTCCGTCGGTCCGTTGGAAGCCATATCTCAAGAACCACTGAGCGGATTTTGACCAAACTTCATCGGATCATACCTACCTAGGTTACGTACCCAGCCCCCTTAAAGATGAAGTTAATGTGTAACGCTAAAAGGACGTCATTTTTGTATTTCCAGACTTGAAAATACTGAAATGGTTGGGAGGTAAGGGAGAAACGGGAGGTGGGGAAATGGGGAGCGGGTGGGGAAAGGGGAGGAGCCAAATATTTTAAAACTTTTAAAAAAAATCATCATACAGTGGAATGGCTCAGTATTTGACATATAGTATGCATCAACATTGGGTTATTCGAGCATACATGAGCAGTTCTCTCTGCTATGTAACAAATTCTCCTAATCCATCAAGATATTTTCATACAGGAATAAAACTTAATTACCAAATATTGTCACGATGGAAAAAGCATGAAGGCTACAAAAGTAAAGTAAGTGCGCGCACCAACGAATAAATGGCAAGACTGGAAAACACGCGTGTCCTCTGAATGTATCAATATTAACATGTGCATGCGAGCGTGAGGTTGGTACAGATCGCTGCATTTTGAGTCTGTCACTCTATTTTCGATGGGCACTCACCTAGTTCCCTTAAAAATACGTTTGCCAACCTTCAATTCAATCGGACAATAAACACCGCAATTGTCAGATTTTGATTGTGACGCTGCCTTGTGGCTGCGTCTTGTGGGAGCAACACGAATTCCGTTTTCGGTGAGCATTTATCTGCCATTGTTAAAACCT
Source organism: Oncomelania hupensis (assembly GCA_036898135.1). Classification (NCBI taxonomy): domain Eukaryota; kingdom Metazoa; phylum Mollusca; class Gastropoda; order Littorinimorpha; family Pomatiopsidae; genus Oncomelania; species Oncomelania hupensis. Next base: position 44,759,354 of record CM072514.1, on the reverse strand, counting down.
GTGTACTAAGTTTCAGTTCAGTTTCGTTAATACCGGAAATAAACAAACAGGCACTGTGACAGACATTCAAATAGAGAGACAGAATTAAACCTATGCACTTTAAAGCAGGAATGTACGCCTGTCTATAAGTGGTCCTTTCAGATGGTAACTATTTACAACCCTTGTTCTGCCTCTTATGATCCCTGAACGCTGGCTGAACCGCCCGTGGCCAGTTCAGAGAGACGGTCGACCACTGCAGTACTGGCGCGTGGCACAAGCATTTAGTGCTAGCTGTAGAGCTTATAGTACATATTTTAACCAAGCCTATTGCTGTGCTAGTGTTGTACATGTAGCCAGACCAATTGTTCCTCACGCGTGCACGCTATTAGAAACTACTTTTGCTCGCTGTGCATAAGTATTTTATGCCTAACAAAAATTCCTGCTGAAACTGAATGTATTTTAAAAACGAGAGAGAGAGAGAGACTACATGCACACACAATCGATATGATACACACAGTAGACACATACAGTGATACAAACAAACTGAATGTAAACACACAATCAAACAAAGAGTAAATACAGTCAAGTTTAAAAGGACTTCACAAAACAAAGCAACAAACGAGACATTTAAGCAAAGTTCAAAGTACAACAATTTACAAGACTAGGGGAAAATAACACGTAATGAAATGTTATGTGTTCGTGGTTTTTTTTTTTCTATGGAGACATGCATTCACTTGAGAGAGAGAGAGAGAGAGAGAGAGAGAGAGAGAGAGAGAGAGAGAGAACGAGAGAGATTAAACATTTAATAACATATCAGTCATCATATCCAAATACAGTGCATGTAGAATGTGTATTGTGTTTTGCGATAATCTAGTGCATGTAAATAAAAGTCACAAATGGAACTTAACACCATGCAAAAACAATTAATGTTACTCACCAAAATACAGCAATTTACAATGAAAAAACACAAATGAGAAAGCATCGCATAGCTAGAGTATGCATGTATGGAAAAGTCGGGTAATATTAAATGGAGTGTATTAGGAAACGATCGAGACCTTCCAGGGAAACCTTATTTCACACACACACACACACAAACACACGCACACACACACACACACACATATATCCCGTTTCATATTACCCGACTTTCCCTTACAATAATTTACAAAACAGAACAAAACAACACAACACACAAACGTAAACACATGCACACAAAAAAGACCTGTGTTCTTTTTTCAATGGAGACATTCATTCACTTTATGGAGAGAGGGAGGGAGAGAGAGAGAGAGAGGAGGTAGGGAAGATATATATGCAACATTTAATAACATATCTTAGGCATGCCTATGCAGTGCATGTTATGTACAATGGTTGAGTGTTTTTCGATATAACCTAGTGCGTGTAGGAAACATCACATAAAAAATTTATTGTACTCACCCTCGGCCTCGCTTCCGCGATCCGTCTTCCAATCTTGCTGATGGGGATATATCCTTAATAAATCACCACTATACCTGTCATTGTCACACAACACGGCACACTGTTCAAGCGATTGAGTCATGAAGACGTATTGCGGTACATACACGGTAACACATCACACATATATGCACAGTGAAGATGCTGGCCGGCCGGCTAGGCTGCGCTACATGCAATTGTGTGCCTATAGCTTGCACCATTAACATTAGCATCACGCGCGAGACTTTCGTAAATTTGCTGCACTTACAACGGCCAGCATTCAAAAACAAGACGACTTTTTATAATGTCGACCACATCACCAGAAAGTTCAAACTTTTTACTAAGTGTGCTTCAAATGGTGAACATTGTAAGAAGGATTCAAATGTGTAATTACAATGTACACGTATACACACTCGAAAACGTAAAACCGGTCCACTGCTAGTAAGCTCACAGTGCAGGATCGGACAGCTAGTGCCGTCAAATCGACTTAAATATAACACAAACCAAATCGATTTCGTGGTTATAGATTATGCTACCACAAAACACAGATATGGAAGTAACTAAATGCAAACCATTATCACAATACAAACGATATTTCACATAAAACGATCACTTTTAGTACACAAAAATAGGATGATGAGCCATACGTTTCCTCATAGCTGTGTATTGCGGAGAGCGTGGGGTTGGCGTCTGCATCTGGATTTGCCGCGCGCGGCTCCAAGCTTCGCTAAAAATAGCTTGCACATGTTGGCAGAGAGCACAAATTTTACTCAGGTCTAGACAGGCGTGCGCGCGCGCGCGCGATACAAGATGATAATGAACATAATGTCTGCAAGGTGTTAACACATTTAGGTAAACTTTTCATGTGAATTGTGGTGTTAGTCAAATCTGCTAGCTTTTGACTAGGGGGCGTATCGTGTAACCTCTATATATCAAAATGTACCTGTTCTTTTTTTTTAGTGAGTAACAATATCACGATAATAATGATTGTGCTGCAAAGTTTCAGGCAATTTTATTCTATTTAATTATTGTAATTTTAGTTTGTGATATGAGTCAAATGCTGTTTTTTCCAGTCTTAAAAAAATGTCAGTCTCATTGGAGTTTAATTTTCAAGAACAAGAATGTTCATAATTATATGTAAGTGTTCGTCACGTCGCAATCATTATTATCCAAAGATTGTTGTCTAAGCCTACATAAAATACAGTGAAATCTTTTTGTAGCGGAAAGGGAGACGACTGGTAGAGGCTTGGGAGAGAAATTGTCTACCTTGAATTTCTTGGTTAGACTAGCCTTGGGTGGCTCCTGCTGTGCAGAATCCTTTGGGGATGCCATTGGACAAGGCGACAGACAACTCAGCCTAATAATTCTATTCTATTTCGGTGAATTCTATTCCGGCCAGTGGCTCTGACATCAATACCCATGAAGTGCATCGAGAGAGTTGTTTTGAAACACCTGCGGCAGGAAACCGAACAACACCAAGACCCCATGCAGTTTGCGTACTGCAAAGGACGCAACACTGAAGATGTCATCCTCGCTCTCCTGCACCATCTCTGCCAACACCTTGATAGGCCTGGGTCCTATGCCAGAGTCCTGTTTCTCGACTTCTCGATCGAGTGCCTTCAACACTCTTCAGCCCCACCTACTCATTGAGAAGCTGTTGGCCATGTCAGTCTATCCGATGCTGGTTTCATGGATTCACAGCTTCATGACTGGGCGTCGACAGCAAGTTCGGTTTGGAGGCACTATGTTGTCGGTTCTGGTGACCAACACCGGTATTATCACCGGCCGGTCCTGTTCACCACATACGCCGCCGATTGCTAGTCCGTTGACCCATGCAATATCCAGGTAAAGTTCGCTGATGATACATCACTCACTGGTCTGGTCAGCAGTGATGAAGCTTCATACAGAGCAGCAGTCGATGAACTGGTAGCTTGGTGTGACCGCAACTACCTGGAACTCAAAATTACAAAGACGGAAGAGATGGTGGTTAACTTCCGTCGGCAGTCCAATGGCATCGAACCGCTTGTTATCAATGGTGAAGAGGTCCGCAGAGTCGCGAAATACAAGTACCTCGGGACAACCATTGATGACAAACTGGAATGGACAGATAACATTGACGCCTGCTACAAGAAGGCGAACCAGCGGCTGTTCTTCCTCAGGAAGCTGAAGCAGTTCAGGGTCAACAGCACAATCCTGTATCTGTTCTACCAGTCTGTCATTGAGAGTATTGTGCTTTACAACCAGCTGTGCTACTACAGCTTTGCCAAGAAAGCCGACACGGACAGACTGGATATAATAACTGCTGTTGCGTCGACGCTGATGGGGAAGGACACAAGGCCGCTAGCAACATTGTTCGGCCAGACTGCAGTGAAGAAGCTAGAGAAGATCAAGCAGGATTCAAGATCCACTGCATAATGCTGTCTCTGCCTGCATTTCAAGACGCGGCTCAGGGCGTATGCTGTCCATGCGGTGTAGAACATGTCGCTTTAGAGACTCATTCCTTCCAACAGCAATCCACACTTTCAACAATAGAGGACGATGAGGCTCAGGATAGTTGATGGTTGTAACCCAAGATGGGTGACAGTGAATGGGTTAACTGAGTATTATCATTATCAATCACCAGGTAGAAGGATTAGCTTGGATACAAAGGGAGTAGGCCTGATTCGCCTTTGCCAGGTCCAGCGTCCTCGTTATCATCATCATCTTTATCACCGTCCACATTGTCATCATTATCTCTATCTATAAAAAACCCAAACACTGTCACTGTCAAAAATATAATAATACTATGAATTTGCATCAGTTATTTGTAACAAATTTATGTTCCGGATGCTGCTATTTTCTGATTCAAATTGAAATTCTTAACCTGAAACATGTATGTTGTTTATTTCGTTTGTTAGGACATTGTTAAGAGAAATATAAAATGGTCTTTCCTCCTTGGCAGCCTCATCTTCATCCTCATCATCCTCAGCACTACCATCATCATCATCATTATCATCATGATCATCCACACTAGTAGTAATTACCAATATTGTATATCTCAACATTATTAGTACATAAATTGTCATCGTCGACATCGTTATTGTCACTATCATCGTCTGCATCGTCACCGTCGTCGTCATCGTCATCATCATCAATAATCACTATTACTGAGAACTGCTGATGAACTTGTTTGTTTGCAAATAATTCAAAACAGCCTGTGCAATGTGCTATGATTACCTTCTCCTTTTGTTGTCATTCTCATCACTGCTGTCAATGTGAACATCGTACTTACATGTACATACCATCACCATCACCATCTTGAACTACCATCATTATGGTTGGTATTGCACTCTTGCTGTTGAGTCTTAACTATCAAGACCTGTGATAATGATCGTTAGATTGGATGCAATATCATTTTATATGTTATAACTAGACTGTGATTATTGTTATTAACAGTAGTGGTGGTGTGTATATATGTGTGTGCATGAGTGTATGCCTTTGTAGGAGGTAACTTTTAACTCTGGTGTGTGTGTGTGTGTGTGTGTGTCAGTGTGTGTGTCTGTGTGTGTGTCTGTGTGTGTTCATTGCTATGGGTTAGAATGTAGGATGCATGACTGTTATAATTTGATAAGCTACATTTATGTTGTGTACAACTGCTTCTCTGTTGCTTGTGATGTGTTTGTTTTAATCCCTGAAGTTTTTTGTGTCTTATTGCTTTTAGGCCGTTGTGTTCATGAAGTGTGCGCCGCACACAAATTTCCTTGTGTTTTCATGGGGACAATACAGATTCTGATTCTGATTCTGACATTTGTTCTCCCCGAATGACCACTCGCCTTCTGCTTTTGGTGGTGAGCGGGACTACATTGTCGGCAGGCATTTTATACAAGTCGGTAGCAGCGACTTTGCAGCAAAGTGTCGTGGCACTAGTAGCCGGCAACCCGGTACTACCAACCACGCTAATATTTTTATGTCCCTCTTTTGGGGGATAAAATGAAAATAACAGCTCGGGTTGAGCCGTGTTCTCAATGTGGTGGCCGAGAGAGGGGAGTCAAATACTTCCGCTCGGCTACAAGTATGACTGCCGACAATGTAGTCCCGCTCACCACCAAAAGCAGAAGGCGAATGGTCAGCCGGGGAGAACAAATGTCGAGTCGCCTTGTCCTGCATAACCCAATGGCATCCCCAAAGGATTCTGCACAGCAGGAGCCACCCAAGGCTAGTCTAACCAAGAAATTCAAGGTAGACAATTTCTCTCCCAAGCCTCAACCAGTCGCCTCCCTTTCCACCATTTTTCTTAACAAAAAATATTATTTGGGGATGTATTTATCAGTATTTGTGTAAATGTCAACACGAAAACTCGCGATTACTACATGTCAAAATCTGAGTTCATGCCTATGTGAAGCAATCGCGAACGATCGCTTTCAGACAAATGCAATGGATTAAATCTTTCACGATGTTATTAAGCAAATCAGGCCTATACATATTGACGTCATGTTGATGACGAAATTAGTTCAACTTCTTCCCCCCCAAAAAAAATTGTGAGCAAGAAGAGAATGAAGAAGAAATTTCCGACAGACCATCACACAAGCTACTGGACAGTACGCTGGTTAAATGATCATCTGTGGTACTCCAACGACCTTCGAGTTACGAATGGATAGGATATGATTAATAAAAGGTGTTACTCACTTAAATTTAATTTTGAATAACAAAAATGTTCGAAATAACGTACAAAGCATTTTTCTATCTTGATGGTGATTGTCATGCTCAAATCTTCATTTTCTTTCCATCTATGCAGCTGTTTACTATTATACTGCTTTTCTCTCCAGTTTGCCAGCCTTCAGTTCAGAAATTATGCTTTAACTTTAAAAGTAAAAAAGTAGGCCTGATAATGATCCATTGTTTTTTGTTTTTTTTATGTATTCTCAGCTGCAGGATGTTTGCTTTAAATTAAACCTCATTTTAGGAAATTTTTCACTTTGATTTCAAGGTACCCCACTACATTAACATTTGTAATTTAGAAAATAACATCTATAGGACCAAAAAAGGACATTAAAATATTCAACAACAAACAATGTATACCTCCTCCTAGGATAAGCAGCATGCATAATTGCACAACGGATTTATGCAGCTCTGTGTCACAGAAACAGCACGCCATTGACAGTGGGTATAGAGTTGTGAAGGTCTTCTTCGAACCCCGAAGAAGAAAAAGAAGAAGCAAGTCTGTTTTGGAAAAATTCCTACGACGAAAACGCAGCTAGGTCCGCCATGTTGTGACGTTTTGCAACGTCATGTTTCTTTATGATGTAGGCTACGTCATAAAGACTGTGACCAAAGAGTAATCTTTGATGAGACTTAAAATCCTTGGGCATTATTGCGAGCGCGCTTGTTTATATATATATATAAGGGGCGGATTATGCTCCTCATGAGGAGTGGGGGGGGGGGGGGGGGGCCAAAACGGGAGTTCCTGATTATCTTGGGATACTATTGGACCACTAATAATTATGTACCGTGCTACAGCCGATTTTTGTTGTCCACTAAACAGCAAAATAGGACAGCCGGTAATTTACCTTTTTTTTTTCTTTGTTTTCTCTTCTTTTTTTTTAAATTTTGTTTTTTAAACAGTTTTAGTTATTGTTCAGCCGGAGTTTAAATCACAACCTATCATATCAACACTCCTTAAAAAGATTGTGCTGAAACAATTAAATGAAGATCTTGCTTCCAACAACCTTCTCTGCCCATTTCAGTCTGCCTACCGTTCTGATCATTCCTCTGAAACTGCTCTCGTCCATATTTTAAATAACCTCTTGCTTTCCACTGACTCTGGGACACTTTTTCTAATTCTCACTCTTCTCAGTCTCTCTGTGTCCTTTATAGGCATGACCGATTCACTGCGGCAACAGTACCCCCACTTTCTGGAAATTTAGTGCTTTAAATTCCCACTGTCGCTGTCTTTCTCATTTGCTCTTTCCCATTCCTGATCTGTCCTATCACTCTGCTATACTATCTTCTTCTTCGCTAGATCAATGACCTACCTTTTTTCTTGAAAACTCTTCCTGGACAAGACTCCTTGTTTGTGTATGAGGTCTGTTGGATCAGCTTGGGAGTATTGGACGTTTTCTGCCGGGTGGTCACTAGGGCTTCCTATGATGTTATTATTTAGCAATGTAGGCATTTTATATGTATGTGTTTTGTTGATAATTTATAATGATGTTTGTATTCTATTTTGTTTTTGTAACCGGGGGTTCGATTAGTTGGGGTAAAGCCTCAGCCGTCCCCTGCGTGGGATGTCTTTATTGTAAAGTGACTGGCCGGTGGAGGGCATTCAGCTTTCTTACTAGGGTTGTTTCAGCAGATCTTTTATGCGGATCGGGGGTTGTCCGGTCCTGATTTGGCTCGGAAGAGTCCGCTGGACCTAAAGCAACAATCAATCAATCAATCAGTCTCTCTGCTGCCTTTGATTCCATCGATAACTCAGTCCTCCTCCGTATTGAAAACACTGTTAGGATTTCTGGCTCTTCATTCAAATGGTTCTCTTTGTATCTTTGTGACAGGTTTCAGTCTCCATAAACACTTCCAATTCTTCTCCAGTCCTACTTACCTGTAATGTTCCTCAAGGCTTTGTTCTTGGCCCAGTTCTTTTCACTCTGTATACTTCCCCTCTCTCTGACATCAAAAATCACCACATCAATCATCATTTCTATGCTGACGATAGCCAAACTCACGACAGTGATTTAAAAAATCTTCCACACCTTCTTCAAAGGACTTCTAATTGTTTCACTGGCATACATAACTGGAAGACTGCCAACAAACTTCAACTCAATGCTGACAAGACCAAAGCTACACTCATAAACTTCTTTGTGCGTGTTATAAAATAATAAGCTTTATTATCAGAAGATTCCTACAAACTTGATATTAGTTTGTAAACAGTTTTTAATGTTCCAATTTTACGTATACACGCATTCATCAAAAGGCCTTTCTTATACAAGTTCAGACAGAGAGATAAAAGTGCAACATTGAAGATGCAAAATACAAAACAGTTAGAACCCAACACCAATATAAGTTTTGCTAATTTTATGGTTATCTTCTTTCTCACTCAAGGTAGTAGAATAATAAAACGGAATTCAAGAAAACTATATTCAAGAAACTATTTGTCCTAGAGTAATAAAATAATAAGTAGCTGAACTATTATAAGATTTTATCTTTCTCTGAAGCAATCCTGTTCCGGTCTGACTTACAATTACGTTTAGCAAATTATGAAAGTATTTTGTGCATTTACAAAATTAGTTTCAGTATTATATTTTCAGCAAGTAAATCATAACATATAATTATTCAAATTACCGTGTCTGTCATGAACAGAATCCAGAATCACCACAGTGGAAAACAGAAGTAGCTTTCATAATACCACAATATTTCTGAAATGACAAAAGTAGCATTCACTCTTTTTTTACAATCTTTCTTTCATTCCACTAATACTCTATGTCAATTATACTTAAATAAGTGACTGTTTCCTTCTACAAGGAGTGAAGGGGTTTTCGGGCAGTTAGTGCGTGTGCGAATGTCTTTTCTCCCTCTAAACTAAACTAAAAAACTCAACTAATGAAATGAAGTGTTAAAAATACAAATTCACATTTATTCAGAAAACATATATTTGCCCCTTAATCAAGAAAAAAAAAAGAATGAAACCAAACAAACATAAAAATGAATTAAAAATAATAATAATAATAATAATAATAATAATAATAATAATAATAATAATAATAATAATAATAATAATAATAATAATAATAATAACAGGCAATTTATACAGCGCTTTCCAAAATCACAAAGCGATTTACACAAACAAATGTAAACACAACATGCGTGCATTGGTCAATAACAAGCAAACACACATACATCTCAACACCAAAAATAACTAACAACACTCACTCATGGCGCCTAAGAAAAGGCCTCTCTAAAAAGATGCGTCTTCAAGTTCGTTTTAAAAGACGCTAGTGAAGGACTTTGACGGACGGACCGAGGTAGCGAGTTCCAGGTCTGAACGGAGAAGAAACTGAAAGCTCTACCACCGTGTCTCACCCTGTGGTATTCTGGTACACGGAACATCCTTTCATCTGCAGAGGAGCGGAGAGACCGAGAAGGAACATAGACAGTCAAAAGTTCGGAAAGATAGCTAGGAGCAGTTCCAGAGATGATGTGGTAGCAGAGACATGTGGTTTTATATTTAATTCGTTGTTCAATTGGGAGCCAGTGTAGCTCTTGAAAGAGAGGCGTGCAATGCTGTGATTTCCGTGCTTTGAAGATGAGTTTAGCTGCCGAGTTTTGGACTTGCTAAAGAGGTCTAAGGACTTTATGTGTGCAACCTACAAGGAGTGAATTACAGTAATCCAATCTAGACATAATGCATGCGCTAACTAGTGTTTTTGTTGCTTCTTAAACAAACCTACCGCATATACATTACAAAACATCGGCATAAAATGTAGAAAAATCACTCTCTCACCTTTGTGGTTCCTTTAATTAAACACATACACATATAATAATACACAAAATAATAAAGCACACATACGTTCCCCCCCCCCTTTTTTTTTTGTCCCTGATAGTCCGTTATACAATGCAATGTATAACCAATTCATACAAGGAGTGAAGGGGTTTTCGGGCTGTTAGTGCGTGTGCGAATGTCTTTTCTCCCTCTAAACTAAACTAAAAAAAACTAATGAAATGAAGTGTTAAAAATACAAATTCGCATTTATTCAGAAAACATATATTTACCCTTAATCAAGAAAAAAAAAAGAATGAAACCAAAGAAACATAAAATGAATTTAAAACATAAACAAATCTACCGCATATAAATTACAAAACATCGGCATAAAATGTAGAAAAATCACTCTCTCACTGTTACGTTGAAACGCGCACGATAGTTCGTGTGTGACGCGCGCGATAGATCTGTTAGTTTTATTTGGCAAAGCATGCAATAATAGAGTGTATTTACCTGTGATTTGATTTTGCGTTGTTATTAGAAGTTTTGTATAACGTTGATAATTTTAGTTGGTCGATATTATTTGAGAATTTTCTCGAGTCAGTTGTTTACTATCGATCGAAGTGTATGGATAGTTCTAGTGGTAACCATGGAAGCTTCCATTCCAAATAAGGTTGTATGACGTGAGACAGTGATGATGAAATTAATTTTGATTGGTTGTGGTGTTTCATGTGGGATATTCTCGTTTGTTCTGGAGTATGTAGAGACTATATAAGTGCCGCACTGTTTCAAAATAAGAGAGTTGAAAGTAGAGAGAGTTGTTGTATTAGAGTTGAGAAAGTTGTTAAAAGTGGAAAGTTGATAGTTGAGAATTGTAGAGTGGAAAAGCGATTGAACGATTGTATGCAGTTGTTGACGTATGCTGAATAAAAGTGGAAAACTTCAAACGACGACTCCTGACTTGTTGATGATTGAACGGGTTGCGTGGATAAACGAATCTGAGTTACACTTTATCTGGTTTCAATCATCGGGGCTGAATCAACTACTGATACAGAAAAAACAACATCGAGTGTAACATTTTGGGGGCCAAGCTGCGATCCACGTCATACCCAAGGGTTCAACTGCTACAACAAGCGAGTCGTTACGAGAGGCAGTCATCGAGGATAGCCGCCAGGGAGTTGCGTCGGGAGGGACCAACATACTGGGACTACATCCCCGATAGATTCGGGTTGACTGCAAAGGCGTGTAGTCGCTGAAGAGTTGCTTCGCGAGCGAACAACAGATCGGGACTACGTGGCTGCCGCAAGACTACGTCGAGGGACAGTCTCGGAGCTACATCGCCAGTTTCACGTCTACTTCAGCACAGGAGCGTGTACATCAACACCAGCGTGGTGCAGCGTCGCATACGACGAGGACAGCGGGGCCTGCGTCAGCGAAGGTGACTAGTGTCAAGCATCAGCGCTACTGCAGAAAGCGTGCTGTTCTAGAACAGTCTAGACAGGTACAGCACAGTCAAGAACTTTCTAGAAAAGAACTTTCCAAAAAAGAACTTTCCAGAAAAGCATCAAGATGGCTGACTTCTGGCAGAAAGGGGTTGAACTAAACCTAAAAGGCAAACAGCTGACGGAGTACGTCAAATTCCAGGAGAGAATATTGCGTGAAGAAAGAGAAGAACAGCGACGGCGCGAAGAAAGAGAATTAGAAGAGAAGCGTCTAGAAAAGGAAGAACAGCGTCGCCGAGAAGAAATAGAGTTAGAACGGAAGCGTCTAGAAAGTGAAGAGCAGCGACGTCGTGAAGAAAGAGAAATTGAACAACAGCGGCAAGAAAGAGAATAGCAACGACGCCGAGAAGAAAAGGAAGAACAGCGTCAACGGGAAGAAAAAGAAGAACAACGCAGGCGTGAAAAAAGAGAGAAACAGCGTCGGCGTGACGAGATGGAAGAAAGACGACTAGAAGCTGATCGTCAGTACCATCTAGAGTTTGCGCGTATCCAAAACAATCAGCATGCGCCACAAGTCATCAGCGACCACATGGCTCCAACATTGCCAGCGTTCGTCGACGGGAAGGACCAGATCGACAGTTATCTGGCGAGATTCGAAAGGTTCGCTGAAAGCTCCAACTGCCAACCTCGAGACTGGGCGATTCGACTAAGTGCACTTCTGACGGGGCAAGCACTGGAAGTTTACACCAGACTGTCGAACGATGACGCCAAAAACTACGACGTCTTGAAAGAGGCCCTATTGCATTGCTACAACTTTACAGAGAAGGGCTACCGTAAACGCTTTCGTGAATGCCGGCCTATGTCAGACGAGACGCCAAAGCAGTTTGTGGAGCGCCTGTCGTCATATCTATACAAGTGGGTGGAATTATCAGGCAAAGGGAAGACTTACGAGAATCTCCATGATCTGATAGTGAGGGAGCAATTACTCAACGCCTGCCCTAAGGACCTCGTGATCCACTTGGAAATACAAAAGTTGCAGACGCTAAAATACGTTGCTGAGGCTGCTGAAAGATATCTCATCGCTTATGAGAAGACGCTTGGGCCACCCAAGGCGACGAAGCATTTTCAGAAGACTGGAAACCATGGGAACCAGATCCAGGGGAGCCAGACGAGCCAGAGACACACGGACTCCACACCACCTCAAAGAGGCTGTTTTACCTGCAACGCTACGGACCACAGAGCTGCTAATTGTCCTCAAAACAAAAGTAGCGGACAGCGGAGCAATACGGACAATGCAGCGGCGGGCAACCGGCAGAGGCGGTTCTCCAATCAACGGCAAACCAGTAGATCTGACCATCAAGTGTGCGGCGGGAGCGTCATTCTTCCGAGTGAGACCGAGCGCACAGCTACTCCTGCGGACGTGCAAGAGTGCATGACCGATGGCCAACTTCTCCTTGCCAACGGAAAATCCATCCTTGTCGTCGCTAGCGCAGCTGTGACCGTACAGAACATGCCCGTTTCCAAGGGACGCGTCGGAAATCATGAAGTGACTGTCCTAAGAGACTGGTTGCAGTGGAGTCATCGTCAGAGAAGATCTAATTGCTAAAGAACAGTTCACTGGCGATTCTAAATGGACACTCATGACCGACAGCAAATGTGTGAGAGCGGCAGATGCGAAAGTTCAAATCAGCACCCCTTTCTACATAAGCGAAGTCGAAGCGGTTTGCCTGAAGAAGCCGCTGTATGATTTGATGTTCGGGAATATCGACGGCGCGAGACGACCCGACGACCCAGATTCAGAATGGAGTCCTGCCTAAACCCAACGCGTCGAAGTTGCGGAGGAGGATCCATTGCCGTTTCCCGATGGAGACCTTACAGAGCTGCTACGGGACAATGTGGCTACTCCGGCTCAGCCCTGCCGACCAGAGATCGTCGGTGCTGTCACTACCAGGGCCCAGGCCAAGAGAAACAAGACGACTACGCCACTGAAGGTCGCCGGCAACTCCAAAGCTGCCATCGTGGACAGAGATAAACTGATCCAGCTCCAGGAAGCTGATAGCACTTTAAACAAGTTCAGGAACCGCCAAGAGCACGTGACCACAGGCAGTGGCACGGTCTATTTTGAGGTGAAGGCCAAGATCCTGTACCGAATCTTCCAGCACCCGAGGGTCAACGGAGGGAAACCACTACGTCAAGTATTGGTACCGTTACCCCTAAGGCGCCAGGTGATGGAAGTAGTGCATGACTCAATCATGGGAGGTCACCTAGGCCAAGAAGACGTCAGACAGAATCCAGGCGGTGTTATACTGGCCAGGACTTCATGCGGACGTCAGCCGTTTCTGCCGATCATGTGACATTTGCCAGAAGACCATACCTCGAGGAAGGGTTCCAAAAGTGCCTATGCAGAGGATGCCTCTGATCGACCGACCTTTCAAGAGGGTGCCTTGGATTTAATCGGCAAAATAAAACATCCGAGTGAAGAAGGTCATCGGTGGGTACTGACTTTAGTGGACTATGCGACTCGGTACCCAGAAGCAGTGCCTCTGAAGAAGATTGACACTGAAACTGTTGCAGAGGCACTGGTGGACATGTTCAGCAGACTTGGAGTGCCTAAAGAGATCCTGACAGACCTCGGGACGCAGTTTGTCTCTGACTGCATGAAGGAGGTCAACACACTGCTGAGCATCCGGCATTTAACTACGACACCCTACCATCCGATGTACAACGGGCTTGTCGAAAAGTTCAATGCTACGCTGAAGTCAACCCTGAAGAAACTATGCAGCGAGCAGCCCAGACAATGGCATCGCTACATCAACGCCTTACTGTTCGCCTACAGAGAAGTGCCGCAGGAGTCCACTCGTTTGAGCTGCTGTACGGAAGAACCATCCAAGGGCCGATGCACATCCTGAAAGAACTGTGGACGAAAGAAGTAGACACCCCAGAGGTGAAGAACAGTTACCAGTACGTGTTTGAGCTACGGGAGAAGCTTGAGCAGACTCTCGAGAGAGCCAGAGAAAACCTGAAGAAGTCCCAGGACTGTGGAAAGCACTACTATGACCGTAGGGCTGTGAAAAGGAAGTTCAAACCTGGCAACAAAGTGCTGGTGCTGCTACCTACCGATCATAATAAGTTGCTGATGCAGTGGAAAGGCCCGTACGAAGTGGAGACCGTGGTGGGGATCAACGACTACAAGGTGAAGGTCGGCCAGCACTCCAAGATATACCACGCCAACCTCCTTAAGCTGTACGTGGAAAGGCCATCAGAGACTGTACATGCAGCAACAGCAGCTGAGATAGACGACAGCTTTGACAGCGAGGAACTGTTGGAACTGGGAGATTTCCATAGCAAAGAAGGCATCGATGATGTTAAGCTAGGGCCAAGCTTGACGGAAGGTCAGAAGATGGCGCTCAGGGACCTTATGGGCGAGTTTCCCCATAACTTCAGCGATGTCCATGGCTCTACAACTTTGGTCGAACATGAAGTCTACCTTTCTTCAGATATCCCGGTTCGATCCAAACACTTCCCGATCCCTTTCAAGGCCCGCGAATCCTTGAAGAAAGACATCGATGAGATGCTGAAGATGGGCATCATCAGGGAGTCCAGTTCCCCCTACGCGTCCCCTGTCGTGGTCGTGAAGAAGAAAAACGGGAGCAACAGAGTATGCATCGACTACAGAAAAGTTAATAAGATCACCGTCTTCGATCCCGAGCCGATGCCTACTGCAGCAGACCTCTTCCGCCAATTATCGGGGAGTAAAATCTTCTCAAAGATTGGCCTAAGCAAGGGTTATTGGCAAGTCCCCGTGCGTCAACAGGAAGTTGAAGTTGAATATATATTAACGTCCCCGGACACATAAGCGTATAACCCCTGATGGGACGTACGAGTGCCTAAGAATGCCCTTTGGCATGGTCAACAGCCACAGTCGTTTACAAAAAGATCCAGTCATACAACGTAGGTCAGAATAGGGCACAAACTGGAAAATCTCTGGAGGGAAATTGAGATGCAGAGCATCTTTAGCCGCTTTGTCCACTGCAATGTTGCCGCGGATGCCCATGTGACCAGGGACCAACAAAAAAACTATCTTTTTACCCTCAGAAACAAGTTGTATATGGAGGTCATGAATCTCTGCCAGAAAATGGTGTGATATCTTTCTCGTGGAAAGAGATGGAGTGCTGACAGTGAATCGAACATGATTAAAAACGAGGTTCTTTTGGATTGATAAACTTGTTTCAGAGCTAGATGAATTGCCTTGAGCTCAGCTGTATAAACAGAACAAAAATCAGGTAAACGCTGTTGCAAAGGCTGGTCTAAGTGTCTCCCAGAGACCGACGCAGCAGCTACCAAATCTCCTTTCTTTGACCCGTCTGTAAAAAAATGTTTATATCCTGGGTATAAGGCAAACTGCTCTAAATAAAGTTGGTTATATACGCTTTCAGATGTAGTGTTTTTGAGGAAAGCGGACAATTGCCAATTAATGTTGGGGGTACATAATTTCCATGGAGGAGCTTCAGTCCGAAGCTCATCATCGTTGATGGAAGCAACATCGATGCCTGCTTTTTCCAAATGAGCCTGCATTCTGATGCCAAACGAAGGTATTGTGTTAGGTTTGGCTTCAAATTTCTGAACAAAATCTGGGTTGAAAACACAGTCATAAGCGGGGTTCATGGGATCAGTTTTTAATTTTAAATAGTAATTCAGTGACAATTTTGTACGTCTCAGCTCCAGCGGGGGTTCGTTAGCTTCCACATAAAGTTTTTCACAAGGGGAGGTGCGAAACGCACCCAAAGCAATGCGTAGTGCCTGATGAACAACTGGATCTAACATTTTAAGATACGATTTTCTAGTAGAACCATAAAAAATGCAACCATAGTCTAACTTGGATCTAATTAAAGAACGATATAACAGCAGTAAAGTTTTCCTGTCAGCACCACAGTCTGTACCACTGATAACCTTGA
The DNA here is from genome assembly GCA_036898135.1 of Oncomelania hupensis. Lineage (NCBI taxonomy): Eukaryota > Metazoa > Mollusca > Gastropoda > Littorinimorpha > Pomatiopsidae > Oncomelania > Oncomelania hupensis. The sequence continues at coordinate 44,743,077 of CM072514.1, read as the reverse complement.
GCAAATTGCAGGCCTGTTGACATTTAGTTTTCAAATCTTTCATATGAGGAAGGAAGGATAACTTTTGATCAAAAATAACGCCCAAAAATTTGACTTGTTAGACCGCCTTTATTGGAGTTTTACTGAGGGTAATATTAGGATCTTGAATAATTCCCCGGTGCTTGGAAAAGTGAATACATTCAGTTTTTGCTTCAGAAAATTTAAAACCATTTTGTAAAACCCAGTCTTCAACGGCATTGACACATAACTGTAGCTGACGTTCTGTAGATGCCAAGGTTTTACCTTTGGCTACTTATGCAAAATCGTCAACAAACAAAGAATTGTCAATTCCCCGTTTAACGGAACGAACAATATTATTTATTTTAATATTAAACAGCAAGGGTGACAAGATGCTACCCTTAGGCACTCCCATCTCCTGTTTTTTCGTATCTGATAAAGATCCCCCAACCTTAACCTGAAAAATTCTGTCCGTTAGAAAATTGGAAATAAACAGAGGTAAATGTCCCTCCAAACCCATTTCTTGTAAATCTGAAAGAATGCCATATTTCCATGTGGTATCATAAGCTTTTTCCAAATCAAACATGATGGCAACGACATGTTCACCCTGGACGAACGCGTTACGGATAAAGGTTTCCAGTCGCACCAGGTGATCAACAGTACTTCGACCACTTCGAGAGCCACACTGAGTGTTGGATAATATATTATTTGTTTCCAGATACCACAGTAAACGAGAATAAACCATTCTTTCCAGCGTCTTGCATAAGCAGGACGTTAAGGCTATTGGTCTGTAGTTTGTTGGATTAGTATGGTCTTTGCCAGGTTTAGGAATGGGTACAATAATGGCCATTCTCCAAGAGGGAGGAAAGGTGCCAGTGATCCAAATCTGATTGAAGATATCCAGCAGTTGAGACCGTGAGTACCTTGCTAAATATCTGAAAAATTGATATCGTACATCATCCGGCCCAACAGCTGAATCTGCACTTTTGTTAATTGCATCGTCAAGCTCGACTAATGAGAACGAAATGTTGTAGTCTTCAGAATTATCAGAGGCAAAATTTAACCGTTGTTTTTCTTTACGTGTTTTAATTGTTTGAAAAGAGACGGAATAATTTTCAGAAGAAGAATTTGCAGCAAAAGAAGAGGCCAAAAGATCAGCTACTAGTTGTTGTTTTTTTTATCTCCGATTACGTCCCCCTGCACAGTAAGGCATGGGCTCACCTGTTTGTTACTTTTATTTTTGAGTTTGCGGACCACTTTCCAAACCTTCGACAGTTTCGCTTTCGAATTTAGCGTGGAGCAGAAACCTCTCCACGATTCTCTTCTCTTACTTTTGAAGAGCTGTTGGCATTGGGCTCGCAAACGTTGGTGGTTCTGTTTATTTTCAGAGCTTGGATGCAGATACATCATTCTTAAAGCTTTTTTTACAGGCTTGCTGAAGTTTTTTACATTTATCATCAAACCCGGGTTTTTTAATTGTATACGGTTTTGATGAAGTTTGCGGGATGGACTCCTTGGCACTGTTTATAACTATGTCAGTGTAGAGCTGTATTGGATCTATGGCATTTGAAAAATCCCATTTCTTAGCATGTAACTGAACCTCAGACAGGTTAGAAAAAATACTTTAGTTAGCTTGTTTCAGTTTCCACCTGCCATGAGTTTGCTCAAGGTTGTCTGAATCATGTTTTTAATAAAACCGGAAAATGGTTGCTGCCATGGAGATCTTCTAAAACTGTCAATTTAAAATCCAAAAGTAAGGAGGGATCACAGATCGATATATCAATGTGGGACAAAGAAGCGGTTCTTGAACAGGAAAAAGTTGGAGCACCCTCGTTCAAAGTTATTAGGTTCAACGAGTCTGAAATGTCTTCAAATTTTTTTCCCTGAGAATCGGTACGATCGCTACCCCACAGGGGAGAGCGTCCATTAAAATCTCCCAACAACGAAAAAGGGGTAGGTAACTGTTGGATCAAATTCTCAAGTTCACTTTTATTTACATTTATTGATGGGGTCAAATATATAGAACAAACTGTGAGTGATTTAAAAAGAGATACTGTGGCTGCAGCTGCTGGTAAACTTGTATTAAGTGAAATTGGGTTAAATGGGACGTTTCTATGAATAAAGAGTGAAACGCCTCTAGAAAATATACAATCTAGAGACGAATAACCAGTAATATCTATGATGTTTCTCTGACAGGAGAGTTTCCTGAATGGCTAACACCTCAGGTTGATGCTCCGTCAGCAGACAGCAGAGCTCCTCCTAATTTGCCCTTATCTCTAGGATATTCCATTGTAAAATGGCCATAAAAATGAAGTAAAAGAATGCTAAAATTTTCATCTCTGAGATCACAATTACGACTCTTTAGCTTTCGGACCCTCGTCCATCTCTTCATGGTCCATCAACCCCCCGAAACGGTTCTCCGTCTCGAGAGGCTGATGGTGCTTGGAAGAAAGGGGTCCGGGCCTCTGATTTTTCCTCAAAGCCCCGGAACCCGAACTGCCAGCCGACTTCCTCCCCTTCTCCCCAGCACCGGATTTTATATCTTCCTTCTCTCTTTCACCCCTTCCAACCTTTCCCTCTCCTCCTCTGATTCTCCTCTGCTGAGCTACTAGAAATTGCTATGCCTCAGCAACTACTCAGTCGCTAAAACCTGTCGTTGCTGGTGCGGCGATCTGAGGCATAGCCTCCTTTGCAGCAGGTGTGACGGCTTTAGACACAGCCGTCTGCGTGTTGTGGGTGACGGTTGGGGACGTGCCCGTCGGCACGTTCTCTAGTGAAATCGGTGGGGCTGGAGAACCCCCCTTTTGAGCAAACAACGTGGGCATTTTTTCTAGAGCATCCATCCATCTGCACAATGTTTCCAAGATCTGCGTCATTTTATTCATGGCAGTGTCCATTGACGGGTGTGCGCTAGGTTCCACATGAGATGTGGAATCCGCCACAGATGCAAAGGACCTCTCTTTAAGAACCGGCCTACTTTCAAGTACTTTTTTCTTGCGTCTCCGAAGGAGCAACTCTCAGTGGCCCGCACCTTTTGGATTTCCAGCTCTAACTGCCACTGAGGACAATCTGTGGAGCTGGAAGAATGATTCCCGGCGCAATTCACGCAGCAAATCGGATTTTTGCATTCATTTTCATGTTTGTCTTTTGCACAATCTCGACATATTTCTTAGCTTTTACAGGTTTTGCTACCGTGACCAAACCTTTGGCAACGGTAGCATCGCAACGGTGACGGTACGAACGGTGTCACCTTCACCCTAAGGTACCCCACCTTGAGTGACTCCGGCAACTTGGCCATAGCAAAGGTCACAAAAAGTGTGTTGGTGGGGAAACGTTGGGGTCCTTTGGTGACAAAGACCCGCTGTACTGCTGTGACCCCCTGGCTGGAGACCTCATCTCGGATTTCCAATTCCGACATGTCGATCAAATCCTGACATCGGATGACTCCCTTGGAGGAATTCAACCGTCCATGCACATAAATTTTGATTTGTCTGTCAACATAGACGGTCAAATTCCTCTTTAGAAGACAATCCGATGTCCTTTCGGTTGAGCAGACGGATTGGAAACCCTTCTGGATGGCAAACGGAGACAGCTTGCCTAGTGGCATAGCCGGATCCACCCCCTCCACAACCAAAAAACGAGGCCAGATCCCTTCCACCCCAGATGCACAAGCTTTTTGTCTCGTCACCATGTCACTGTCCGTGTCCGTGTCCAGTCCGTCATCTTGCAGTCGTTTTTTTTGTGTTGATGCCATGTTTATTTGTTAATTCATCCCCCCTCCTGCTCCCCACCCACCACGGAGTCCAACAAGGGGATGCGTCCAAGTGGAAAATCCAGCAAGGGAGCGCACCAGGGCTACAGGGAGGATATACACCCAGACAATCCCGCACTGCCACTACGGTTTTGTTCAAGTTTGACCCATGAGCCGCAGCCTTCTAGCAGAGCTAGGGCAATACACGACCAGCCGCTTGACTGACGCGGGCCACGCCAGCCTCCCGTCTAGGAGAAGTCCGGGCCAAAGACGTGTGTTAGTGTGAGGGACCACAGTCCCTTAGTGACCTCAACCTCCAGGATCCCATTCTCCCCCGACACGGGTTGCCCTGCACGGCAAACGCAGGGGGCCAAGAGAAGGCCACAGAGAAAAAGGGAGGGTAGAAAAAGAAGAAATGATGGGGAAAAAGAAGACAGGAAAAGTCCGATAAGGCAGAAGAGAGGAAGTCAAAAATGCACAGTTTAGTGGGAGAATTTATGTGTGAAAAAGGACCAATAAGACAGAAACAAGACAAAAGAGAAGAAAAAGGGTAGGCAACTTTGTCACCTAGCCAGAGAGAGGCATGGGATCCACCCCCGGCGCGCGGAGCCGAGCCCGTGGGGGCACTGAACAGATTTTCAACCTCACGCTGCATACACACACAAAATACACAGCGACACAAAAGTATCGTGACAAGAACACACAATATAATTAACATAAAAGAATTTGAAACAAACATAATTATTTCTTAACTATGGTAACAAATTACTAAGCAAATGAATGCATTTTAATACACACACTCCCACCCTTCTCCCCCCCCCTCATCCCTCTCCTATTTCCTCCGCACACACAGGGACACACACACATGCGTGTACGAGGTGTAAAATGGGGTAATTTGACCTACTTCGCGCTCCTTAAGCGGCGAATTAGGTCAAGTTTGTTCAAAAACACAGCTAGGATAAGGAATTTTCCTCGATGATTAGGGTAAGGCACCCCTTCAAGAAAAGGGTTAGGGTCAGGGCTAGTTGCAGTGCTGAAACTAGCCCTGACCCTAACCCTTTTGTTGAAGGGGTGCCTTACCCTAATCGTCGAGGCGGGTGCCTTACCCTAATCGTCGAGGAAAGTTCCTTATCCTAGCTGTGTTTATGAACAAACTTGACCTAATTCGTCTCTTAGAGGCGACGAATTAGGTCAAACTTTTTGTGAAAAGGGTGCTCTTAACCTAGCCGTCTGGAACAAAACTTGACCTACTTCGCCCTCTTTAGGACACGAAGTAGGTCAACATTTTTCAAAATTTGTTCGGAAATGGGTTGGAAGTTCTCCGTCCCGGATAGAGCACTCCCTTGCACTAAAAACACTCCCATGCACTACAACTGCATTCCCTTGCACTACAACTGCACTCCCATGCACTAAAAGAGCACTTCTGTGCACTACAACTGTAGTGCACATGTACTTAAAAAGCACTCCCTTGCACTACAACTGCACTCCCATGCACTACAACTGCACTCCCGTGCACTTAAAGAGCACTCCCGTGTACTTAGAACAAATGAGGAACGAAAAACAAATGGGAAAGGAGAAAATTACCTCATTTGATACTAAAAAAGTCAAATTCCGTTCCTCATTTGGGACGTTTCACAAGTACACACACACACACACACACACACACACACACAATGTAAATTCACACATTCTTAGTAACTTAAATTGTGGCAGGGTAGAGAAGAACAAAGAGATATACAATCATCTTAAATATTAAGATCAAAGGGAGCTTAAATATTTATGGAGCCTTCTTTTAAAAGATGGTACTGATTTACTTTTCTTGACCTCTTCTGGTAGAGAATTCCACACGCTTGGACCAGAATGGGACAGGGAGAGAGAGAGAGGGAGAGAGAGAGAGAGAGAGGATTCGTGCATCAGCATCCTCTACATCTTCGATAATTTGTACCCTATGAACACTGAATATCTATCTACACACACACACACACCCACACGCACACAGAGAAACACACGCGCGCTATAACGCACTCGCATATCCTGCACCGCAGTTTGTGCCAACACAACTTTATGAATGACTAGTGGTTTTGTACCCTGGCAAGCCACAGGTTGCTGTTTAAAATGTAGACAGAGAGACAACTGTTGTCTGCGAGTTTCATTTGGACGATGATACCTCCCCATATCCACCTTGATACCTCACCATACCCCCCCCCCCTGATATCTCCCCGTCCCCCCGCCCCATGATGCCTCACCATACCCCCTTGATACCTCCCCGAACCCACTTGATACCTCCCCATACCCCCTTGATACCTTCCGTACCCCCCTTGTAACCTACCTGTACCCTCCTTGATACTTCCCCGTTGATCGTTTCGCAGGTATGGATGAAAGGAATCGACCAATAAGGGTAATTGTAGATTATAGTCACATGACACCGGGGCGTATTACATTAATCGACCATCACCATACCCCCTTATATATACCCGTATCAACGTTATGCCTACCCATGCCCCCTTTAAACCTACATGTACCACCCCATCCTGATCCTTGGTAATAATAATAATAATAATAATAATAATAATAATAATAATAATAATAATAATAATAATAATAATAATGAATATAGAATAAGACAAATAGAAATCATAAAAAACACCAAGGTTTTAAAATAAAATTTGATATCCTATCCTATCCTGTCCCATAACCCGAAGGTCGTAGGGGCACCACAGATGATCGCTTAACCAGCATACTCCATCTTTCTCTGTCCTCAGCAGCCCTCATGGCTTCGCTCAGTGTCAAACCAGTCCATTCTCGAATGTTGTCCTCCCACCTCTTTTTCGGTCTCCCCCTTCTTCTACCTCCTTGCACTGTGCCTTGCAGAATGGTCTTTGCAAGGCCTGATGATCTGGTGACGTGGCCATACCATCGGAGTTTCCGTTTCTTCACCACTGTGAGCAGGTCATCGTGTTGTCCAATGGCTTGTGTGATGGTCTGTCGGACTTCAACGTTGGTGATGTGTTGGGTATAGGAAATGCACAGAAGTCTTCTGTAGCACCTCATCTCCATGCTTTGTATTCTTCGTTGGAGATCTGCTGTGAGGGTCCATGCTTCGCAAGCATATAGGAAGATGGAGATGACCAGAGAGCGCAGCAGTCTTACTTTGGAATGTAGACTGATGGTTCTGTCTTTCCAAATGGGCTTCAACCTTGTCAGGGCAGCAGTTGTTTGTGCGATCCTGGAGAGGACTTCCTGTCGAGACCCATTGTCTGACACAATGGCTCCTAAATATTTGAAGCTGTGCACTGTGTTGAGGGATTGGCCTTGTACTTTGATGTCCGTGTTGATGCCATTGACATCAAAGTACAAGGCCAATCCCTCAACACAGTGCACAGCTTCAAATATTTAGGAGCCATTGTGTCAGACAATGGGTCTCGACAGGAAGTCCTCTCCAGGATCGCACAAACAACTGCTGCCCTGACAAGGTTGAAGCCCATTTGGAAAGAAATTTTGGAAAGAAATTTGATATAAGATATTATAATTATAATCATAATAATAATAATAAATATTATTATTATTATTAGTTTATAAATAATAATAATACTAATAATACTAATAATACTAATAAGAAGAAGAAGAAGAAGAAGAAGAAGAAGAAGAATATCCATATTGTAGGGTAAAAAAATAATAAAATTTAAAAAAATGACCCCTGGGAGATTTGAACTTGGGTCACTTTCACGGTAGGCGAATGTTTTACTAAGTGAGCTACCAAGGCTTCGTATAAACACCATACATTTTTTGGTCTATATGGGAAAACATGCTGAAACCTCGATTCGATTTTTAATTAATCAAATTTAATTATTTAAACACAAATTTTGTAAGATTGGTGACATGAGTGCAAAAGTATTTTGAATGGAAATAAAACATCGATTTTGAGCGCACAGCAGGCCGATCCGCAGTGCCCAGCACCTGCCCAGATCAGCGTCCAACTTTACAATAGAGGCGAAGAAGGACTTCCGGCTAAGCAATTTATATATATATATATATATATATATATATATATATATATATATATATATATATATATATATATATATATATATATATATATATATATATATGTGCATGTCTGTATATGTGTGTGCATACACAGTATATGTATGTTTGGAGCGATTGAGAACGAGGGCTAGGCGAGTAGCCTTCTGTCAACATTATTTTACGTAAACAATATAGCTATCAACACGATTTCACACGACAATCTCATATTTACTCCTTTCAATGAGGGTATAAACTGAGGTGTATTGTCAACAACACGAACTTTAAATCGCCTGACGCTCAGGTTCTTTCTCCCCTATCGCCGGTCACCCAGGATTGTGCTCAGTCGTCTGGGCGTCACACGAGGCGCCTAAGGCAGCAAATAGTTGGTGCCTGTGGCGGCTTGAGTTGGATCCTCTATCGGTGAGCACCTTGAGCAACTCGTGAGCTGGAAATTTAAAGCGCTGTATAATAACGATTCAGGGTGTGGGGTACGTCGATTTGCGTATCGTTTTGCGCTTTCATAATTATATCCAAGTGTTCGTCATGTGTTGGTTATTATCCAAACGATTTTTACATCCTGAAGAAATTACAGGGACATGTTTTTGAACGCGTCGAGTTAGTGCACAAAACATTTTTTCGGCAGGTATTTATGAGCATTTGTGTTAATGCTAACACAAAAACTCGCGATTACGACATGGCAAAATCGGAGTTCATGAATGTGAATAGAATATGAATAAAGCGATGGTGTCTTTCAGATCTCAATTCTCCGCGCTAACAAATGCAATGGATTAAATGCTTCACGACATTTCTATTCATTCTGACGCAAATGATGATGTAAAACTGCACAAAAAACGTTTGTTCCTGTGTGATGTTAATAAACAAGCAATAGTAAATTCATTTCGTAAGTATGAGAATTTTGCCATTTGTTGTTTACATATATGTTCATATAGATCTAGGTGCCTGCACGACGAGCAGCGTTATTTCCATTTTACATCAGCAGAAACTGAGCTATAGACGATGTGACGTGGGGTTTCATTGTTGCTGGGCTCTGCACAATGGAATGCTATTACCCACTGTCTTCAGTCTATGGGTATCGCTAGTAATCTCCCTGTGACTTAACTTAATACATTTATTTGTTTTGCTCGGTCTGTGTTACGGCTGGGGCACAGAGATAGAAAAATGGTAAAAGATCACTGTCACACTAGCTTTCACACGGCTATGAAACATAAGTAGTCCAGCCACTTTATAACAGTAAAAATCACACATTTATTTCCTCTACTCTATACACGATCTTCGAATTACGAAACTAACTTAAAAGTTCAAATGTCAATGCGAATGGTTCGCTCTTGAGAGTTCTAGGCAGCTACTTTATCTTCATCGGGCACTGGACACTTTCTGCCCTAATGGTCAGAGTTCTTGAAGAGTGGACTGCTGTAATCCTGTGATACCAGTTTTAGTGCACGGAAGGCTGTGTACTTAGCTCAGGGTCCGAAGAGCTGTGTTGTGGTTGATTCCGTGGCAAGCTGTGTTGTCGTGGCGTCTTCTCCTTGTGGCTAGATGGCTATCATCGCGCAGTGCTTTCGATGTCTCGGCAGCCAACGTTCAGCGACGACTTGTTTTTGTTATTCGCCTAGTTGGGCTCACGATACAATGCCTGCTCGTCTGTAACATATGAGACGAAATTCTGCACAACCCTGTATAATAGGTGTGTGCAGAGCGTCTCACTGAAGGCCGAAGTAGCCCTCAGTGATTAGCTACATATATATAAGTGACGAACATTCTGCTAAGTCTGTGGTCCACTGGAATCTCGACTCTAATTTCCTATACATACATAAATATAAATCCTGGCTAACTATACACATAGAGAAAGAATTAATATTATACACATTCTCTGGTACAGCCACTGGTTTGCAAGCATACATATAGGTTAAACAACAGTGGTTCCGTCAGGTATACAACATGGCGTCGACCTGTCGTGTTCGACACGTGGTCACGCAACGTTGGACTTAACAATTCCATTCTAAGCATAACAAATTTCACAAACATAATTCAACAATAATATAAATACATCACGATAAAACAAAAGTATGTTCATTTACCTTTTTGACAATGTCAGGCCATGGCTAAATTGATTGAATTCGAATTTTCAACAAGCCCTGCTTCCCAAATCTGTCAGTGGAGAGATTTTCTAGCAGAGCGTAACTGTGTACCGCTCAGCGCTTTCAACACGAATGACTCTCTACCCCTCTGCTTGAATCAGCCAGAACTAGTTCTTCCTACTCTAGCTGTGTTCTCATTGGCTGTAAATTCTGATTAGCTGTAAAATCGAAGCGCCCTAAGTAAGCTGCGATGATGTCATTGCCTACTGGGCTATCGTCACGCTATACAACTGTGTTACACTGACTAAACAAGGCAACAGCTTAGGGCTGTGTTTAAATCTCGGCTCTTGTTACAGGCTCCCTCAACTGAAAAAAGGCGATGACTACTGGATTCGACTTTTTTCTACTACAGAGCCTAGTTTAACACGGCACTATCCTAAGGTCCTATTTACAGACTAGCTAAGTTGCTCTAGCTGCGCTGCAATGCTATGCCAGGTAGCTATGGACACTAGTGACAGGGTTTTACTGGACGGGGACGAATTCTGGTGCTGTGGCTCTTAGTTGTGTTGGGTGGGCGCCAGCTGATGTGTCCTCCACGAGATGGCGACTGAGGTAGTCGGCTCCGTGGTTCTCTTTGCAGGGGATGTACTCGATTTGGAAAGAGTATGCCTGAAGGGGGTGGTTGCCCATCTCATCAGGCGCGAATTCAAGGATTTGGAGGCTGGCAGTAACGATAGTGGTTGATGGTCCACTTGAACTGTGAAGTGGGTCCCATACAGGTAGAGTTGAAACTTCTGTATGGCCCAGACCAGTCCAAGGCATTCTTTCTCCGACGTGGCGTAGTGTGTCTCGGCGGGTATCAGTTTTCTGCTGGCGTAGACCACAGGGAATAGTGTCTCTGTGTTCTTGGGGTCGCGCTGTAATACTAATAATAATAATTTTATTTATAAAGCGCATTATCAAACAATAGTCTGCTCAAGGCGCATCAAACACAGTCACACGCACAATACAATAGTTAGAATACAATCAATAAATAAATACAATTTAAAACAGTAGCAGTACTGCTCCGAGTCCTAAGTCACTGGCGTCGGTGCGAAGAACGAAGGGCTGCGTCAAATCTGGTAGGTGGAGTACTGGCGCCGATGTCATGTTGTCCTTGAGGGTTTCGAATGCTGTCTCGCATTCGCATGTCCAAACAACTTTGTCCGGGGCGGTTTTCCGGGTTCCATTCGTCAGTGGCACGGCGATGCTGTTGTATTTGGGGATGAACTTCTGGTAGAAGCCGCAGAGCCCCAGAAACGACTGCACTTCCTTTTTGGTCTTGGGTCTAGGAGCGTCGAGCAGACGTTTCACGGTCTTTTCTACCGGTCGCAGGCTTCCTTGACTTATGGTGTGTGTTACACTCAGTTCGATGATGGTGTTTTTCGTTATCAGTATTTGATTCAGCCCCGATGCTGAAGTCCTGATAAGGTGTAACTCAGATTCGTTTATTCACACAGCCTGCTCAATCAGCTTACAAGTCACAAAGTCGACGTATGAAGTTTTCCACTTTTATTCAGCACACACCAACAACTGCATACAATTCTCAACTCAACTCAACAACTTTCACAGCAACTCTCCATCAACAACTTCTCTATCAACAATTTCACAAAACACACGAGCATCGAATTTATAATTTTCTTTCTCCTTCGAGATGACGACAGGTTGTTCTAGAAAATGACGTATTACAACCAACCAATCAGAATTAAAGATCGTCATCACTGACTTACGTCATACTTCTCTCTTCCTGCCAAAAGAATGTTCTCCATTATCTACGACCATCAAGAAACTTCGATCGATAGTAAACAAACAGATCCAGAAAATTCTACAACGATATCGACTAACGAAAATTATCAACGTTATACAAAGCCTCTCCTAACAACAATGCAAACTCAAATCAAAGGTAAATAAACTCCATTACTGAATACTTTGCAAAACGAAACGATTAGATCTATCGTACACGCTTCCGACATACTTTCGTTCGCGTTTCAACGTAACATAACCCCCCACTCAAGAAGAAATTTACCCAATTTCTTTCAACAACGTTGAAACGTAATGCACAAACAAAGTCCACAATTGAAACTAATTTAAGGCTTTCTGAATACTGTAATTGCGCTCAGCTTATCTACACAGAGTCAATGGTTTTCATCTTCAAGTCTATCTGGATATTGTCAATGTTCACAGTTCATCCACACAGTCAATGTTCTTTACTCACACACTCTGCTGAGGAAGTCCGCACCAACATTGTCCGATCCTTTGATAGATTCTACTCGCATGTTAAAGTTCTGCAAGTACATAGCCCATCTCATGATCCGACTGTTCACAAACTTGGCAGAGTTCAAGTAAGTTAGCGGCTTGTGATCAGTCTGTAGCACGAACTTCACTCCTTGAAGGTACAGTTCGAACTTCCGGATTCCCCATATGATGGCAAGGCACTCTTTCTCCATGGTCGAGTAATTTTTCTCAGCCCTGGACAGCTTCTTGCTGGCGTAACTGACCTGAAATAGTTTCCCTTCGTGTTCTTGCATCAGTATGGCGCCGATGCCTTCGTCCGCTGCGTCTGTTCTTAAGACGAATTCTTTGGAAGTGTCAGGCAGTCGTAGCACCGGATCCTTCGAAAGGAGGTCGCGCACAGTCTGGTATGCCCTCTCCTGAGACGGTCCCCACTGCACTTGGTTTGGACAGCCTTTCCGCACCAGGTCCGACAAGGGTGCTGTGATGGCGGAGTAGTTTGGTACAAACTCCCTGTAGTATCCAGCCAACCCCAGGAAAGATCGCACCTGCTTCTTGGTTTGGGGACGTGGAGCGTTCAGAATCTTGGTGACGTTTTCTAGTAGAAGCCCCTTTTGTCCTTCTTTCAGCGAATGGCCGATAAAGTCTACGTTGTCAGTCCCCAGAATGCACTTACTGGGTCTCACGGTCAGGTTGGCTTCTGTGAGACGGTGAAACAGCTCCCTCAAGGTCTGCAGATGCTCTTCCCAGGTGCGAGTGTGGACTAGCAGGTCGTCCCAGTAACACACGACATTGTCCATCCCTTTGAGCATCTTCTTCATCCCTCTCTTCAGGGTAGCTCCGCTGTTGACCATGCCAAAGGGCATCCTTAGGCACTCGTACGTCCCATCAGGGGTTATAAAAGCAGTCTTTGGTATGTCCTGTTGACGCACGGGGACTTGCCAATAACCTTTGCTGAGGTCAATCTTTGAGAAGATTCTACTCCCCGATAATTGGCGGAAGAGGTCTGCTGCGGTAGGTATCGGCTCAGGGTCGAAGACGGTGATCTTATTAACCTTCCTGTAGTCGATGCATACTCGGTTGCTCCCGTCCTTCTTCTTCACGACCACGACAGGGGACGCGTAGGGGGAACTGGACTCCTTGATGATGCCCATCTTCAGCATCTCATCGATGTCTTTCTTCAAGGATTCACGGGCCTTGAAAGGGATCGGGAAGGGCTTGGATCGAACAGGGATATTCGAAGTGAGGTGGACTTCGTGTTCGACCAAAGTTGTAGAGCCAGGGACATCGCTGAAGTTGTGGGGAAACTCGCCCATAAGGTCCTTGAGCTCCAACTTTTGACCTTCCGTCAAGCTCGGTCCTAGCTTAACATCATCGATGCCTTCTTTGCTGTGGAAGTCTCCCAGTTCCAACAGTTCTTCGCTGTCAAAGCTGTCGTCGGTCACAGCTGCTGTGGCTGCGTGCACAGTCTCTGATGGCCTTTCCACGTACAGCTTAAGGAGGTTGGCGTGGTATATCTTGGAATGCTGGCCGACCTTCACCTTGTAGTCGTTGATTCCCACCACGGTCTCCACTTCGTACGGGCCTTTCCACTGCATCAGCAACTTGTTGTGATCAGTAGGTAGCAGCACCAGCACTTTGTTGCCAGGTTTAAACTTCCTGTTCACAGCCCTACGATCGTAGTAGTGCTTTCCACAGTCTTGGGACTTCTCCAGGTTTTCTCTGGCTATCTCGAGAGTCTGCTCCAGCTTCTCCCGTAGCTCAAACACGTACTGGTAGCTGTTCTTCACCTCTGGGGTGTCTACTTCTTTCGTCCACAGTTCTTTTAGGATGTGCATCGGCCCTCGGATGGTTCTTCCGTACAGCAGCTCAAACGGAGAAAAGCCGGTGGACTCCTGCGGTACTTCTCTGTAGGCGAAAAGTAAGGCGTTGATGTAGCGATGCCATTGTCTGGGCTGCTCGCTGCACAGTTTCTTCAGGGTGGACTTCAGCGTAGCAGTGAACTTTTCGACAAGCCCGTTGCACATTGGATGGTAGGGTGTCGTAGTCAAATGCCGGATGCTCAGCAGTCTGTTGACCTCCTTCATGCAGTCAGAGACGAACTGCGTCCCGAGGTCTGTCAGAATCTCTTCAGGCACTCCAAGTCTGCTAAACATGTCCACCAGCGCCTCTGCAACAGTCTCAGTGTCAATCTTCTTCAGAGGCACTGCTTCTGGGTACCGAGTCGCATAGTCCACTAAAGTCAGTACCCATCGATGACCTTCTTCACTCGGAGGTCTTATTTCGCCGATTAAGTCTAAGGCCACCCTCTTGAAAGGTCGGTCGATCAGAGGCATCCTCTGCATAGGCACTTTCGGGACCCTTCCTCGAGGTATGGTCTTCTGGCAAATGTCACATGATCGGCAGAAACGGCTGACGTCCGCATGAAGTCCTGGCCAGTAGAACACCGCCTGGATTCTATCCGACGTCTTCTTGATACCCAGGTGACCTCCCATGATTGAGTCATGCGCTACTTCCATCACCTGGCGCCTTAAGGGTAATGGTACCAGTACTTGACGTAGTGGTTTACCTCCGTTGACCCTCGGGTGCTGGAAGATTCGGTACAGGATCTTGGCCTTCACCTCAAAATAGACCGTACCACTGCCTTTGGTCACGTGGTCTTGGCAGGTTCCTGTACTTGTTTAAAGTGCTATCAGCTTCCTGGAGCTGGATCAGCTTATCTCTGTCCACGATGGCAGCTTTGGAGTTGTCGGCGACCTTCAGTGGCGTAGACGTCTTGTCTCTCTTGGCCTGGGCCCTGGTTGTAACGGCACCGACGATCTCTGGTCGGCAGGGCTGAGCCGGAGTAACCACATTGTCCCGTAGCAGCTCTGAAAGGTCTCCATCGGGAAATGGCAACGGATCCTCCTCCGCAACTTCGACGTGTTGGGTTGAGGCAGGACTCCATTCTGAATCGGGGTCGTCGGGTCGTCTCGCGCCGTCGATATTCCCGATCATCAAATCGTATAGCGGCTTCTTCAGGCAAACCGCTTCGACTTCGCCTACGTAGAAAGGGGTGTTGACTTGAATCTTTGCAACTGGCGCTCTCACACATTTGCTGTCGGCCATAAGTGTCCATTTTGAATCGCCAGTGAACTGTTCTTTAGCGATTAGGTCTTCTCTGACGATGACCCCACTGCAGCCAGAGTCTCTTAAGACAGTCACTTCATGATTTCCGACGCGTCCCTTTGAAACAGGCATGTTCTGGACGGTCACAGCTGCGCTGGCGACGACGGGGATGGATTTTCCGTTGGCAAGGAGAAGTTGGCCATCGGTTATGCACTCTTGCACGTCCGCAGGAGTAGCTGCGCGCTCGGTCTCACTCGGAAGAATGACGCTCCCGCCGCACACTTGATGGTCAGATCTACTGTTTTGCCGTAGATTGGAGAAACGTCTCTGTCGGTTGCCCGCCGCTGCATTGTCCATACTGCTCCGCTGTCCGCTACTTTTGTTTTGAGGACAGTTAGCCGCTCTGTGGTCTGTAGCGTTGCAAGTGAAACAGCCTCTTGAATGCCCTTCCCTGGGAGGAGGCGTGGAGTCCGTCTGTCTCTGGTTCGTCTGGCTCCCCTGGATCTGGTTCACATGGTTTCCAGTCTTCTGAAAATGTTTCGTCGCGCTGGGTGGCCCCAAGGTCTTCCCATGAGCGATGAGATATCTTTCAGCAGCCTCAGTCACATCTTTAAGCGTCTGCAGCTTTTGTTCTTCTAAGTGGGTCGCTAGGTCCTTGTGACAGGCATTGAGAAATTGTTCCTTCACGATCAGGTCATGGAGACTGTCGTAAGACTTGCTTTCGCCTGATAACTCCACCCACTTGTGTAGATATGACGACAGGCGCTCCACAAACTGCTTTGGCGTCTCGTCTGACTTAGGCCGGCATTCACGGAAGCGTTTACGGTAGCCCTTCTCTGTAAAGTTGTAGCACTGCAATAGGGCCTCTTTCAAGACGTCGCAGTTTTTGGCGTCATCGTTCGACAGTCTGGTGTAAACTTCGAGCGCTTGCCCTGTCAGAAGTGCACTTAGTCGAATCGCCCAGTCTCGAGGTTGCCAATTGGAGCTTTCGGCGAACCTTTCGAATCTCGCCAGATAGCTGTCGATCTGGTCCTTCCCGTCGACGAATGCTGGCAATTTTGGAGCTTTGTTGTCACTGATAACTTGTGGCGCATTCTGCTGTTGCTGGATACGCGCCATTTCTAGCTGGAACTCAAGACGCTTCAGCTCGAATTCTCTGTCTTTTTCTTGCCGCTGCTGTTCAATTTCTAGACGCTTCTGTTCTAATTCTCTTTCTTCACGGCGACGCTGCTCTTCTAATTCTCGTTCTTCACGGCGACGCTCATCTTCTCTTTCTTCACGCTGAAGTTGTTCTTCTCTTTCTTGTATTCTCTCCTGAGACTTGACGTACTCCGTCAGCTGTTTGCCTTTTAGATTCAGTTGCATCCCTTTCTGCCAGAAGTCAGCCATCTTGATGCTTCTGGAAAGTTCTTTTCTGGAAGGTTCTTCTTCTAGAAAGTTCTTGACTGTAGAGTTCTTTTTTTCTGGAAAGTTCTTGACTGTGCTGTACCTTTCTAGACTGTTCTAGAGCAGCACGCTTTCTGCAGTAGCGCTGATGCTTGTCACTAGTCGCCTTCGCTGACGCAGGCCCCGCTGTCCTCGTCGTATGCGACGCTGCACCACGCTGGTGTTGATGTATACGCTCCTGTGCTGAAGTAGACGCGACGTCCGCTCGCCGCTCTCTGTAACACTGGCGATGTAGCTCCGAGACTGTCCCTCGACGTAGTCTTGCGGCAGCCACGTAGTCCCGCTCTGTTGTTCGCTCACGAAGCAACTCTTCGGCGACTACACGCCCTTGCAGTCAACCCGAACCTATCGGTGATGTAGTCCCAGTATGTTGGCCCCTCTCGACGCAACTCGTTGGCGGCTACCCTCGATGAATGCCTCTCGTAACGTTGACTCGCTTGTTGTAGCAGTTGAACCCTTGGCTATGGCGTGAATCCCGGCTTGGCCCCCAAAATGTTACACTCTGTTTGATGATGGTGTTTTCTATCAGTATCTGATTCAGCCCCGATGCTTGAATTCCTGATAGTTGTGTAACTCAGATTCGTTTATCCACGCAACCCGTCCAAACAGCATACAAGTCACAAAGTCGACGTATGAAGTTTTCCACTTTTATTCAGCACACACCAACAACTGCATACAATTCTCAACTCAACTCAACAACTTTCACAGCAACTCTCCATCAACAACTTCTCTATCAACAATTTCACAAAACACACGAGCATCGAATTTATAATTTTCTTTCTCCTTCGAGATGACGACAGGTTGTTCTAGAAAATGACGTATTACAACCAACCAATCAGAATTAAAGATCGTCATCACTGACTTACGTCATACTTCTCTCTTCCTGCCAAAAGAATGTTCTCCATTATCTACGACCATCAAGAAACTTCGATCGATAGTAAACAAAAAGATCCAGAAAATTCTACAACGATATCGACTAACGAAAATTATCAACGTTATACAAAGCCTCTCCTAACAACAATGCAAACTCAAATCAAAGGTAAATAAACTCCATTACTGAATACTTTGCAAAACGAAACGATTAGATCTATCGTACACGCTTCCGACATACTTTCGTTCGCGTTTCAACGTAACAGTGTGTCCCAGGAATTCTAATTCCGTGAATCCAATCTGGCACTTGGTGGGTCTTGCCGTCAATCCAGTGTCTCTGAGGCGGGCGAGCAGTCGTTGTAGGAAAGTGACATGTTCCTCCCACGTTGCTTTGAGGGTTTCCTGCAGGTCTGTGACGTACTTGGTGGCACCTCTGGGTGTGTTGTCTATCTTCGCTTCCGTCCAACTTCTGCGTAGGGCTTCTAGCGGTCCTGCTACAGGTCTGCCGAAAAGCAATGTTGACGGCGTGTAGCCTGTGGCTGCATGAGGTGTTTCTCGGTATGCGAACAGTGCCGCATTCACGTAGGTGTCCCACGCTTTCGGGTTGTCGTCGGCGACTGTCCTGAGGATGGTGAGAAGGGTTCCATTCAGTCTTTCTACTTGTCCGTTGCTCGCGGGGTGGTACGGTGGTGTGCGAATGTGATGAACTTGTATCAGCTCGAACACTTCTTGGATCAGGCGGCCGGTGAACTGAGATCCGTTGTCCGTTCTAATGCTGTCCGGGAATCCCACTCTGGTAAAGATGGCGATGAGTGCATCTGCCGTGATTCCTGGCCAATAGTAGTGTGCGCTGATTCTCTGTACTGTGGCTCCAATTCCCATGTGTCCGTTGAGTGGCATGCTGTGGCCGAATTCTAGTACTTGGGCTCGAAGGGTGGCTGGCAGTACTAGCTGAGTGTGATCTCCATCTCCTTGTCAATGTAGAACTCTTCCATGTAGATGTCTCCTTTGTGCGGATGTGTGTGCGCCTTGGGTAGCTTCTGGAAGCACTTCGCTATCGAGGCGTCCTCTTTCTGTGCTGTTTTGATCTCTTCGAGTCCTGGGTTCGGGGCTAACTCGGGCTGGGATGGCTGGGTTTTAGACTGGACCCTGGTTTGCACTGCAGCTATCTCTACAGTTTTAGGGGGCGTGCCTAAAAACACATACCTACATCCTAGCACTAGATCATACAGGGGTAGGGGTTTCTGTAAAACAGCTGCTTGGATTCGTCCGGTGACGTATCTACTCTCTACCTCTATCCACGCTATTGGGCAAGTAGTCGTCGGTTTCGTCAAGTCTGCTCCTTGTAGTTCGACTGTCTTGTCCGTCAAGTCCGCGCGCGATACAAGAGATTCGCTAACTATCGCGTCGTATGATAGACCTGTGTCATACAGACAGTTCGCTTCTTTACCGTTGACCTTGACCGAGTCTGTCACCGATGGGTGATCTCCGGTGTTGTATGGCTTGTAACCGCTGTTTTGAGTTAGAACTCTATGAGCTGGCCGGCTTTCGCGCTCGTCCCTACGTTGTGCTGCCAACTTGAAACATTCCGCGGTGGAGTGATTTCTGTTGCAGAACGAGCAATACCGTTTCTGTTCTGCGGGACCTCTTTTCCCGAATTCCGCGTTGGGTCCTCTATTTTGCTCAGGTCTGGGGTGATTCGGCCGATTCGCGGTGCGCTCTTCCCGGTGAGGGCTTCGTTTCTGTGCCTCTTTCCTGTTAGGCTTTAGGTCTCGCCTGAAGCTCTTTGCTTCTCCGTTGGCGGCCACGTACCTATCTGCGACCTTGACCAGATCCTCCAGTCTTTCTGCGCCCTGCTCTACTGAGAATGTTTTCAGCTCGGGGATCATGGTTTCCCGTAGCTGTTCCCATACTAATAGTTCGGTCAGTCCATCAAATGTCTTAGCCGTGGCTGACTGGCTAACCGACTTATCTAGCATTGTGGACAAACGATCCGCGAACTGCGCATAGCTCTCTCCTTTCACTCAACAAGCGCTGCTTCCCGAATCTGTCAGTGGAGAGATTTTCTGGCAGAGCGTAAGTGTGTACCGCTCGGCGCTGTCAACACGAATGACTCTAGATAACGAATTTCGAAATTCGAAAATCGCTAACGATCATTTGTTGATATCGCTAGAATGGTCCGCCCTTGATTAGGTCTAATAGCGTGTATTAATAGGCGACCAATGAAAGCGCGTGCAGGGCAGTTGGAATGTATCCGGAGTGACTAGCGTGGTGTAAATATTCAGACCAGCTTGTATGACTGTGTTACACTCGGTTCGATGATGGTGTTTTTCTTTATCAGTATTTGATTCAGCCCCGATGCTGAAGTCCTGATAAGGTGTAACTCAGATTCGTTTATTCACACAGCCTGCTCAATCAGCATACAAGTCACAAAGTCGACTATGAAGTTTTCCACTTTTATTCAGCACACATCAACAACTGCATACAATTCTCAACTCAACTCAACAACTTTCACAGCAACTATTCTTATCACAACACACAAAGCATCGAATATATAATTTTTTCTATCCTTCGAGATGACGACAGTTTGTTCTAGAAATGACGCATTACAATAATGGTACAGGACGCAGTCAATATAAAAATTTCAAAAATAAAAATTCGATTTTCTTTCCGTCTTCTAATAGCGATCTCCCTGCCTTTACACCACCTGTTTGAGTGATAGAGGTGTATTTGGTGTGTGTGAGGGTGGACGAGACAGGTGAGCGTGTATGTTGGTATAGATCGCCGCGCTTTGAGCCTGAATGATTTGGGGAAAGGCGCGTATAGCATCCTGTATTATTATTATTATTACAACTAACCAATCAGAATTAAAGATCGTCATCACTGACTTAGGCTACGTCATTCATCTCTCCACACATACCCCAAACCTTCTCTTACTTCGACAATCATCCCGAAACTTCGATTGATAGTAAACAAGGAGATCCAGAGTATTCTCTAACAATATCGACCAACGAAAATTATCCACGTTATACAAAGCCTCTCCTAACAACAATGCAAACTCAAATCAAAGGTAAATAAACTCCATTATTGAATACTTTGCAAAACGAAACGATTAGATCTATCGTGCGCGTTTCTGACATACTACCATTCGCGTTTCAACGTAACATAACCCCCCACTCAAGAAGAAATTTACCCAATTTCTTTCAACAACGTTGAAACGTAATGCACAAACAAAGTTCAGAATTAAAACTTATTTCAGACTGTCTGAACACTATCAACGTTCTCAGTTCATTCACACAGAGTCAATGGTTTTCATCTCCAAATCTGTTTGGATATTGTCAATGTTCACAATTCATTCACACAGAGTCAATGTTTCTCATCTGCAAGTCTTTCTGGGTACTATCAATGTTTACAGTTTATCTACACGGTCAATGTGTTTTTTTCCATCCGCAAGGAAACGACGCCCTCGTCAGTTGCGGTTGTCATCGGCCCAGGGTCAAAGACGACGATCACGTGGGCTTTCCTGGAGTCAGTGCATCCTCCGTTGTCTTTTTCTTCCGCCGAATGTCCGACGCAGTCGACGTTGTCAGCTCCCAGAATGCATTCGCTGGGTCTCACGGTCAGGTTGGCTTCTGCGAGACGGTGGAACAGCTCCCTCAAGGTCTGCAGATGCTCCTTCCAGGTCTGGGTGTGGACTTCATGTTCGACCAAAGTCGTAGAGCCTGGGACATCATTGAAGCTATGGGAAAATTCGCCCATAAGGTCCTTGAGCTCCATCTTTTGACCTTCTGTCAAGCGTGGTCCTAGCTTAACATCATCGATGCCTTCTTTGCTGTGGAAGTCTCCAAGTTCCAACAGTTTCTCGCTGTCAAAGCTGTTGTCGATCTCAGCTGCTGTTGCCACATGCACAGTCTCTGATGGCCTTTCCACGTACAGCTTAAGGAGGTTGGCGTGGTATATCTTGGAATGCTGGCCGACCTTCACCTTGTAGTCGTTGATCCCCACCACGGTCTCCACTTCGTACGGGCCTTTCCACTGCATCAGCAACTTATTGTGATCAGTAGGTAGCAACACCAGCACTTTGTTGCCAGGTTTGAACTTCCTGTTCACAGCCCTACGATCGTAGTAGTGCTTTCCACAGTCCTGGGACTTCTTCAGGTTTTCTCTGGCTATCTCGAGAGTCTGCTCCAGCTTCTCCCGTAGCTCAAACACGTACTGGTAGCTGTTCTTCACCTCTGGGGTCTCTACTTCTTTCGTCCACGGTTCTTTCAGGATGTGCATCGGCCCTCGGATGGTTCTTCCGTACAACAGCTCGAACGGAGAAAAGCCGGTGGACTCCTACGGTACTTCTCTGTAGGCGAAAAGTAAGGCGTTGATGTAGCGATGCCATTGTCTGGGCTGCTCGCTGCACAGTTTCTTCAGGGTGGACATCAGCGTAGCATTGAACTTTTCGACAAGCCCGTTGCACATCGGATGGTAGGGTGTCGTAGTCAAATGCCGGATGCTCAGCAGTCTGTTGACCTCCTTCATGCAGTCAGAGACGAACTGCGTCCCGAGGTCTGTCAGGATCTCTTCAGGCACTCCAAGTCTACTGAACATGTCCACTAGTGCCTCTGCAACAGTTTCAGTGTCAATCTTCTTCAGAGGCACTGCTTCTGGGTACCGAGTCGCATAGTCCACTAAAGTCAGTACCCACCGATGACCTTCTTCACTCGGAGGTCTTATTTCGCCAATTAAGTCTAAGGCCACCCTCTTGAAAGGTCGGTCGATCAAAGGCATTCTCTGCATAGGCACTTTAGGGACCCTTCCTCGAGGTATGGTCTTCTGGCAAATGTCACATGATCGGCAGAAACGGCTGACGTCCGCATGAAGTCCTGGCCAGTAGAACACCGCCTGGATTCTGTCTGACGTCTTCTTGATGCCTAGGTGGCCTCCCATGATTGAGTCATGCGCTACTTCCATCACCTGGCGCCTTAGGGGTAACGGTACCAAGACTTGACGTAGTGGTTTCCCTCCGTTGACCCTCGGGTGCTGGAAGATTCGGTACAGGATCTTGGCCTTCACCTCAAAATAGACCGTACCACTGCCCTTGGTCACGTGGTCTTGGCGGTTCCTGTACTTGTTTAAAGTACTATCAGCTTCCTGGAGCTGGATCAGCTTATCTCTGTCCACGATGGCAGCTTTGGAGTTGTCGGCGACCTTCAGTGGCGTAGACATCTTGTCTCTCTTGGCCTGGGCCCTGGTAGTAACAGCACTGACGATCTCAGCAGGGCTGAGCCGGAGTAACCACATTGTCCCGTAGCAGCTCTGTAAGGTCTCCATCGGGAAATGGCAATGGATCCTCCTCCACAACTTCGACGTGTTGAGTTGAGGCAGGACTCCACTTTGGATCGGGGTCGTCGGGTCGCCTCGCGCCATCCATATTCCCGATCATCAAATCGTACAGCGGCTTCTTCAGGCAAACCGCTTCGACTTCGCCTATGTAGAAAGGGGTGTTGACATGAATCTTCGCAACTGGCGCTCTCACACATTTGCTGTCGGCCATAAGTGTCCATTTTGAATCGCCAGTGAACTGTTCTTTAGCGATTAGGTCTTCTCTGATGATGACCCCACTGCAGCCAGAGTCTCTTAAAACAGTCAATTCATGATTTCCGACGCGTCCCTTTGAAACAGGCATGTTCTGGACGGTCACAGCTGCGCTGGCGACGACGGGGATGGATTTTCCGTTGGCAAGGAGAAGTTGGCCATCGGTCATGCACTCTTGCACGTCCGCAGGAGTAGCTGTGCGCTTGGCCCCACTCGGAAGAATGACGCCCCCACCGCACACCTGATGGTCAGATCTACTGGTTTGCCGTTGATTGGAGAACCGCCTCTGCCGGTTGCCCGCCGCTGCATTGTCCGTACTGCCCCGCTGTCCGCTACTTTTGTTTTGAGGACAGTTAGCCGCTCTGTGGTCTGTAGCGTTGCAGGTGAAACAGCCTCTTGAATGCCCTTCCCTGGGAGGTGGCGTGGAGTCCGTCTGTCTCTGGCTCGTCTGGCTCCCTTGGATCTGGTTCCCATGGTTTGCAGTCTTCTGAAAATGTTTCGTCGCGCTGGGTGGCCCCAGGGTTTTCCCATGAGCGATAAGATATCTTTCAGCAGCCTCGGTCACATCTTTAAGCGTCTGCAGCTTTTGTTCTTCTAAGTGGGTCGCTAGGTCCTTGTGACAGGCATTGAGAAATTGTTCCTTCACGATCAGGTCATGGAGACTGTCGTAAGACTTCCTTTCGCCTGATAACTCCACCCACTTGTGTAGATATGACGACAGGCGCTCCACAAACTGCTTTGGCGTCTCGTCTGACTTAGGCCGGCATTCACGGAAGCGTTTACGGTAGCCCTTCTCTGTAAAGTTGTAGCACTGCAACAGGGCCTCTTTCAAGACGTCGTAGTTTTTGGCGTCATCTTTCGACAGTCTGGTGTAAACTTCGAGCGCTTGCCCTGTCAGAAGTGCACTTAGTCGAATCGCCCAGTCTCGAGGTTGCCGGTTGGAGCTTTCGGCGAACCTTTCGAATCTCGCCAGATAGCTGTCGATCTGGTCCTTCCCGTCGACGAAAGCTGGCAATTTTGGAGCCGTATGGTCGTTGGTGACTTGTGGCGCATGCTGATTGTTCTGGATACGCGCCAACTCTAGCTGGTACTGACGATCAGCTTCTCTTTCCTCACGCCTGCGCTCATCTTCTCTTTCTTGCCGCTGCTGTTCAATTTCCAGACGCTTCAGTTCAAATTCTCTTTCTTCACGCCGTCGCTCATCTTCTCTTTCTTCACGCTGACGTTGTTCTTCTCTTTCTTTTATTTTCTCCTGAGACTTGACATACTCCGTCAGCTGTTTGCCTTTCAGATTCAGTGCAATCCCTTTCTGCCAGAAGTCAGCCATCTTGATGCTTCTGGAAAGTTCTGGAAAGTTCTTTTCTGGAAAGTTCTTTTCTGGAAAGTTCTTTTCTAGAAAGTTCTTGACTGTGCTGCACCCTTCTAGACTGTTCTAGAACAGCACGCTTTCTGCAGTAGCGCTGATGCTTGTCACTAGTGTCGCCTTCGCTGACGCAGGCCCCGCTGTCCTCGTCGTATGCGACGCTGCACCACGCTGGTGTTGATGTACACGCTCCTGTGCTGAAGTAGACGCGACGTCCGCTCTCTGTAACACTGGCGATGTAGCTCCGAGACTGTCCCTCAACGTAGTCTTGCGGCAGCCACGTAGTCCCGCTCTGTTGTTCGCTCACGAAGCAACTCTTCGGCGACTACACGCCCTTGCAGTCAACCCGAATCTATCGGATGTAGTCCCAGTATGTTGGCCCCTCTCGACGCAACTCGTTGGCGGCTACCCTCGATGACTGC
This sequence comes from Oncomelania hupensis, assembly GCA_036898135.1. Classification (NCBI taxonomy): domain Eukaryota; kingdom Metazoa; phylum Mollusca; class Gastropoda; order Littorinimorpha; family Pomatiopsidae; genus Oncomelania; species Oncomelania hupensis. The sequence goes on along the minus strand of CM072514.1, from coordinate 44,718,138 downwards.
CTCTCGTAACGTTGACTCGCTTGTTGTAGCAGTTGAACCCTTGGCTATGGCGTGAATCGCGGCTTGACCCCCAAAATGTTACACTCGGTTCGATGATGGTGTTTTTCTTTATCAGTATTTGATTCAGCCCCGATGCTGAAGTCCTGATAAGGTGTAACTCAGATTCGTTTATTCACACAGCCTGCTCAATCAGCATACAAGTCACAAAGTCGACGTATGAAGTTTTCCACTTTTATTCAGCACACATCAACAACTGCATACAATTCTCAACTCAACTCAACAACTTTCACAGCAACTATTCTTATCACAACACACAAAGCATCGAATATATAATTTTTTCTATTTTTCGAGATGACGACAGTTTGTTCTAGAAATGACGCATTACAACTAACCAATCAGATTTAAAGATCGTCATCACTGACTTACGTCATTCATCTCTCCACACATACCCCGAACCTTCTCTTACTTCGACAATCATCCCGAAACTTCGATTGATAGTAAACAAGGAGATCCAGAGTATTCGCTAACAATATCGACCAACGAAAATTATCCACGTTATACAAAGCCTCTCCTAACAACAATGCAAACTCAAATCAAAGGTAAATAAACTCCATTATTGAATACTTTGCAAAACGAAACGATTAGATCTATCGTGCGCGTTTCTGACGTACTACCATTCGCGTTTCAACGTAACAGACTGCGTTTTGGAACAAATTCGCAGTGAATCTGGAGCTGAATTCGTTTGAAGTGATGCGAATGTGTTGCAATGAGTGTTTGTGATTCCTCGGCATCCTCCATTTGAGTTTGAAGTGGACAATTCAATTCAATATTTTAATTTAACGTCTTTTCACAACAATGTGATTTTAGACAACTATAACAAACAAAGAAACAAACAAACAAATAGAAATTGTTAATTATAGTACCTTAAATAAATCTGTTCCGACAATGATAGGTGCGATGTCCTGTAACATCGAACTATATAAGATGACTCTAATGTCATCTTGTGCACATAAAATAATTCCATTTTCTTTGTACAGTGCTGTTAAAACAGTACAATCAAATAATATTTGTTGTAAAGAAATAGCTCCAGCACATATACAAGTAACATTTTTCAAATATTTTGTACACCATGAATTCAAACGTAGCTTATATACTAATCTAGCAATAGTTCTGGAACAACTAACAATATTTACTTTAGGTATTATATTAGTAAAGTGTTGTTCTAATAACGAATAATATTCAAATTGAGGTAATTTCACATTAGAATTAAAGACTGTATGCTCACTTTTCATTGCACCTTGTTTGGCCAATTTATCTGAAATTTCATTACCATAAATCTCTAAATGTGATGGGACCCAACAAAATGACATTCCAATACCTCTAATTCTAATACTATGAATTAGATATTTTACTTCAAACATATCTGTTCTCTTTCTACCATTCCAATTTTTTTAAAGCATAAAGCACTGATGTAGATACAACACAAATTAATATATTAAATATTTTAGAAGGAATGTTGAGTATATATTCTAGTACCATCATTATTGCATATAATTCACACGTAAATATTGAAAACCCGTGACCAAGATAGAAAGACTTTTGAATATTTAAATAAGGTATGAAAAATTCTGCTCCACAGTTTGATGAATCCAAAACACTACCATCAGTGAATGCTTTTAAATGATTGGAATAATTATTATTTAAGTGTTCTGTAACTTCACATTTTAAAATTTGACAATACTCAGTTTTCTTTAAATCAGTATACTCTATGTCAAAATGTGCATTTAAATGTTCCCAAGGTGGAAATTTTGGAATAACTGGTAATACTGAAATTGAAGTAATATCAATATTGCAGGCTGCCATAATATCTTGTGTATAATCTTTAATTGTTTGAATATAGGGAATAGTTTGAGCTCTTTTGTGATAATCCCCACTGCTCACATTCAAAATTTCATCCGTTACTGAATTTTTTATAAACATCTAATTACATATTTTGAAGTGGCTAATTTACGCTGCTCAGCTAAAGATAATATACCTGATTCTTTATATGTATTATGAGTATTAGTATGAACTGGTACACCCAAAGCCAATTTTATCGATTTGCTGTCAACGCTTTGTAATTTGTTGAGAAGATATAAAGGTGCAGAAAAATATACCTCTTGTCCGTAAATTAATGTGGATCTCACTAATGATGTAGCCAAATGCAGTAAAGTTTTTGTGTCATGGCTAAACGGCTGTGTACTTATGATTTTTAATAAATTTAATCTTTGTCTTGCTTTATTAATTAAATATTCAATATGATATTTCCAATTTAATTTAGGTGTAAAATAAACACCTAAAAATGTTATATTTTGTTTGTATGATAAATTTTGACCATTAAGTTTTATTTCTGGTAACATTTTAGGATTTTCCCCGTTATTGAACAACATTAGGCTTGTCTTTTCTCCAGAAAGCTCTAAACCATTTTCTGACATATAAGCAACTAAACTGTTAATTTCCTTTTGATATATTTTCTCAATATATTTAATATTTGTTTTATTTGTATGTTTTCTAAATTTTGTATTTAACCAAATCGCAATATCATCTGCATATTGCACTACATCTGTGTTTTTTGATAATGTAAAAGGAAGGTCATAAATTATAATATTAAAAAGTAATGGTGCAATAATAGAACCTTGTGGAATGCCCATATTTATTCGTCTGTTAGATGAATATGTTTTATCAACTTTCGTACAAATACATCTTTCTGAAAGTAAGCTTTTTATATACTAATAAATGTGACCATTAAGACCTATTGCATTTAATTTGTATAATAATCTGGCATGCCAAACACTATCGTACGCTTTTTTTACATCAACAAATGTTGCTAATAAACTCTTTCTTTTTGAAAATAGTTTTTTTAATATTTAAAGAAAGTTTGCCTAAATGGTCAGTTGTGCTACGACCTTTACGAAATCCTGCTTGATGAACAGGAATAATATTATTTTTGTCACAGAAATATAACAATCTCTGATTTATTATTTTTTCCATTAATTTGCAAACATGTGATGTTAATGCAATTGGTCTATAATTATTTATAGATTTGGATGTTTTACCTTGTTTTATGATGGGAATTATCACTGACTGTTTCCAATAATACGGTACAGTTCCACTTTCCCAACATTTTTGGAAAATTGAATGCAATAATTGTTTCCATTTTAAAGGTAAATGATTTAACATTTGATATGAAACGCCATCCAATACCAACCACAGAATTATTATTTACAAACGAATCTAATGTATCTAATACTTCTTCAAAAGTAAAGGGACTATTTATATATAAAGTATTGTCGGGTAAAGGGTCTTTATATTCCTCCTTATTTTCACTATCAATTCTACATTTTAAAATATTTTCACTTAAATTATTTGTTAAACTATTTTGTGATAAAAAATTTACAAATGCTTCCGTCTTATCTGTCGAATAGGGAAATAAGTTATTTTCTAATTTTACCGGATATAGTTGTGATCTATAAATATGTTTAATATCTCTTACTTTTTTCCATACTTTATGCAAATCTTTAGATTCTAATACTTCTTTTTCACAAAATTCAATCCAGTGGTCCTTTTTAGCTTTTGCAATTACTCTGCTAAACTGAATTTTAACCAGTTTCATTTCTGAAAAATTTGCTTCTGTCTTATTTTTAATCCAATTTTTAAATTTTTCTTTTTTCTTTTTTACAGCGTTTTTACATTTGTCATTCCACCATGAATTTCCATGCTGGTCAATATGGTTTTTTTGTTTGAACTTTCGGAATGAAATGATCAGCAGCTTGTGAAATTACTTCTCTAAATGTTTCATAGAAAATGTTAATATCATCTTGTAAAATTTCATTACATGGAAAAACATTTAAATAATTATAAAACATTTCCCAATTTGCATGATGATATAAAAATTTTGGAATTTTGTCTTCAACATTAGTGTCATTACTAATTACATTTTGATTTAAATCAATCAAAATCGGTAAATGGTCACTACCTAAACAGTCTTCCTCAATATGCCATTTGCAAGTTAATGCAATATTACCTGACAAAAGAGACAAATCTATTGCTGTTGGTCTGTGTGATGAAATATCTGGTATTCTTGTCACATTACCATCATTTAATAATATTAATTTTGAATCAACAATATTTTCAACCAAACGATTACAAGTAACGATCTTGCAATCTTTTTCCCCTAATGGTGAGTGAGCATTAAAATCTTCTAAAATGGCCCAATTACCTTTAGAAAAATCAAAGTTTTTAATCCAGTCAGAAATGTCATTTTTAGGACCATTTGGGAAATAAACTGATAATACAACTATCGCTTATTTTAACACATGCTCCAGTAGCGTATACATCTTTAGTGTCTTTTACAACAGGAAACGATTCAATTGATGAATATGATAAATCACACCTGATGTAAATTGCAGTCTGAATTTTCATATTTTCAGGTTTAAAACTAAATAATGGAGGATAGTAGTAATTATTCAGTTTAGGTAATTTAAATTTATGAACATCCAATGACTGCAGTGCCAACACACAACAAGTTTCGTGTTCAATAAAATGTTTAAAAGACAGTAAGTTGGTAGATATAGAACGACAGTTCCATTGTAACAATCTTGCTTTGTGCTTGAGTAGTGTTTTTCATTATAAAATTAAAACTTAAAATGAATTTCTCTTTGCGTTATTATTATTATTATTATTATTATTATTATTATTATTATTATTATTATTATTATTATTATTATTTTTTTTTTTTTTTTTCAAAATGATTCATTATCATTGCATACGAAAATGCAAACCATAAAGAATGTGTTTTTTATACAATGTCAATATTCCTTCAGCTAGATCTAATACCACATCAAATTCTTGTTCCACCAGTTGTTCCTGTACGCATCTCTGCATGGTCTCCTTGTTTTTGGCCTGGACCAAAGCAAGTCCCTCAGGTGTCGACCCAGGTTCCGAGCCAGAATGCTACTGCCTGTCTGCGTGGGATGTAAACCATCACGAAGGTTGTAAAGGCGCAAGTTGTCATGGCTCACCACAGATACTTTGCTCATGTCGAACAGGTCTGCAAGCAGAATGGCATTGAAAGCTACTCGTTTCTGTTCCAAGTCAGGCTGACGAGTTGGAATAGGACAGCTGACAACAATTTTCAGGGTTGGCTTTTCTAATGTCTTGATGGAAGAGACCAATGATGTTGCAACAGCTTTAGGATTCTTCTTTTTCAGGTCATTGATGCCGCAATGGATGACTGTCGCTTCAAGAGGCGCCGACGTGATTATGTCAGACATCTCGGAGGTTACTTTGTCGATGGTATGAGCCTTCTTTTGAACAACTCGGAATCCGTATGCACGCCCGAGACGTCTGCCTTGAACACCATTTAGGATGGAGTCGCCCACTAAAGACACTAATGGAGCATCAGAGGATGGTTGTTGCCTTTGCCTGTGGTTTTCTTTATGCTCTTGCTAGATCTTGATACATTTTCAGATTTGATTTTTTTCTTTACATCTTTCTGTAGCTCATTAGATGACAATGAACTCATTTTATTGACTCCCTGAACCTTTGGTGATGCAGGAATGGCCTTCACGGCGGCAGCATAGGTAAGAAAGCTTACGACTTCTGTTTGCACTCCAAGGTCGATACCACATTCGCACCCTTCCCGTTTTTCATTTTGTTCAAGTTGTTTCAAGGTTTCTTCCAAAGATGCAATACGGCCATTTATTCTTTCGACCGCATCAGCAAGAGCGCCAACTTTAAAGTTTAGATCAAGCAACTAACTTGCAGAATCGAAAGGTCGTGATGGTCCATTTCTCTTGTTGCCAAGGGTGCCAACTGAATGCACAACATTTTGACAAAAATTTATAAGAAAATGAAACATTTTTGGCTGATTTATATAGACTGAAATGGAAAAATCTTATTTTATGCACTTCACAACCATATTACAAACGATGTGTAGTCATCTATGAATCTTAAAAAAAAAACTCCCGTTCCATTCGTAAAGGGCTTCGCACTTCTGTTGGCGGCCATGTTGACCGGAAGTCTGAAGTGAACACAAAAGGTAGGAAAAGCGTGTGTTTTGCTTTTGTTTTGTTTGCTTTTTGTTGTGGTTGTTGTTTTTCGGGGGAGGAGGGGGGGGGGGGTAAGTCGCTGAAACAGAAGTTGGTGAGTGTTAGACCTTGTATGTATAGTATGTAATTGAGACCTACGAAAGACGAGACTTCACAACCTGTGAATGGATCAACAATAACATGTGCAAATAAGTGTGAGGTTGATACAGATTGACACGTTTGGGTCTGTCACTCCCATTTTAAGTGGTCACTGACATGGTACCCTACAAAGTGTTTTAAAAAATCTTCATTTCTAACGGACAATAAACACCGCTGATATTCGACATTGTGGCATTGCATCCGCGTTTCTTGAGGGGAAAACAGGAATTCCTTTAGGTAGCACCTACCTAGCATTACGTGTGTACCAAGTTTTAGCTCAGTTCGACTGTTAACACCGTGCGGAAAGGGCCAATTGATCAATACAAAGCATCGATGCAAAGTATCGATACTTTTCTAAAAAGTATCGATATTTTGTATCGATTCCTATCCTTATTAGGAAAAGGATCCATACTTTGTATCGATACTTTTCCTTATAAGGAAAATGATCCATACGTTGTATCGATACATTTCCTTATTAGGAAAATGATCCATACTTTGTATCGATACTTTTCCTTATTAGGAAAAGTGTCTATACTTTTTCAGAAAGTATCCATACTTTCGAAACTGCTCAACGTGCACTAATCTTTCCGCAGCCATTTTTTTCAAGCAAGAGGAAGTGATAGGGCTATTCCGATCCTACTTTTGTATGACTTTAGTGCCACTGGCTTCGACAATTGTCGGAAGTGCTCGTTCAAAGTATGGATCCTTTTCCTAATAAGGAAAAGCATCGATACAAAGTATGGATCATTTTCCTAAAAAGGAAAAGTATCGATACAACGTATGGATCCTTTTCCTAATAAGGAAAGGAATCGATACAAAGTATCGATACTTTTTAGAAAAGTATCGATACTTTGCATCGATGCTTTGTATCGATCAATTAGCCCTTTCCGCCTGCCATACGAATGCACAGGTAAGCACACAGATAAACGCACTGAGACACACATAATGTAACTTATGCACTCTGCTTTAAGGCGGGAGTGTAACCAGATATTGAAGATAATTTGCAAAGTTTCAATACATTGTGATTACCTTTTCATTTAAACTGTGCAGTAGTGTTGCCAAAAACTGCTAGCATTCTGTCCGATATTGGTAAGATCTCTCTCTCTCTCTCTCTCTCTCTCTCTCTCTCTCTCTCTCTCTCTCTCTCTCTCTCTCTCTCTCTCTCTCTTCAATTATTTGTTAAAACTTTTCAATCATTCAACTTTCAAGTTCTTACAATTAAATATTAGATTTATTTTAATATTTAATTAATTGTTGTTCCATATTTAATGTATATGTAGCCGAGCGGAGTATTTGACTCCCGTCTCTCGGCCACCAGCTTGAGAACACGACTCAACCCGAGCTGTTATTTTAATTGTATCCCTTGTAAGAGGGTCATAAAAAAATTTGCCCTGCAAGGCTGTGAAGCGTGTTGATAGTAAACCGGGTTGCCGGCTGCTAGTGCCATGACACTTCACAAAAGTCGCTGCCACCGACCTGCATAAAGTGCCTGCCGAGAATGTAGTCCTGCTCACCACCAAAAGCAGAAGACGAATGGTAAGCCGGGGAGAACAAATGTCGCGTCGCCTTGTCCTGCATAATCCAATGGCCATACCAAAGGATTCCACACAGCAGAAGCCACCTAAGGCTAGTCTACCCCAAAAATGTAAGGTAGACAACTTCTCTCTCAAGTCTGAACCAGTCGTCTCCTATTCCGACACAAATATATTCAATACATTTATTATATATATATATATATATATATATATATATATATATATATATATATATATATATATATATATATATATATATATATATATATATATATATATATATATATATATATATATATATATATATATATATAAATCTTCGTCAATGAGCCAAAAAACTCCACCTTCGGGGAAGACAATCCGATAGAGTGCGCCTAGGGTAGCGTACTTCCGGTAGTAAATAGGCCTACTTGATCGAGCCCCTTGTAATAACTGTACACCGTGTTGCGTCACGCCATGTGGGGCCGGGTAGCTCAGTTGGTAAGAGCGTCTTGCTAGTAACCAAAAGGTCGCTGGTTCGAATCCCGGATTGGTCAACGTGTGATCATATTATTTTCCCCTTTACCAACAACTGGCCCGCTGGTGTCAGTATAAATCGGTCCAGTAGTCACCTATATGCGAAAGTGTCGTGTGACTATAATCTACAAACAACAACAACGTCACGCCATCTGCTGGAGTACCGAACTCTATAAAAAATTGTTATTATTAATATATATTATATGACTAGACTATTAAAAAAATATTATTTATGATTTCAGACTTGAGTCGTATGATCGAAATAACAACTTTGGCAAAGGAGACATAGCAACACCGGAGTTCAAAATGGAGTTACACCTATCACTAACTACAAAGACTTGCATAATTATAGAAGTACATATACCTAACATCAGCACAGAGCAGGTTGCAGCCTTTTTGAACCCCATGAGCAAAGATATAGACAAAAAAGCTAAAGATTTGTACCAGAACAAATATGTCAATTATGTTAGAGCTTGCATCCAGTCATCAGTTACTTACATTCATGCTTTAGTTCGGGCTGAAATGAAAACTGGTCTTATGTACAAAGTTGACATTTCTTTGACAGAAAAAGGAACAGATTTGGAATGTCAGTGTGAATGCGCTGCATGCATGGGGCCTTCTGCACACTGTAAGCATGTAAGATGTGTCTTGCTCGGCCTGACAGACTTTTCACAAAATAAATCGTTTGTAGTACTGACAACATGTACATAATCACTCCAAACATTTCACCAAGCAAAAAAAACATTTGGGGTCGCCTATGATAGCTGAAGATATATACCGACATCAAAAAAGACTTAAAACTGTAGATTTTTATCCACGACCTGAACATGGAAGTACGCGACTATCGGCTGAACATTTCCATATTCAAGGGAAATAATTTTAATATTTTGGCCCATTGTATGTAACAAGCACAGGCGCTTGTATTTGGCATAGACTCTCGCCTGTCCAGATAACCAGAAGGGAGACGCGTCACAGGTGTGTCCAGATACAAGTGCCTGTAGTAACCAGGCATGTAACGAGCACGCTGCCTACACACATTAAAAAATATATTAATCTTTCCATACATTTTAATAATCACTAAAATAAGAAAGCCCGGATTTAATTAACTGCATCACGTTCCTTTGCAACCAGCCATGTATACAAAGGCAATGATAATGACAGAAGCTCTAGCTCACAGCACAACAATATAACACGATAACGAAGCTCATATCTCTTATCAGTCACTGGAAGTGGTCAAAGCTCAGTGGCCAATGCAGTAGAAACATATTCCCGCCGTGAAATAGTGTCGTTGCAACCAAATGTCAAGTACCGTATGACGGCTGCGACAATAGTTTGTTTTAAAAAAATGAGAGAGAGAGAGAGAGAGAGAGAGAGAGAGAGAGAGAGAGAGAGAGAGAGAGAGAGAGAGAGAGAGAGAGAGAGAGAGAGAGAGAGTTGATGATGATTGTGGACTGATAGCTCAGTTGATAGTGAGCTGGTTTTCTATTCCGAATGTCGAATCTTGCAGAAGACGAAAGTACGTGACTTAGGTACGAGACTTTCAGGTCACCGATGGCTTTCTAAGTGTACTCCGGTTTCCTCCACCCCTTCAATAACGATATTAGATGCAGTCAATCTAAAAATTTTAAAAATATATACGATTTCTATTCCGACTTCTGTAATAGCTATCCCTTCAGCCTTCAGGTCGCCGCGTTTTGAGTTTGATTGAAGAAGAAGCGCGTGATAGCATCATGTATTATTATTATTATTATTATTATTATTATTATTATTATTATTATTATTATTATTATTATTATTATTATAGTGTAGCCGAGCGGAGTATTTGGCTCCCGACTCTCGGCCACGACCTTTGGAACAAGGTACCCCCGTGGGGGTGCCGAGGGTTTCAGTATAAATATTATCCCCACCTTCTGGAAATTTAGTGCTTTAAATTCCCACTGTCACTTTCTTTCTCCTTTGTTCTTTCTCATTCCTAATCTGTTCAATCAGTCTACTATACTATCTTCTTCGCTAGACCAGTCACCTACCTTTTTTTTTGAAAACTCTTCCGGGACAAAACTCCTCATTGATGTGTGAGTTCTGTTGGATCAGCTTGGGAATATTGGACGCTTTCTGCCAAATGGTCACTGGGACTTCCTATGATGTTATTATTTGGCAATGTAGGCATTTTATATTTATGTGTTTTGTTGACATTTTATAATGATGTTTGTATTCTATTTTGTTTTTTGTAAATGGGGGTTCAATAAATTAGAGTATAGCCTCAGCGCGGGATGTCTTTATTGTAAAATGACGGCTGGTGGAGTGTCCAGTGTTGCACAGACCATCCTGCAAGGCACAGTGCAAGGAGGTAGAAGAAGAGGGTGACCGAAAAAGAGGTGGCAGGACAACATTCGAGAATGGACTGGTTTGACACTGAGCGAAACAATCAGGGTTGCTGAGGACAGGGAAAGATGGAGTACTCTGGTTAAACGATCATCTGTGGTGCCCCTACCACCTCCGAGTTACGGGATAGGAATGGGGGTTCGATAAATTAGAGTATAGCCTCAGCGTGGGATGTCTCTATTGTAAAATGACGGCTGGTGGAATGCCTTCAGTGTTACCACTAGGGTTGTTTCGGCAGATCTTTTATGCGGATCAGGGGTGAGTCCTCTTTAAGCGAAGTTGTGGTCTTGATTTTGTGGTCCTGATTCGGCTCTTTGCAGTCTGCTGGACCCTGTAAGCAATGAATAACTAACTAACTAAATTAGAACACGGCTCGAATTGTTATTTGTATTTATCCCGAGTAAAAGGGACATAGAGCTTCTCAGACCTTAACATGTTGAGTTGTTTCCTAGCTGGCAAAGGACATACTGGTCACGGACCTCTGTGACCACATTGGAACACATTTTGACCCATGCCCATTCTCCGAGTGGTTTTAGATATTTTCATATCTAGATATATAAAAAAAAAAACCATACAATTAGTAAACAGACCTTCACGTTCAATCTTCACCGCGGTGTATTGAGAATCTAGATCATTCTACCTGGAAATATACTAGAACATTCTGAGCTAATGCGCAACTAAATCGCGCATCCATCAAAGTGTATGCTACCGTAACGCGTGGATTTGCGTGAAATTAAATATTTATATACGTATATATAAATAAACTAATGAGATGAGTGTGTGCGTGTGTTTATCTGACTTTCAGTCTAAGGATGCATGACTGTTCTGTCTCTGTTTACTCTAGGTTCGCATTCACCATCGCACACGTACTTACAAACAAGGACAAAGTCTACACAGTTACCTCTCTTTGCCCTTCTGTTTCACTATTTCTCATTCATACATAATAATCACATTAAATCACACATTTCTTATACATAATACAAATACAAAGTTGCAACAAATAATCAGTGGCTCTCTTGAGACATCACTTGCCTCTACATTGAAAAAAAAAATTCACTGTCGTTAATGACACACTGAAAGTTCGTTGAGAATTCCTAGTCTTCCAATAATAAGTAATTATGGTTTTACTCACTGTCCTCGCAGACATTCACTAGACGTGGTATACATTTTTTTTAATCTTCAGTAAGTTCATCATTATTATTCATCTTTTGATCACCTTGTTTTAACACACTTTGGGCTTCAGAAACACACCTTGTTTTTACCAAACTAGGGCACAATTTAAAACACTCTTCTCTCTAGGCTATAAGATGATGATAATCATTATTATCAGGGTGGCGACGTGGTGATCTTCCTTAACGCTGATGCAATAGGACGTTAAGCTTCGTTGTTCCTCCTCAGTCAACTAACATTGGGTTGCTTTGTAATATGTTATCTGCGTTATAGGCATTGAGACTGAACTTGGCGGTCGTTAGGGTCCATTGCGAACTGTTTGGAATAGTAAGCAAGCCTTATTTTAAGAAAAACAAAGTGGCTTTTTCAGATGTTTTGTTTGCATATTGAATAATGTTTTACTCCGAGATATAACTTTCATAATACTTGAAAAATAGTGGTGTTGTGAATGTGTGGTTTAGTGGTACAAATTGAAACCTTTTATATTTTAGAATTATTTGTATTCATGTGAAATGGTTTTTCTTCCGTTTAAATTTAGTACAACTATTGATTTCTCTTTTTGTATTGTTTTGTATGGGTTTTCAGCTTTTCAAGCCATTCAGTGTCATGAGAATAAAGCTTAATGGTTACACTCTCTATGAGATTTTAATCTTCTTACAAACATCAGACAGAGTAGTGAAAAAGGAGTAAGGACATCAGGACCTTACCAGAACGCCTGCATCTTGGAAGTACGTCTGCATCTACATGGATAACGGCCTCTGTAGTTGCCTCAACTGACAGCGTCTCCATCCACCATGTTCTTGCGCTTTATCTGATATCTCCTCACTAGCTTATCAAAGAATACAATAACAATAATTCTGACTACTAACGGAGTGAGGGGACATAAGAGAAAGCGCAGGAACAGACTAAGATGGCGCGTGGTTACTTTAAGGAAAAAATGGAAAGCAACTGTTAAAAAAGGCTTATTACATGAAATTAAAACGAAACATACGAAATATACCTAACTGAATTCTGGTTACAGAACAGCAGCCTCGCGTATAATATTTTCGCTGCGACCCTATTTCACCAGCGAAGAATCTCATACTACACCTACGGTGCGATAGATGGTATCTGTCCCCCCCCTCACCCCCCCCTCACCTCCATTTCTTGTCTTTATCTTCTAGTCTAAATTATTTCATATGCCTGATAAAAACGTGTGCTATTTATACTATTTAAAATGTACTTCGCTGTCAGTGAACGTGAGCGGAAACTTGCAAATTCACGTTGAATTTAGACCGCATAAACGTTTATTTTACTAAGTTCCAGGATTCGGGTAGGACGATTTCGGAGTTTTAAGATATGCACAATGAAAGTATGCCGGTGGTTATCTCACGGACTCCGCAGTGTCATCACAAAGGTAAGTAACAAGATGACACAAAGGTTCATTTCAAAGAGGTGGTTTGGAGAAGGGTAAAAACGCGTGTACAACCATATAAACCATACGTGGCAGTGCACGCGATTTTCCCTTCTATTTGATTTTTTTTTTTCAAAAATGAGTGTGTACTTCTAAAAGTAGAGCAAAAGTCAAATAAGAGGCAGATGACAATTATATTTGGTTGGTTCCATGTTTTTAATCCGAATAGCGGCGAAGCGTGATTTTCGGGAACTAAAGATAAAACGTATGAAGTACGGTAAGTTATATCTTTTGAACAATGTGTACAAACATGTTATGGCTATCAATGTGATCAATAGCCTACAGATTGCTGTTATAACAATCATGTTTGGCAGAAAAATTACGTTTTATAATAGATCTGATGAGATGAAAGATTAGATCTGCCTAAAATAAAAGTCACAACCCAACTACGCAGATAACTTCGGTAAACAAATATAGGATCGTATGGGAGCCACTATCCTATGGGAGCCACAAATCCATATAAAATTCCGTGGTATCAATAATATCACGCCATTTACCCTTTTCGTCTGTGTGACGCCTTCGTCTGTTTTCTGATCTTTCGCCCTGCAGAAGGAGATACGTTTCTCTAAAATATCGACCGGTATTTGTGGTTTCGGACAAATGTTTATTAACCGTCACAACTGTTATGATATTTCTCGACTTGCCAGTGTAATTTCTATGTCTTGTGAGGGACAAATGTTTATTAACCGTCACAACTGTTATGATATTTCTCGACTTGCCAGTGTAATTTCCATGTCTTGTGAGGTATAAATAAATGAATGCGCAGGCGGTTTTTTTTGGTTTTTTTTTGTTTTGTTTTTTAGAATGGCAGATAATTTTTCGTTGTTGACTTTGCTTCTACCAGTATGCCTACCAGTATGCGAGATCGTCATAAAATGACAGCAACCGAAACTTCAAGTCAAAACGTCTTTTGGGTGTATGTAATTCCCTTTGTAAAACATTTCTTTGCGAATTTTTTCGATTAAAAAAAAAATGTTTAGCTAAATAATTTGTAAATGTAGAAGTATATTTTTTAAATAATGGTCTATTTGCAAACGATGTAAGATTTCTCTAAATAATTTCCTCCCTCCCTTCAATAATGGTACTGGACGCAGTCAATGTCGCGAAAAATTGCGTCTCTTCTATCAGCAACGGTGCATTGTTTGTTTTGTTTTTCTTTATGTTCAAATAACAATGTTTTAGGTACCTTTAAATTGTAATAGAATTCCAAAGATTATGTTTTGACGTTGGCATATCATACGTCATAGACGGATTGCGTCATAGTTGAGGTAAACAAAAAGTCTTCATTGGCTAGAGGAGGACATCGCGACTCAGGAGAAATCCAACACGGCATTATAACTAGTGCGAGGCACACCAGTGGGGAAAAAAATCGATCGAGAAGGATACCGAAAGGTACCTTAGGTACAGGGTGAGTCAGCCGAAACGTACGGGTGGGAGTGACCATCAGCTTTCACTGACTCAGTAACCAAGGTCGTCAACTGGTCGTTACCCGTGGGGGAAGCCATTTTGCTTTCACGAACCGTTGGGTTCACTTCTTCCTGCGCCATCGTGGGTACGTGTTTAGCTAGGCTATAATAGGCTAACAGATGCCAGATAGATAGCTATATAGGTAAACATAAACAATAATAATATTCATGCGCCATCGTGGGTACGTGTTCAGCTAGGCTATACTAGGCTAACAGTTGCCAGATAGGATGCTATATTAAACATAAACGATAATAACAATGTGTTTTATTCCATGTTAGTTAGTTTATTTTCGTGTGAAATAAGTGTAACTTTTCCATAATTGTTTCTATATTTTTAGCCTAAGCGCATTCTAGACCGATTCTTAGATCTTTTAGACTTCATCTCACAGCGTTGATAGATATATATGTTTATGTTCAGATTTAGATCTCTTGCAGAAGATTCGGTTTGGAGAGCACTTGGCAGAAGTGTTTGTTTATGTCATTGTATGTATGGCATAAAAGTGGAAGCATGAAAGAAGGATCATCAGTCATCTCATCTATCATTCATTATCAACTATCATGTGTTATACAACATTTTTAATGTTTCGACGAACGAAGAACATTACACTATACTTGTGGTTCGTTATAGGAAATTCATATCTGGGACATAGGTCACCACCTGATCGTTTCAGGCGCAACAAGTGCAGGCCAGGAGTTGTGTGAAAGTCGTCGGGGGACATCAACATCAAGGTACCCAGAACATCACAGCAAAAATCAACGACAAAGAGCAGTAAAAGACAGTGACCATATATCCTCAACTTTTTCATCATCATTGGAAACGTGAACATTAGTATCCGTTCTACAGTTTCGCTATTAAAGATAAGTAGCCTTTTTGATTTATTTCCATCATGAACAGCAGATGAGACAATCCTGGATTGTTAGTCCAAACACAATTCAGTCGTATTTGACTATATCATTGTTCTCATCATTCATAAACATCATCATTGAGTTGAATAAGTTGATTTATATCACCATCATACTCAGAGTGTACGCGTTCATGGTGCAAGTGCGCGCGTGTTCACATCTTTGATGCTGTGACTCTGTCTTCAATTGCACACACCGCCTATTTATTAAGAATTCAGAAGCAACCGCGGCAGGTGGTGCAGCACCCCCCTGAAATCATTGCGTATTTTGGGGTAAGGACCGCATAAGGATCCTCCCGTGCGTTGACAGTCAATATAAAATTTCAAAAATAAAAATTCGATTTTCTTTCCGTCTTCCAATAGCGATCTCCCTGCCCTTACACCGCCTGTTTGAGTGATGGATGTATATTTGTTGTGTGTTTGTGTAATGGTGGATGAGACAGGTGAGCCGGTATGTTGGTACAGATCGCCGCGCTTAGAACCTTATTGATTTGAGCAAAGGCGCGTATATAGCATCCACTATTATTATTATTATTATTATTATTATTATTATTATTATTATTATTATTATTATTATTATTATTATTGTTACTATATTTTCTCCGTAAATAACTTTTTATTTACCTTTTAGGCATTGTTTACGTAAATAAATCATGATAATAGGTAATTAAGGCATCGTTGCTAAATAAAGAACGATTTACCTATTTAGCAGATTGTGTTTAAAATGTATTATGTAGAAATGTTCTAAATAATTATTTGTTTATCTATATAATGCATAGTTTTGCTTAATAAAGTATTATTTAGATGTTGCTAAATAATGCATTATTTACGTAAACAATTAATTGTTTAGGGACCGCAAATTTCATTATTTAAGGGATTCTAGGTTTCACCTGAAAACTTAGTTGTTTTTTTTATTTGACTGCTTTCTATAATTAAATGCAAGGTATTTCCAAAGATTATGTATAAAAATAGTGTGTTACTTATTTATTTTTCAAAATAAATCACTCCATAAATTCGAAGATAAAACGCTACGTCCAGAACACAAGTGAATGGTCAAGGTTAGTATTGTGCGGGAGTGAAGAAACTAAGCAAGCTTTATTTTTGTATTTTTGTACCCAAAACCTGTGCTGAGACTGTGTTTCCATTTGTTCTTTTGAGTTAACGTATGTTTAAATTACAAACGGAAAGTTTCAGCTTATTCCAAACTACCAAGGATTTACGGACAGACAAGAAACGTATAGGTAAACAATCCCTTGCTTAGCATCACAATGTTTTATTTAAATATATAATGAATTATTTACCTAAACAATATATTGTTTGCGTAAAAATTAAGTTATTTACGATAAAATTATATTTTTAGAAATCTGACATTGTGTGTAAACAATGTTTAGAAATTTTACATTGTTTGTAAACAAATGATTATATAGAAAATATGCTTTTAAGTAAAGATTATTTAGCTGGTGAATAAATATTTTACTAGGGGTTTCCATATGTTTAGACTGGCAAAATTTGACGTATATCAGCGTCGTTTTTCCGCTGCACGCAGCACAGCAACCACAAACGATAAACTTTTCCGTTACGTACACCATACAGTACATGTGAAACAAAGACTTTTAAAATAACAAGAACAAGAACAACAAAAAACCAATAAACAAAAAACAACAACAAAATAACAAGATCACGATTTGGAGATTTAAAATTGGTTTGGAGCTTGTTTCTTGTCACAGATGGATATTTCAGTGTTGCGGTAGAGACGCGAACGATAATTACGAAAATTTTGTTTTGCGACACATGTAATGATAGCATTTAGGTTGTTACACATTTTATCTGCAAACACCACAAACTGCATACAAGTTCGCTTTCCGAAAATCAATACTCGCAAGCAGACAGTGCATTACTTATACAGTCTTTAACAATCCAGAGAAACTTTGAACATTCCAAAATGATGCAACAGCACCCTATTCTATCCTATCCTATCCTATCCCGTAACTCGACAGACACACCACAGATGATCGTTTAACAAGCATGCGCCATCTTTCTCTGTCCTCAGCAATCCTCATGGCTTCGCTCAGTGTCAAGCCAGTCCATTCTCGAATGTTGTCCTCCCACCTTTTTTTCTGTGTCCCTCTTCTTCTGCAACCTTGCATGATGGTCTTTGCAAGGCATGGTGTTCTGGTCTTTGCAAGAACTGATGCCCTGTTGAAGTGGCCATACCATCGAAGTTTCCGTTTCTTCACCATTGTGAGCATGTCATCGTGTTGTCTAATGGCTTGTATGATGTTGGTGATGTGCTGGGTATAGGAAATGCCCAGAATACTTTTGTAGCACCTCATCTCCATGCTGTGATAGTCCCTGTTTCACCAGAGTATAGGAAGATGAAGATGACAAGGGAGCGCAGCAACCTTACCTTTGAATGTAGACTGAGGGTCTTGTCTTTCGAAATGGGCTTCAACCTTTTTAGGGTAACATTTGTTTGTGCTATCCTGGAGAGGACGTCATGTCGAGACCTTCGTCCGATACAATTGCTCCTAAAAATGTGAAGCTGTGCACCGTGTTGAGGGATTGGTCTTGGACTTCGATGTTCGTGGTGATGCCATTGCTTGTTGGTCATCATTTTGATCCTCTGCACTTATTTCTATTCCTTAGGCTCTGGAGGTGGCGTCGAGCATCTGTACCAGCTGTTCAAGTTCTTGTTCCTCTCCAACCAATCCATCAATGTCATCCGCAAAACGGAGGTTGGAGATTGCTATACCTCCTGTGGTGACTTCATGATCTGCAAGGGCATCTGACAAGATGCGCTCCAGAAAGATGTTGAGTGTTGGGGATAGGCATCCTTGACGCACGCCGGCTGTTGTTCTGAATCAGTTCCCGATGCCAACCCCCGCCTTCCCCCTCACCCCTCCCATCCCGTCTATGAACTAGGAACCACCTTTGTTGAAACACATGCACAAACACCTTTTTATAGCGGCAGTTTCATCAGCAAGTATGATTGTGGGCGCCTATGGAAAGACAAGACATGGAATGCACATGTATTTTTCTAACCCAATAACAAAATACACAGTGCTAGTAATGATCTGCAAGATTGTGCTAAATATTACCACACCTTAATTTTCTTCCTATTTAAAAATGGTTGAGGTTATGGGCCTCTCTGTTGTAAATGCCTGAATTTGTTTTCAGTAATAGTAGTACATGTAGTAGGATTGACTTTTTAAAACACCCGTTATATCTTACATTAATCATCGCATGTGCTTGTTTAATACTATAGACTGAATTGACTTGTAAGTTGTAGCCGAATAACGGGCACACATAAGCAATGTTCCGCATGACTAGGCCAAATAAAGAAATAGCTTGGATTAGGGTAACAGGACAAAAAAAGGGTCGGTCAGTATATCATTATTTGTTTGATTTTATTTGTTTTTGTTTGTTTCTTACCCCTAGTCTTGGAATGGCGAAAAATATACCATTTTTTTCTTGGGATAAGAAATTTTTTTGTAAGCTTTAGGGTCGGCGAGAAATAGACTGGGTTGGTCGGGTTACCCTAAACCAACCTATTTTTGGGTGTTGCCGTATATTGCTGTCAAGTCCCATTTGATTATTACTATGTTTTAAATTTCAGTTCTGAAATGTGTGTGTGTGCGTGTGATTTCAATTGTCATTGATTATCTCACTATTACAAGTTTCCATGTGTATAAATTTGAATGTGTGCACAGGCGGCGGAAGCGGGGGGGGGGGGGGGGGGGGAGGGCAAGGGAGGCACTGGCCCCTCCCAGAAAAATATTGGGGGGGGCAAACATATACACTTGCCCCCCCCCCCCCCCCCATTATTCAGCCCCTCAAAAAAAACATTATTTGGAGGTTCGAACCAATATTTTCCCCCTTTCTCTGGACTGATGCAAGTTAACAATACATGTGCTGAGAACATTTTCCAAGCACTGAAGGACTGCTTGATCAGACTTGACTTGCCAGTGCAAAACTGTAGGGGCCAGGCCTACGACGGGGCGAGTAATTTTCAGGGTCATGTGTCAGGAGTTGCAAAAAGATTCAAAGATGAGATCCTTGCTGAGACTGAAGAGCTGGCGACAGTTCTTCAAATAAAACAAACGACTTGTGATGACGCAGTAAACGATGCTGACATTTGTCTGAGAACACTGGAAAGCATGCGGCATGAAGATTGTTATGAGACGTTTTTTGCTGACATCACAACGAAAGCTGCAAATTTGTGTGATGAGCCCTGCGTTCCTAGACAGAAGCAGACTCCACGAAGACTGGACGATGGCTCACATGGTCACAGCTACTCTTGTCCATCTGCTTACTACAGACAGCAATACTGTGAGGCCATTGACAACATCAAAGAACATTTAAAGAGCCGGTTTGATCAAATAGCTCTCGACTTACCAAGGAAAATTGAAGTTCTTCTAAGTGATGGAGCAGCAGGGAAGAGACCAGAAATTCCTCAAGAAATCAAAGATACATATTCCCCTGACATCGACTTGGACAGACTCAAAACTCAACTAGAACTCCTCCCACATGCACTGGGTGACACCAGGAAGGCGACTAACTCTAGGATCAACATCTTCCAAGCACTGCCGGATGAACTGAAAGCTTCTGACACTGTGCGACGGATGCTGAGTGAAGTGGATAAACTTCTCAGACTGTACTTCACCATCCCAACCACAACTGCAACGGCTGAACGCAGTTTTTCAGCCCTAAAGCGGGTAAAAACACACCTTCGGGCAACGATGACGCAGGAGCTCTCACTGTTCTCTGTCACAACCTCTTCACAGATTCTTGTCCTTCCTACCTTGCTGATCTACTGTCTGTCTACTCCCCTTCACGCACTTTAAGATCTTCTGCTGACACTCGCACACTCAAGGTTCCCGTCACCCGCACTAAGACATACGGCCAACGTGCATTCGCTTATTCCGCACCTAAGCAGTGGAATTCCCTTCCCTCCCATATCCGCAACATACAATCAACACAAGCATTCAAAAAGGCCCTCAAAACCCACCTCTTCAAACTGCATTATTCAGATTGATTTGTATCCCGCTGCCATTCTCTCATTTTTTGTCTATGTCTGATCCGTAAGTGTGTAAACGGCTGTAAATATTTATACTGTTTTTCTTCCTGGGCCTAACCGGGCATATAGATAGCTGTGAATAGGTTTTTGCTATTCTATATTCTGTCTTTTTTGTCATTTGTGTACATAGCTGTAAATAGTATATTTTTGTCTTTTTTGTAATTTATGTACATAGTTGTAAATAGTCTGTACCTTTACTGTCCCGTCTTTTGGTGTATTGTAGCAAAAGTGATGTTTCATCGAGTGCATGTATTTATATGTAACGACTATGTAAAGCGTGGTGAGTCTGGTCATAGGCTGGAGTACCCGCTATATAAAAATCCGTTATTATTATTATTATTATTATTATTATTATTATTATTATTATTATTATTATTATGAAATAATTGTCTTATAATGCATGTGTTCGAAGACAAAGTAGATCAACTAGACCTAGCGCAAACTGCATACGAATTTATCAATAGAAATGAACGCCATCAGGCATACTTTGGAAAATTAAAGGTGTAATTTCCCATGCCAAATGACATGCATGACTTTTGTTACTGTGATGGATCAACATTGTCAGGTCAGTTTCTCTCCCTTTTTCTCTACCCTCCCCACCCCCCCACCCCTCTTTCTCTCTCTCTCCTCTCTCTCTTATTTGCACATTTGTAGAAATATATATATTTTTTTCTCTCTCACATAGAGTCTATGAAAATAGTTCAAATTATTTAGAGTAAATGTCCAGGGCCGGCCCTAAGGGGGTGGGGGGGGGGTTACCTGGGTTCCGGAACCCAACCGCACCCCATCCAAATAAAAAAAAATTGAATTTTTTTAATGCAAAGAGTTTCAATTTTTTTAATGTTTTTAAAACATTGCAGTTTTTTGTCACTTTTGGTCTAAAAGTACAAAGAGTTATTTATAGTCAATTCAACGGAAATCCATTTCAAGGGATCCGTTGAGACGTCCAAAGCATTTTCCCGTTGAAACGACAAAGTAACCTAACCCCTAAGCCTAAATTAGTAAATGCAGCCATATTTTCTTGTTCTGGCCGCAAGCCTCTTCCAGCACCTTCACCTTGATACTGCCCTAATCCACCAAAAACGACGTTTTAGAAATATTAATTAAGATGTTAAGTTGATAATTATGACAATTCGTTGTAACGAACATCCATTGAAACGACCATCGCTGAATCGTCCAAAAGCATCGTTGAAATGGAAACCCTTGACAGTGAAGCTGCAGAAAAGGACAAAAGATGTTGTCGATGCCTACAGGGAAATCAAAGAGGTCAGTAACTGCATGTCTTCTATTAGAAGAGATGTCGACACAGGGTTCGTTGCCTGGTTTGGTGAAGTCAGGAAAATGGCAAATGCTTTGACAACTGGTGTTATTGTTCCTCGTAAAGCATCCCGACAGACTCTCCATGACAACCAACCTGCGGCCACTCCAGAAGAATATTTCAAGATTAGCATTGCCATTCCTTTCTTGGAACACCTGTCAACCGAATTGGACTCGAGGTTCACAAATGCTGGCCTAGCAGTTGATGGTCTTTGTCTGGTGCCAAGCACTTTAATAGACAACCAGGATGGTTTCATGCAGGTTCCAGAAGGGGTGAAGACACTGGCAATGTTGTGGGAGTCTGACCTACCAGACAACGCTACCCTTGATGCAGAATACCAACGGTGGGTTTGCAAATGGCGAAGTGCTGCTGAGAATGCGACAGCTATCATCCCATCCACGGCATCAGAAGCACTGAAACATTGTGACAGGGATTTTTATTCCAACGTGTTCAGCTTGCGAAAGAACCTTTGCATCCTGCCTGTCACTACTGCCGAGTGTGAGCGTTCAAACAGTCAGTTGCGCAACCTGAAAAACTACATGCGCTCTACAATGGGGCAACAGAGACTCAATGGACTTGCTTTACTGAAAGTGCACAGGGATGTTGATATGGACTTCAAAGAGGCAGTGAACTGTTTTGCCAGAAGATACAATTCACAAATGGTACTAATGCCGAGGAACCCAGTGCAGCAAGACTGAATTAAGTGAAAGCAGGGCGGTGATGTTCATAAACTACAAGGTAAAGATTTATACCGTTAACGATCAACAAAAAGTAGTGAATAATAATAGTATACAAAACATCTCTGCTGATAAATAAATGTTTGTGTGTGTGGGTTTTTTTTTAAGGGAGGGGCAGAGGGTAATTTTTGTACCCCAGAGTTTGTCAGTTCAATTGTTCAAAAAGCTCAAAGTCCCAGACCATCACAGATGGCTTTTTCAAGGTTCAGATTGCACCATTTTGCATCCTTGAAAAAAAAAATTCCGGGGGACCATGCCCCCGGACCCCCCATAGAAGTCTCGGCGCTTCGCGCCTTCGCTGAATCTGTAACCCCCGCCCCCCTCGACTTTTCCCAGGTCCGGCCCTGATGTCAGTGAATAAAATGTGTGTGTGCCCCCCCACCCCCCCCCCCCCAATCCTGAGCAGCTTCCGCCACCTGTGGTGTGAAATATGACACTGTTTTGATTAAGAATAAGAGAATAGCAAGTAGATGTCAGGAGACCACACTACACAGTCAAGAATAAGAAAGCAATTGTTAAAGATCACACTCCGCACAAACAAGAAGAGGAATGTTCAGACGATAGAGTTGCCACTGATCATACTTAAACATGTATATTTTAATTGTAAACTGTTGAAATGTTATTTAACTTTAACCTAAGCCTTAGCACAAATGAAACAGATTGAACAAAACACGAACTAAGCAATCAGTTCGGACCAGTGATATGCTTAGTTCTTAATGAAACGCTGTAGAAACTTAATAACTGGTGATAAATGAAATACATTATTATATATGTACACATGAAAACGTTAGCAGATCTATCACAGTCTGTGCCGTGATTTGTAGTCATTTAACATGATTTCTGGAGAAAAAAAAGAATTCTGATTTCAGTTATCTGGCTATAATTCGTTACTGAAAGTTCTCTCTCAGAAGATTAAGCAGGTGACGGGTGAAATCCATTCATCGCAGTATAGCCATAGCCTGACATTGTCAAAAAGGTAAATGATCGACCTTTTGTTTCACCGCGATTTAATGATAATTATTATTGGATTATGCGTATGACCTCTTGCCATGTTTTATAATTGTGAATGTTGGTAAAAGCACTACCATTAGACCACCGTGCCACCTTCATCTCTTATCTGTATAAGTGGAGGCGATCTCGCTGAGGGCTGTTTCTGCCAACAGTGAGACGCTCTGCACTCCCTCAGCGAGATCGCCTCCACTTATACAGATAAGAGATGAAGGTGGCACGGTGGTCTAATGGTAGTGCTTCGGCTTGCGGATCTGAAGGTCCCGGGTTCGAGCCCTGGCCGGGCCATTGTGTTGTGTCCCTGGGAAAGACACTTTACTCCTGTTTTCCTACTCCTTCGGATGAGAGTATAAACCGAGGTCTAGTCTGTGTCGCATACGTTCCATCATAACGGACTTTAAAGATCCTGACGCTCATGTCCTAGACGGGTGAGTGCCGGTGACAAGAACACACCCAGCATGCACCTAGATCCTTCTCCCCCATCCCTGGCTGCCCAGGATTGTGCTCAGTTGTCCGGGCGTCAGACCATGCGCCCAAAGGCTGCGGGTGGGCGTCTCGGGCGGCTTGAGTTAGATCCTGTATCGGCCAGCGCCTTGAGCAGCTCTTGAGCTGGAAAAGCGCTATATAAGAACGATTAAATAAAATAAATAAATGAACAATCTTCTAAGTACGCGGTCCACTGGAATCTCCAACATAATTCCTATATATATACATCATGGCTAAAATAATCACAGGGAGAAGTAATTAATAATATACACCTTCTCTGGTACAGCCACTGGTCCGCAATAAAACCAATAGGAGAAACAACAGTTGGTCAGTAGGGGCTACCTTCTGGTCTCGAAA
Source organism: Oncomelania hupensis (assembly GCA_036898135.1). Classification (NCBI taxonomy): domain Eukaryota; kingdom Metazoa; phylum Mollusca; class Gastropoda; order Littorinimorpha; family Pomatiopsidae; genus Oncomelania; species Oncomelania hupensis. The sequence continues at coordinate 44,693,504 of CM072514.1, read as the reverse complement.
ACCGGTCGTTTGGGTCAGCCACATGGTCAAGCAAAGTTTTACCAACATTCACAATTATAAAACATGGCAAGAGGTCATACGCATAATCCAATAATAATTATCATTAAATCGCGGTGAAACAAAAGGTCGATCATTTACCTTTTTGACAATGTCAGGCTATGGCTATACTGCGATGAATGGATTTCACCCGTCACCTGCTTAATCTTCTGAGAGAGAACTTTCAGTAACGAATTATAGCCAGATAACTGAAATCAGAATTCTTTTTTTTCTCCAGAAATCATGTTAAATGACTACAAATCACGGCACAGACTGTGATAGATCTGCTAACGTTTTCATGTGTACATATATAATAATGTATTTCATTTATCACCAGTTATTAAGTTTCTACAGCGTTTCATTAAGAACTAAGCATATCACTGGTCCGAACTGATTGCTTAGTTCGTGTTTTGTTCAATCTGTTTCATTTGTGCTAAGGCTTAGGTTAAAGTTAAATAACATTTCAACAGTTTACAATTAAAATATACATGTTTAAGTATGATCAGTGGCAACTCTATCGTCTGAACATTCCTCTTCTTGTTTGTGCGGAGTGTGATCTTTAACAATTGCTTTCTTATTCTTGACTGTGTAGTGTGGTCTCCTGACATCTACTTGCTATTCTCTTATTCTTAATCAAAACAGTGTCATATTTCACACCACAGGTGGCGGAAGCTGCTCAGGATTGGGGGGGGGGGCACACACACATTTTATTCACTGACATCAGGGCCGGACCTGGGAAAAGTCGAGGGGGGCGGGGGTTACAGATTCAGCGAAGGCGCGAAGCGCCGAGACTTCTATGGGGGGTCCGGGGCATGGTCCCCCGGAATTTTTTTTTTCAAGGATGCAAAATGGTGCAATCTGAACCTTGAAAAAGCCATCTGTGATGGTCTGGGACTTTGAGCTTTTTGAACAATTGAACTGACAAACTCTGGGGTACAAAAATTACCCTCTGCCCCTCCCTTAAAAAAAAACCACACACACAAACATTTATTTATCAGCAGAGATGTTTTGTATACTATTATTATTCACTACTTTTTGTTGATCGTTAACGGTATAAATCTTTACCTTGTAGTTTATGAACATCACCGCCCTGCTTTCACTTAATTCAGTCTTGCTGCACTGGGTTCCTCGGCATTAGTACCATTTGTGAATTGTATCTTCTGGCAAAACAGTTCACTGCCTCTTTGAAGTCCATATCAACATCCCTGTGCACTTTCAGTAAAGCAAGTCCATTGAGTCTCTGTTGCCCCATTGTAGAGCGCATGTAGTTTTTCAGGTTGCGCAACTGACTGTTTGAACGCTCACACTCGGCAGTAGTGACAGGCAGGATGCAAAGGTTCTTTCGCAAGCTGAACACGTTGGAATAAAAATCCCTGTCACAATGTTTCAGTGCTTCTGATGCCGTGGATGGGATGATAGCTGTCGCATTCTCAGCAGCACTTCGCCATTTGCAAACCCACCGTTGGTATTCTGCATCAAGGGTAGCGTTGTCTGGTAGGTCAGACTCCCACAACATTGCCAGTGTCTTCACCCCTTCTGGAACCTGCATGAAACCATCCTGGTTGTCTATTAAAGTGCTTGGCACCAGACAAAGACCATCAACTGCTAGGCCAGCATTTGTGAACCTCGAGTCCAATTCGGTTGACAGGTGTTCCAAGAAAGGAATGGCAATGCTAATCTTGAAATATTCTTCTGGAGTGGCCGCAGGTTGGTTGTCATGGAGAGTCTGTCGGGATGCTTTACGAGGAACAATAACACCAGTTGTCAAAGCATTTGCCATTTTCCTGACTTCACCAAACCAGGCAACGAACCCTGTGTCGACATCTCTTCTAATAGAAGACATGCAGTTACTGACCTCTTTGATTTCCCTGTAGGCATCGACAACATCTTTTGTCCTTTTCTGCAGCTTCACTGTCAAGGGTTTCCATTTCAACGATGCTTTTGGACGATTCAGCGATGGTCGTTTCAATGGATGTTCGTTAC